>JANHGO010000047.1:25304429-25322483 GCA_024606505.1 Aquila spilogaster | reverse complement strand
AGCAAAAAAAGGTTCCTCGAAGACAGTCAGACCCCAAGCAGGGAGCAGTAAGATCAACTAGTAGTGACAGGTAAATATATGGGCTTTAGGAAGGAGCCTTAGTTAGACCATAAATGTTTTGAGAATTGATTGCTTTTCAACATGTTCATGGTTTTCTCAGTTGGGTAGGGATTGATTGAGGCCTTTGTGAATTTCATGCTAATGTGTGGTTTAGTTAATAACAGTACTGAAATGGTTATACATTTTGCTAAAAGGCAGGTTAAGAGTGAAGGAAGGCTAAATGGGGTTTTGTGGAGACCTGCTGCAGTTGAGCCTGTCACTAGGATTTGAACTGCTAAACTCACACTGCAGACTGAAATATTGTTTTCTTCATATCTTCTTGTCTCATTATTTCCAAAATAAATTTTGCAAAGAAACAATATTGCATTTGTCTGCTTGGGTCTGCTTACCAGACCATTAAGTTGTTTGCTCTGTTATTATAACCTGCATTTGTGATGAGTAGCAGCAGAATTCAGCCAAGATACAATAGACTGAGATAACTTTTTGTTAATCTGCTGCAGTGTAAAACTATTTTGCTGTTTGGAAATTATATGGAGGGGGTCAGTTGATTAGCATTACCTTTTGGCAATAATTTGATACTTGTAATCTTTGTTTTAATATGAATTGTTATGGAAGCAGAGTTAAACAGAGAGAAATTCAGTTTTAATGATCTGTCTTTAGGATGACTTGATTGTATCTAGAAATAGCCATTGATCCTAGTTGTCCTTATCTGTGTATTTTTAGTGACTTTTGTCTTCATCTTTGCAGAATAATCTCAACCTCTTTCGAAAGCTATTCTGAGGGTCGTCATCTTTCCACTAGTTCAGATCCTGATTCTGTAGCAAACAGGGAGGAGAGCCCACCATTTAGCTATCCATTTCATCTGACTTCTTTATATGATGAAGACATCATTGACTTGAAGTGAAGACAGACAAGACTGTTCCTTACTTCACCTTTTCTTACAACTCTGTGAGCTCTGTAGGAATGCCACAAACAGTGCTTCTAGTGGTAACATGTGGCTGGAAGTATTGGTGATTAATCTTTATAGGTCTCATGTTGTTCTGGCTTGCTTAGCCATTTGGTGATGCTTACATCTTTGACATCTGTATGTTTTCTTATCTCAGTTAATGAACCATTACTTTTCTGTGGCATTTTAAAGGTAGGTTATCAATGAGAGCTTTAGGCTGAAATTGAAGTAAATAAAAAGTATTACTTATTCTGAGCTACCTGAAGTAGCGTTCTGCTAAGTTAATTGCTGTTACTAATGTCACAAATTGTTTTACAACAGTGTGTGCAATGTAGGAAGAAGAATTTTGTAATGAAAATCACTCCTGTTGTTGTTTTTTTTTTAATCTTAAAAAAAAAAAAAAGGCTCCTAGGCAAGATCTTTCCAAACAGTACAGTCTGTCCTTGAAATGATGTAGCTGTGTTTTGTTCAATGAAGAATCAGGAATATTCTATAAAGATCAGGTGACATATGAACATGCTGTTTTCTCTGACCTTCTTGTGTACATATTTTTAGAGGACCTTGAAAACTGTTTTGGCATTAAGAATCTTTAAGCAGAGGAAATTTTATAAAAAATACAAATCTTCCTTAAAAATTTTGAGTCAAAATTATGCTGTATTTCTCCATCTACTGGAATAACTTTTCTGTAGTGCACCTTCATTTTTCCTCATTACAGGCAGAAGCCACCCCCTACTTTTCTTTCTGACTACAGAAAGGTTCCTGTGCAGGCATCAAAATTTGTTGTTGTTTGCTCTAGCACCAACAGTAGAAGTCACTGCTTCAGATAAACATATTTTTCTAAGTGGACCCAGACTAAAATTTTACTGCTAAAAAGATAGTTTTATATGATGAAATAGCCGTATAAAATCTTTTGTTTTGTTTAAGGACAAGATTTTTGTCATTAGGCTTGATTATTTTTTAACCCTTTCCTCAATGCCAAAAAGTCAATTTTAAACAATATTTTGAAAGAGTTTGCTGTTTTTTCATGAAAATGTGATGTTTCCAGGCTTTTTATATATAAAGATGTGAGCTTTATTAGCCGGTATTTCTTGCTCTTTATGTAGATGTAATTCTGTATCCTTTTTTTTTTTTTTTTTACTGTAATACGTGTAAGTGTGACCGTCTGGTGATTTGTGCCTTTTGCTTCTGCCTGTCTGAATGTGAAACTTTTTTTTTGCAAAGTTTATTGTGCCCAGTTTATTGTATGTGATAGATTAATATCTCCACATAAGAAAATATGGAAGGCCATAACTTGAAAGAATCAATTCTTATTCTTGATCAAAAGAAGCAATAATTTAAGCAGTAATTAGTCCAGGAGCAGAAGCAGTATTAACCAGTGGCTGCTTGCATTTTTTTTAGTATTTTGGCAGCCATGGATGCGTGGGGTAAACTTCTGAAAGGAAGTGCCACCTTGAAGTTTTTGCAAGCGCTTGTAAGTCTTTTTCAGAATGTTTCCAGAGAGCATAGTCATTTACCCCAACCTATATATCTGGTCAGTTGAGGTTTAAGAAAATTGGTCTGAAAGTATCTTATGGTCATTATCCTGCAAAAGTTGGAAACACTTTTGTGGACTTAATGAATCCACTTCAGGAAGCACTGTTTGCACTTAGATATTAGAAAGCAGAAGCATTGCTTTCTTCAATACACAAATTTCTCAGTGTAGTATTTAATTTCTTTTGTGTGGGTGTTTTTGATGTCTGTACCAGTTTGCTACAAAACTCAGGCTTGATTTAAAATAATATTTTAACTGGAAACTTTGCTTACTGATTTTAGAATGTCACATCTTAAATGTACTGCAGAAGTTCACTTCTGTTATTCTAGCATGATTTAACATGAGTGAAGAACCTGAACATATGTTTAGGTATATCTTGAAAAGACGTGGGAAGACCTTTATAGATGGAGCACTGAAGAAGAATGGAGAAAGCTTGACAAGTAACTGACCCCTGCCTTTGGTGGTAGGCAGAACGGTATAGATTGGTATTTGTGTCAAACTAAGACGTGAATATACAAGGAGGAGGTATAAGGCAAGAGTTACTTTCTTTAAGCAGAACCACAACAGTGGCAATAGTAAGAACCTTCGTAGTTCTGCCTGTAATAGCAGCGTTGATGACATCTAGCAAATACTAAGAAGTGGCAAAAGGATTGTAAGGAATGTAGCAAAAAGTTGACATTTTATGCAAGACAAAAAAATAAAAGACTAGCGTTGTGGTATTTATCTGGAACAAGATGTTGGAATAGTTTGAAGACGGAACATAGTTCCTGTGTCAACTCACTTGTCTTGACCCTTCCTCTTTTGCCCCACCAGCTGAATTTTATGATACAGCTCGACTTAATGGGTCAGATGGAAACTGTTACGCAAGTCACGATGAAAACTTACCAGACCTAAAAGAATTAATACTCCTATTGGACAGGCAAGATCTGAACAGTAGAAGAATTACCTGTCTCCATTCCTAATGTGTGTAGTGCCTTAACAATACCATTTTTATTAATCAGTATGCCATATAGGCATGTAAGAATATTAGACCAAGTAAAAGGAGATAAAGAGGGGTCAGGCAATGCTGTTTTGTTTTATATGACTCCTAGATGTGATAACTAAGTCTTTATGGTCGCATGCATGTCATTTACTACTGACTTACTGTATGAGAGTAGCCTGGAGTGTGGGTAGAAGATGGGGAACATGGTAGTTATGCTTGGATTTTGTTTGATGCGAGCCACGAGAACCAAACTGTGAAATTCTTTATGATATTTGTCTTACCTAAAAGACAAAAATATCACATAATGTGAAGCTGCTAGGACAACTGGGCAAATAATCACTGTACAAGGATGTGGTTTCTGTTGGCTTGAAACAGTCTCTTCAGGCTGTCACAAGTTAAGTGCATCTTCGTGTGGTAAACTGTTGTCCTCAGAACTAACAGTCTCAAAATAGGACAAGGTTTTAATACATCTGTGTAATCTCTCCTTCATACCAATGTCAAGTGATCAAGGAAAATGAAATGGCTTCCTGGAAGGTTACTGGGATGGACAGCTATGCTGTTGTTCACTCGTCCCTTGAAGCCATGTTGTTTCCTTTCCTGTCTGCAGTGTGCATGCTTCTATTCAATTACCTTAGAAAGTAGCCTTGGGCAGAAAGTGCAGTCCTTTCCATCTTAAGTACAACCATTCCGACTTTCACATCTTGTGTTAAAGTTGCCATTTGCCTGTGTTCTTGGTGTTGGCTCACCATCATATGTATGAGAAAAAAGAAAATATTTGGAACTGCAGCAAGGATGAGTAGTAGCTTCATCTCATGGAGAACACTGGAAAATAAGCTTGCTACCACCACCTTCAGTAAAAGGGTGGAAAATCCTTTCTGTGAAGGAAGAGCTGTTACCAGCCTGAATGCTTGCTTTCAAGCTAAGTTAAAATGAAAGCCAATTCTGGACTCTTACCACAGACAAGCTGCTGCAAGAAATGTTTTGTGTCCTAGCTTGCTGGATTTGTTGGAGGAGGGGGGCTTTTAACCTCTCCTGGATAATGGAATTGCCATCACTTCCACACTGTACGTTAGTCTGACTAAATTATAGGAATTTGTTTACTTTGGTGCAAGCAGCAGGACTGAACAGGCAGCTAATTTAGAATGGACTTGTACCTCCTCAACAGCATCCGTAATAACATACAGAATCACAGAACAGATGAAGTTTGAAGGGACCGCAGGCGATCATCTAGCCCAAAACTCACCCCCAGATACCTCCACTCAAAACAACATAAACTACAGAGCAGCTTGTTCAGTATCATGTTACTGAATTTTGATTCTGTTCAAGAATGAATAAGCAACATTTTCAGTAACTCATCATTTTTGTATTAGATTTACTTTACAGCATGCCTATAAACCATCACAACTTTGAGTAGGACTCAAGAGCCCTGGGACACATTAGTTTATTCCTTTCCACATGCATAATATGAGGCTTTGATGAGTCCTTCCCAAAGTCTGTACAGTTTGTCATTTAGGAACTTTGGAACAGAGATAAACCTACTTGTGTTCCAGACTAACAGTCCTCTCTTTCCAGCACTTTTGAGTCTCAGAAACAGAAAGTAATGAAATGTTTCCTTCTGAGGAGAGAGAAGTATGATGTGAAAGGGCTAAGTGCTCCCATGATGGCAAAACATAGATTCTACGTTGAATGATCCTATGTGATTAATAACTTCAGTTGCTTGGTTTGCAAAGAACAGGTGTGGCCTGTTCTGGTTACAATTGTTTCCTAGTTTGGGGCTAGTTTTTTTTTAATTTGCTCTGGCTTTTTTGTTGTTTTTGTTTGTTATGTTTGTTTTTGAAATGTATGACAGGATGTAAAGTGGCACCCAGAATGAGTAGCAGTTTTGCTGTCTGCTTTCATGTGACTTTCTATGCATATGCAAGTGTTCGTAATTGACTGGCAGATTCAAATTTCAAAGTATTTCTTGATTCGAAGTATTTTTGGATGGTCAATTGAATAAACATTAAAACAGTTCTTAGTAAGGCAGGTTAACAGGTTAGATTGCACCCACAAGATGTGTAGCATTGTTACGTACAGCTAAGGTTGCTGTGCCTGCCCTTTCTGTTGTTGTAGGTGTATTTAGATAAGTCACAGTTTCAAACTCCTGCAGGCCTTTCTAAAGATGTGCATTTATGACTTGCATTTGCAGATGCAAGAGCTTCCCAAGAGTTTTTGGCTTAGTCCACATTTGAGACAAAGTCCTTTGAGTTTGGATGTTTTAATGTATTTAACGTGTGTGTGTGTCTCATACTGACTAGTATCATCATTAACAATTTTAATGTCATGTGCCCAGTGCTTGCTAATTTCTGTAAAAGCACTTTTCTCAGATATTTAGGCGTAGCCTGATTTTGTGGGGAAATAGACTATACTCTGAGAACTAAATACATTGCATTAACAATACGGGGAAGCTTCTGTGAGAGTCTGCAGCAAGCATGCAGGATAGGAAGTATGGATACTATTACTACAGTTGAGCACAGCCATTTCACCAGTCTGCTTAATGCACAGCTGCTTCACTTTGTTGTTGCAGACCTGCAACTGACTGACTACTTGTTTGCTACTGAAAACTGTATTAGAATATGATCTGAGGAAAACCCTTATTTTTCTCTTATTTATTTATAGCTCTATTACATATTTAACTGGTTGAATGGAAAATGTTGTCTCTAAAGGTTTTTGCAGAAAGTGTAATTAACCTGCATTGTCAGTTTTAACAGTCTTTGAGTGTTAGCAGGCTGTTTTGTAATTTAATAACTGCAGTGTTAAGGCAGATGCTGAGTCTGTGATCAAAACCTCTTTACTACCACTTGTCTTAAATACTGATGTATTACCACTGTGTTTAATGCCATGTGTTAGTGCATATGCTTTGTGTTTTAGATGTAGTATCTAAATAGAAACATTCCTATCACAGCTGGAAATGTTTTAAGTGCGATTTATTGTTATTGTGGAGGAGGAAGAAATGATTTACTCCTTCACATGTGATAAATTTTACATCAATTCCTTCTTTCACACTTGCAGGGCTAATAGCTTTTCCAAATTTGGCTCATGGATTACTATAGTTCTATAGAAATATTTCAAACCTGTTGTTCATTTAAGTACTGTTACACCCATGAGATTGGCCTTAGGCTCTATCCCTCTTTGCCAAGAACCAATCCAGGATTGGTTTGTTTCTGGGCCTTGTTAAGACCTCAGACCTTCTCCAGTGGTAGATTTTTACCCCTTAAGTTAACACTACAAAAGAGAATTTCCTCTTTTTTTTCTGGCAGAGGGCATATTCTCTCAGTGTATGTGATCTATTAATTCCTTCCAAAAAAGAGACTCCAAAATACATCCTGCTGAGAGCTATAACTTGTCTTGTGATTTAAATGCAGTCCTAGCCCCCTTGACATCTCTGCGAGAAGTAATGCCACCTTAACGCTAGCGCCCACAACAACCTAGCCTTCGTCTATCTACAGTTTGGATCAAGACTTATTCTACGGTCAGGCATCCCAGATGCAGAAGCAGTAACACACATGAAGGAAAAGTTACAGCAATCTGAAATTAAAAGTCCTGGCTGTAGCATTAGTTTCTTCATTGTAGCGTACGTAGGGAAATGTAAAGGGTTGGACAAGAATTTTTTTCATCATTTTTAAAATTAGATCTTAATTTACATATTAGAAAAAAAGACAGCAGACTGTACACTTAACATTCTTTCACAACCATTGCTGTCAGTCTGCACTAGGTGGGAAAAAAAACAAACAAACCCAACCAACAGTAATTAAAAATATGTCCAAGACCTACACGAGGAAGATATACTACAGTGAGTATGCAGTGATAATCAAGGACATGGAAATACCTATAGATTTTGGGGGGAAGAAAACAAAAACAGATTTTACAAAATTCATTAAAACAATTGTATAGGAAGTTGTGTAACTGTCTACCAAGTGATACAGTTAGTTTTAGCAACAGCACCATAATTAATGATGTAAAGGTTTCATATCAGTAAAAGGCTGAGATTTAAGATTTTCTGAAGTAGGCCTCAATCTGTTCCAGGGTCCATCCTTTTGTTTCAGGAACATAAAAGGCTGTAAAAGTCACACTGAGGCAGCAGAAGGCAGAGAACAGCCAGAATGTCCCATAGGATGTTAAGAAACCCTAAGGCAGGGAGAAAACAACAACAAAAAAGTGTAAGTTGCTACTATACAACCACAATCTTATATATACTACTGAAGAAGACTGCGGGCTTAGGGTTAGGGTTTATGAAAATAAACGTTGAATTGTGATTTATGGTGCTTACTATAAAATCATGAAATTCCTTGGTCACCAAAAAGGCCATAACCCAGTTTGTTAACACACAGGCACCACTTGATAGGCCCCTTGCTTTAAGTGGAATGATTTCAGACATTACCAGCCATGGAACTGGACCCCAGCCAAGGGCAAAACCTGTAATTACAAACAGAAGAAAATAAATGCAAGTTAGGTACGTTGCAAAGGGGAGAGTGTTAGGCAAATAACGCTACAAGAGTACGTTATTTTAGGGGAGCATGCTAAACGCTACTGCACTTCAAGTCAAATTAAGTATAAGAATTCTTAACAAGCAAAATTTCTTAAGAAGTTTCTGAAGTGGTCGGTTTAGAAACAAGATTAATTTTTAACTTGCTGCTGTCTTGATCTGTCACAGAATTCAGTATGGCTCAGATACTACCAGAGACTTTTTTTCCCCATTAATGACTGTCAAGTTATTCAACCTGAGCAATACTATTTAGTATCAGCACAATGAGGTATACATTCATTTTGCAGAATGCTGCCTTAACTGTTTAGCTTCTAGCTTGATCACAAAGGTTGTGAATGATCAGCATCACTTTATCTAATACACTAAAAAGCTGTGTCAAACACAGCTCTATTTTTCAATTATGTGAGGAAAATTGAACAAGTTTGTCACATTTACCAAAAAGTCCAAGTTTCATGTAATATTTACTTAGAAGTCTGTTCAGCTTACCAGCAACAAAGAGTCCTAGGCTTACTACGGCAAGCCAGGATAGTCTGGTTTCTGTTCCTGGAGATACTGAATTTAAAGTGAACCAAAGATCAGCATTTGATGAGTTGTTCCCATTTGGAAGGACCATTTTAAAGTAAAACCCAAACAACGCAGTACTGAGAGCCATGATTATCCCTGAAAAGTATGCAATAAATAAGCTGTCACCAATAGTTGCTTAGGTATTCTTTCTCAGAGCTAAATACAAGATATGCTTGCTCTAGCAAAAGTGTTTCTAAAAAGATAATGTTACTGGAAACAAACATTAGCCTAGATGAGAATGAAAGATGTCAGTCATTCCATGCACAGATTAAACCAGTCTTTACAGCAGTCACTACTATTGAGTGTTCAATGTGACGACCATCAACGATTTGTTTTCTTTGCCACATTTACTGATAAAGTCAGTTTTTAAGCCATATGCAACCTTGTGTAACTAAAAACCACAATACTTCATGAAAGTAGATGCAGCTGTACAGAAATCAACTTTGAAGTGGCCATGTTTTGGCATCTTAGGTAGGAGAACGCATTGTGTATCTGTGACTTAGCTACTCCAAAGTAAAAATCAGCCTGGTAAAAAGACAAAAAAAATAGCTATATGTAGTTTCAAAGAGTTCAACCTACAATTCATATATGACATGACAGTTTCGTCTCATGAATCAGGGTTTAAGCCCTCAGTTACAAACCACTTGAAATAAAAAAATTGTAATACTTAATTCCCCCAATAGTTCCAACACTTCTTGGTACTCTATGTATTTCTTCTCATGAAACAAGAGTCTGTAAGTTATTTTACCAGACACATAAAGTAGCACTTTTCTTCCAGTTTTATCGATGATAAGTGCAGCCACAGCAGTGAAACATACTTGTATGGAACCTACAACAACAGAAGCCATTCTGCTGTCCTGAAATAAAGCAGGAGATTGGGAGAAGAATTTGCTCTTTCAAGCTGAGAACAGGATCACTTATTAGAGATGCATTTGTTTCTTAACTTTGAAATGGGAAAAACTATACAACATAAATTAACTAGGGGAAGGAATACATAAAAATAAAACAAATAAAGACATCAACATTAATTAACATAACATTTTGGTCTCTTATTTAAAAACTTACTAAGTCACAACTTCCCCCTACTGTTTGACTTTCTATGAAGTGCTGAATATGTAACTGTATTAAAAAAAAAAAGTTGTATTATGAGGATGAGATGACTATAATAAAGATTTCTATCCATATCAAAGTTTCAGACACGATATACTTCCCAAAAAAAACCTCAACGTTCAGGTATGCCACAGTAACACCGTTAAGAGGGTATCTATAATTTCAAACAAAAGACAACCACTCAAACTGTTACTTATGATGCAGATAGGATCGATATCAAAAGTTTGTTACATATTCTATACTTATTCAGCACCAACTAAGCTGAAACTATAGACATTTGACAACACGCTCTGATTACCTGGAAGTTTGCATCTTCAAAGATTGTTTCTGCATAAAACATAACTGCATTAATGCCTGTTACTTGCTGGAGAAACATCAGAATCACACCAATAAGAAGTGGCCTGTAGACAGAAGGATTCTTAAATTCGAAGAGGTTTAGTCCCTGTTAAAAAAGATAACACAACAATTCCATGAAAAAATCAGTATTTTAAATGGAGGAACAAAAAATAAAAATCCTTAGAACGTTTCAGTATGTTCAAAGAGTAAGTATTCCACACCTCCTTAGAAAAATTAAATTTCTTAGTAGTAAAAGTGTTTACATTTAAAGTACGAGAACTCCGGAAAAATATTTTTACCCTTTTCTCAGCTTCTAGAGACAAAAATCGATGGTACTTTGCAGAGAAAGTTAACATGAAAGAATTGATAGTTTGCAGAAGTAAAACTTCAATTACTGGACATGTCCATCTAAGCTAATACCTCATTACAAGAGGTTAAATATTGTTTTTAAAGAGGTGCAATAGCAAATTAGTGTTAGAGGCGCTGAACAATCCTACAAAACTGCTAATTACAGTAAGAAAGCGTAGCTATCTATCGTCACAGTAAGATCATGAGCCCAACTGCTTCTCAGGCATACCACTGGAAGCCAACATTGATAGCAGGTGCAGCTGGAAGGTAGAGAAAAAAAAGATTTTTTGAATCTCACTGCTTCTTAAGTACCATCTGTGATGAAACAGGTTTGGACCACTGTAGAAAAGGCTATTAACTAAGTTATGATAAAAATCCTTTAATTACACCGTATACTTTCACATTTTTTGTCTTTAGTGTAAATCAGATTCTCATCACCTCCTCCTCAACATTAGCTTCAATTTGCCTACATTCCCATTCATGGTCCACATATGGTCCCCGCAGAAACTGTAAAGCAGCTATAGCTTCTGCACGTTTCTTCTGATCCAGCAGAAATCTCGGTGTTTCAGGCATGAACAACATAAACAAAAGCATTATGCAGGGTGGAAGAGAACACAGTACTGCCAGCCAGTGCCATTTTAGTGTCATTCCTGCACAACAAAAAGGAAAAAAAACATCAGTTACAAATGAATTAATGTTTGTACAACTAAATTAACAGTTGTACAAATGGATTGACATTTACTTTCAGTTCCTTAGTGCATTTCTTTCACTGCACATACTAATTCTTTTTTGTAGAGACTTAACGTCAATACCTGCAATGTAGGCTCCAAGTATGCCAGTCACCACCATCAACTGGACAAAAGAGCCAAGCATACCACGAACATCTGTATAAGATACTTCCGATATATATACCTAAAACAGGGAGAAAATGTCTAATAATTACCTCAATCCGAGGTAGGATCAAGAATTAGAGAAATAATATATTTCTGAAAAACAGATGTATTTTCTAGAAACTCTCCTCAAAAAAAGCCTAGGTAAAATGGAGAGGGTAGGACAGTATCATCTCAGAAATACATATTGGCATTATGAAAAACTGTCGAAAAAGAGAGACCCTAAGAAGAATGTTCATGCTGTCAGTATAAGGATCCAACAGATAAATAAACTTGAGTTAGTAAGGGCTTCCTTTACCAGCCATATTCAGCAACAAATGCGTCACTGCAAAAACACTTCGGTGCTTGGGACAGTCTGCATAAACATATACCTCAAGCCACATGTAAAAGTCTTTGCAAATCTAAGTTGGAAACTTTTAACTCACTGTAAAGAGTGGATATTATTTCATTCTCCAGGAAGTCCAAAATCAATGGTTCTTGTCTTAGCATATATGAGCAGCAGGCATCACATCTCATTCAATATTTGGGGTCTTAAGCTTAAGTTTTTCAGGTTTTATTTTTTTTAATGCATTGATCCTAAGTCAACGGCTACAGATTAGTATAGATAAAACAGAAATCCCCCCTTTTTTTTTTACAGATACAATTCTTCCTAAAGTTAATATTCTTATTCCTTCCAAAAGAAAATAAGTATTCCTTAGTTCAAGAATAATTCAGATCTACAAAACCACAGTATTACATATGTTATTCTCCTCTCTCGTCACTGCAATTATATGTATCTTCTGTAAATAACCTGTACGTGAATGCATTTACATAAGGAAACTCAAGAGCTCAACTCCAGGAAACAAAGAAAGCAGTCATTTGTGTTAACATCTGTGAAGGAATTCTGTCTGCTTTTTAGCAGACTACATAGCGAAGCTCTTAGTAAAGGAAAAAGTTGCACAAGATTACCATTTAGATCCCACTGCCCCAATTTTTTCTTCAGTTTTAAAGTATCTAAATTGATAATGAGCATTTATTCTGTACTTTGTTGTGACTTCTTTCCCTTTTATGTTTCAGTTTGCATTTTACTTCAAAACCTAGGAATCCAGAAACACCAGAAAATAAACAAACTCAAATACTAAAATTCTAGACAGTTTATTTAATGCTACTGCTAGATCCAAAAGAATTTTTCCATAGAATGGCTGGAATTGGAAGGGACCATAACAATTACCTAGTTCTAATCCCTAGTTTGACCTACCAGGTCAAATAATACCAGAAAAGGAAGACAAGCACAAATTATTTCCATTAAACTACTGCAAGGATATTTCTGAATGCATGAGAAAAGTTAATATTCTGAAGATAACACTTTAATGGAAACAGAAGTCACTACTTCTCAGTAGGCTCCAGGGAGACCAGATAGCAGCCTTTCAGTAACTAAAAGAGGGCTACAGAGAAGAAAGGGACGGATTCTTTAGCAGAGTCTGCTGTGATAAGACAAGTGGAAATGGTTTCAAACTAAAAGACGGTTGATTTAAACTAGATATAAGGAAAAAGTTTTTTATGATAAGGGTAGCGAAGCACAGACACAGGTTGCCCAGAGAGTTGCTCCGTCTCTGGAAGCATTCAAGGTCAGGCTGGAGCAGGCTCTGAGCACCCTGATCTAGCTGTAGGTGTCCTTGTTCAGTGCAGGTGAACTGGACTAGATGAGCTTTAAAAATCCCTTCCAACTCAAATGATTCTATTCTATGATTCTACTTGGCATTGCACTAGGATTTATAAGTGATCATAGTTTAATTGCAAACCTAAGATGAAAGGAAATCTGAAAGCAGACAGATGGTAAGAGCAAAAACAGACAAAAAAAACTTTAAGTCTTTACCATTATTTATACAAAGTTTAAAGAGCTAAATGTTATTAGACCATTGCAGAATGTAAATAGAAGCAAACACAGAATCACAGAATGGTTTGGGTTGGAAGGGACCTTCAAGACCATCTGGTTCCAAACCCCCTGCTATAGGCAGGGACACCTCCCTCTAAACCAGGTAGCTCACAGCCCCCATACAGCCTAGCCTTGAGTGCTTCCAGGGAGGGGACATTCACAACCTCAATGGGCAACCTGTTCCAGTGTCTCACCACCCTCACATAAAGAATTTATTCCTGCTATCTAGTCTAAATCTACCTTCTTCCAGTATAAAACTATTTCCCTTTGTCCTGTTGCTACCTGCCCTTACAGAAAGTCCCTCCCCAGCTTTCCTGTAGGACCCCTTCAGGTACTGGTAGGCCAATATAAGGTCTCCTTGGAGCCTTCTCCAGGCTGAAGAGCCCCAGATCTCTCAGCCTGTCCTCATAGGGGATGTGCTTCAGACCTCTGATCATCTTTGTGGCCCTCCTCTATCAACTAATAAACAGAAGAAAAATCAGAACGATCACATCACTGTAATAAGAATGCATAGTACAGAAGTGCTACTAGAAGAAGCAAAGATTTTTTTAATTTACATTTTCTTCATTATAAAAACATGCAAAATATGATTCTATAACAATGAGTTTATTCTAAATCCACTGCCTTTGCTAGAATTACTCAGTTACTACACCCAAACCATCTACAGTCATACTACACAATAACAAATGTTCAAATAGAAAAGCCCTAAAAGCAAACAATTAAACAAACAAGCCACCTTGCCACCAGAAATGATGCTCTACTTACCGGAACAACAAGTGACGTAATTCCACTGGCTAAGCCAGTTAGTATTCGTCCAAAATAAAGCATCCAGACATTCTGCGCTGAAATAATAACTATGTATCCAGAGACATATGGTATTGAGCACAGCATCAGACTCAGCTTTCTCCCAATTTTATCCACAAGGTAGCCTCCCAGTATTCCTCCAGCAGCAGCTCCTAATGTTACTACAGACTTCAAAAAACAAGTTAAAAAATACATATCATGCAATCATGGAATGCTTAGAGTTGGAAGGGACCTCTGAAGGCCATCTAGTCCAACTCCCCTGCAATGAACAGGGACACCACAGCTAGACCAGGCCGCCCAGGGCTTGATACAGCCTCTCCTTGAAAGTCTCCAGGGACAGGGCATCAGCCACAACACTAGGCAACCAGTTCCACTGCCTCACCACCCTCACTGTAAAAGATCTTTTCCTTATATCTAAACTAAATCTACTCTCTTGGAGCTTGAAGCCATTTCCCCTTGTTCTGTCATCACAGACCCTGCTGAAGAGTCTGTCCCCTTCTTTCCTGCAGCTCCCCTTTAGATACTAACAGGCTGCTCTCAGGTCACCTCGCAGCCTTCTCTTCTCCAGGCTGAAGAGCCCCAGCTCTCTCAGTCTGTCCTTGTAGGAGAGATGTTCCATTCCATGGATCACTTCTGTGGCCCTTCTCTGGACACGCTCCAACAGGTCTATGTCTCCTATACTGAGGACTTCACATCTGGATGCAGTAGTCCAGATGCAGCATTCCATCTGGAATGGATGATGCCCCATCACTGGAGACTAGCTGCGGTGCCTCTGTTCACTGCAGGGGAGTTGGACTAGATGGCCTTCAGAGGTCCCTTCCAAATCTAAGAATTCTATGATTCTATGATTCCATGGATATATACATATATATACATCTATATCTATCTATTTATAGATAGATAGATATGGATATATAAATAACACACTACAAATTCTTTTTTTATTTAAGTAAACAGCTTCTGAAAAAAAATATGCATGCAGGTGTTTTGAAAAACAAAATAAACATTAACTTCTTATCAAATCGTAGCCAAGAAGCACAATTCACCATAACTGGACAGCAACCAGTTCTCAGATCACATACAAAGCCCTTTTGATGGACAAAGAAGTGCAACAGTACGTGGTTTTTTTTATCTGTTTGTTCACAAACTGGCTTTTCAAACTGTTTTAAAGCCCTGAAGACTGTTATCTTGAATAACCTGAAGTCCAGCCTGTATCCCGAAAGTTGATATTCCCTATGTCAATGGATTGCACTCAATTTATTCACAAGTTGATCTTCTGTGGTTCCTTGACAGGTTCAATTAAGGAGGCTAAAAGTTGTCAGAAAACGTTTTAGCATCAAAAAAGAAGTTAAAAAAAATAAGGGCATTTATTTATGTATGCTGAGAGCAGAGCATAACAATGCTATTACTTAGGAAAAAAACTGAATCAATCATTGAGGCCACAACAAGAATACATTATCAAGATCCTCACATACACATTCTGAAGAGGAGTAAGACTCTTGTGAGAATCAGCACTGAGGAACACGCATGAGGCATAAGGGTGACGGACTTGATGATCTCTGAGGTCTTTTCGAACCTTAATGATTCTATGACAACAGCATCTTCTTAACACCACGAAGTGAAATCACAAGAGAGTAATGTATCATACAGAAACTTACCCCAAACCATGATGCCTGATTGCTGTCCAATCGTAATTTCGGATTGCCGATTTTCCTCAGCTCTGGAATAGCGGGTGAGCTATAGCCTAGCACGAAGCCAAAGCTAAGTGGTCCCAGGACAGCAGCGAACGTGGCCAGGTACAACTTCTTGTTCTGCACTCTGAGGCGGAAGAGATCGTCAAGGATCGCGCCGCCTCCCCCTCACGGCTCTGGCCCCTCGTGGGGCCGTTCAGCGCAGATGGACCCCACAGAGGTTCTGACCCAGAGGTCACATTTGCCGCGTTCCCTTCCGCTCCCTCCCGCTCCACCGACATTGGCAGCGGCCGAACTCCAGCGCAGCAGGGCCGCCTCTAAGCCCGCCAGAGGCAGAGGCGCAGCGCCAACCCTCACCTCAAGTAAGCGTCCGAAGGAGGGCGAGCCAGCAGAAACTGGGACTCCTCCGCCGCCATGGCCCGGTCGCAGGAGGGCGCCTCGGCGAGAGTAACCCCAAGCTGCTTCTGCACGGCCGGCAGCAGCCGCCACGCCGAGCGCGCTCCGCACGCAGAGAAGTAACGCAGCGCTTTACGGCTCCGGTTCAGGCGGAAACGGCTGCAACGAGACAGCGGGGCGCGGTGACGTCTGGAAGATGCGCCGGAAACTGCCCGAGTACGGAGCGCCGCGGGCTTTGGCGGAGTGCCTTCCCTCCGGCTGACGGCCGGTTCGCTCGGTGCGAGGGCCCCGCCCCTCCTCCGGCGCCGGCGGTGACCGAGGCGCTCATCGCCGTCCGAGGGCGGCGGCCTTCCGCGGGTGCCCGCAGGCTGCGGCGCGGACCACGGAAGTATCGGGAGACCGTCCTTCTGCCGCGGGAACGATGGCCGCGGGAAAGCCCCAGCCCCTGCCGGGCCCTACAGGGCCGTGCGAGGCACGGCGGCTGCCTGCCGAGGGACGCTGCGCGCTCGGCCGCTACCTGAGGTGAGCGCCGCGGCCCAGTGGAGCCGCGCGGGCGACGCCGATGGCTCTGCTGCGCGTGGGCGGAAGGCGCTGGGAATCTCCGGTCCGCGCCGCGCGCGGTGCGAGCGGAGGTGGACGGGAGCGGCTGTGAGTGGAGCAGTTGCGGATAACACGTAGAGCAGTGTGCACGTGGCACCGGCTGCAGTTAGAGATGGCTCGTTCTGAAGAAAACGCGCCTGTTGGAGTGGCAAACACAGTTGGCCAAATGTGCTGAAAAAAGCCCTTAAGTGCTGTCAGCAGTAAAAGTTACTATATGAACTTCTGACGCGATAGGAGCAGCTGTTTCTGTGTATTTAATGCCCAGTGCCTTCTTAAGATATTATCGAGAAGTAATGGTTCTCAACATTTGTAGCTTTTCGTAGTGAAGACTCCACTTTTCTGTACTTGTCTGTGTCATGTTCAGAGGTGTTCTTCAAGGTTTTACTCTGCAAAGGTAAAAGCACATGTTTTATGAGCTCCCGTTTAGATTCCCCAATCCATTTGATTTGGGAGCTTCTAGGAGTTAAATTCAGTTAGTTATCTAATACACTGAATGAGATCTCCCACAGAAAATAAGTCTGGCTTTTTTAACTGTTTGCCCAATGTTCATCTTTTCAATCGCTTGTTCAAGCCTATTGTAGGAACTTAAGATGCCACAGCACATAAAAATGCATACAGGTCACATAGTTCAAGAGGTAGCATTTCAAGCTGACAGTTTTACAGGTCTGTTCATTGGAAATAAACTGAGAAAACAAGGGGGAGGGGTTTGCTTTGTTTTATAAGAAAAAAAAAGATGTCAGAGAGGTATACAGAAGAGGTTACATGTCCGTCAACACAATTCTCCAGACATCTTTGTATGTTCTTTAAGCACAAAGCAGGTAACTTTTTATAAAGCAGATAGGACAAGAGTTTGAGTTAATTCAGTCAGTAATTAGCTTTGTATTGTTCTGTTTATACGCTTTGTTTTCTTCCCTTTTTCAACTAAACGTTGAGTAAACTGTAAAACAGCATTTATTCACTATAGTAGATTAAAAACTTGAATCAACTCTTACTGGATGTGAAGTGTGAAAATGTTAACTCATTACTTGAAAGAGGTAAACATTCATAGTGAATACTAACATGCACTGTCTCCTGGAACTCACTTCTGAGTCTTAAGAAGGACAAACAGTAGTTCAAAGTATGTGCGAATGCTTCATACTAACCTAATGGATATTTTGTGCTGTGATTAGTCACTTCAGTCTGTGCTTTAACATGCCTTTTGAAATACTGATGTACCAGTAATAATGATGTGATGCTTACCTTGTTTTCTGAACAGAACTAATACAGTATTTTGATGTACCACAGGTAAATTTTTCCATAACCTTATGGAGAAAAAGGACTTTGAAGCATGGCTTGATAACATTTCTATTACATTTC
>JANHGO010000047.1:25292283-25304082 GCA_024606505.1 Aquila spilogaster | reverse complement strand
AAGGACCACGAAGCCTTTGAGACATCCTCTTTAATTGGACACAGTGCCAGAGTATATGCACTTTACTATAAAGATGGACTTCTGTGTACAGGTAGGAAGGACAGAAAACTTGTGAGTCTTACAATTCTTTGTGTGTGTGTGTGTGTGTCCCCACCCCACGATTAATGACAATTTGCTTTTCCTTTACCAGACATATTATTTTTTTAGTGCTAATGCAGTTTAAGATGATTCAAAATTACTACTTTTTTCAATTTCTGAAACACCTGGCACACTAATAAACTCATTAGTCACTTTAATAGGAAAACAGGGAGACCAATTTCTTTCTTGGTTAAAAAAACAGTAACAGTAAGTATCGTGCTTCAGCTTAGTAAGCCCATTTGAGAAGTACAGATATGTTAATTATCCTCTTAAGAGGATAACTTCCAGTTAAAGGGACCTTGTTTGGGCTACGTGATCACTGCAGTCTCCCAAGGTGTGGCAGGAAAAGTCTGTCTTCTTCCTTGAAACGAGACAATTTCTCTGATACAGTCGGTAAGCACTTTCAGTCCTTAACATAAGTGCTTGTATGAAGACCTGTAAACTAGATTTAACCTTGCTATTAGTCTGACTTGCACATTGTAATGATAATTTCAGCTTCCTTCCTGAAGTCTGCAGACTTCAAGATTTCAGTTTGAACTTAAAAATACATCCAGAACAAATATGAAACCTTAAGTATGAAAGAATAGTAACAAAGTTACAATAAACTGCTGTCGGAATGTATTCCAAGGATTTCCCAATCATTTGAGACAACAATGCTATAGAATAAGTTGGGAATACTGGCTAAGTACTCCCACATTTGTTGGTATGTTAAGATGGTTACTAGAAACCAACTGAACTCTAGCCAGTCTTTCACTTCCCTACTCAGCAAGGAACATAAATACACAGGAAGCAGCATTGTCAAAACTTTCTGAGAAGTCGCACACTTTTGTGCTGAAACCACCAGGAGAAACAACAGGTGAGAGGTGTAAGAGTCCGGGGTTTTATTCGGCTCTCCAAGGCCAGCAGTCTGGACTTACTGTTATGAGTTTTTTTAAAAAAAAAAAAAAAAAAAAAAAAAAAAAAGAAACTTTTGGGAGAGAAACCTGAGAGTGATGTATCATGTAAAACATCCATGCATCTGTTTCAATAGACACTGTCAATCAGAGGCAGTGCTGGAATCTATGGAAGGTGCTAAAAGGGTATGAGGAAACTTGAAGGCCTAGTAGCTTAATTAACATGAAAACAAGAGGCTTTGCTGTAGTGCCAAGACTTAAAACTAGTGCTTATTCCCCATTCAAGCAGCTTGAAAGTACTATTTAATGAGAAAAAGTTCAACATGGGGAAATGCAAAGCCCTGCACCTGAGGAGGAAAAACTCCATGGCACCAGTACGTGCTGGGGGCCACCGAGCTGGAACGCAGCTTGGCAGAAAAGACCTGGGGTATCCTGGTGGACACCAAGTTGAACACGAGCCACCAACATGCCCTTGCTGCAAAGGTGGCTAACAGTATCCTGGGCTGCTTTAGGAGTGTTGCCAGTAGGTTGAGGGAGGTGATCCTTCTTCTCCACTCAGCAGTGGCAAGGCCACACCTGGAGTACTGTGTCCAGTTCTGGGCTCCTCAGTACAAGAGAGATGTGGACACACTGGAGAGTCCAGCGAAGGGCCATGAAGATGATGAAGGGACTGGAGCATCTCTCATGTGAAGAAAGGCTGAGACACCTGGGACTTTTTATCCCAGAGTGGGCTCAGGGAGGATCTTATCAATGTATGTAAATACCTGAACTGAGGATGCAAAGAAGATGGAGCCAGGCTCTTCTCAGTGGTGCCCAATGTCGGGACAAGAGGCAGTGGACACAAACTGAAACACAGGAGGTTCCCTCTAAAACTGTGAGAATGATTGAGCATAGGTTGCCCAGGGAGACTGTAGAACATCCATCCTTGGACATATTCAAAAGCCATCTGGTCGTGGTCCTGAGCAAACGGCTCTAGGTGGTTCTGCTTGAGTAGGGGGGTTGGAAGAATTGACCTCCAGAGTCCCTTCCAACCATAACCACTCTGTGGTTCCATGAAAATACTATATTTAAGACAAACATGGAAGATGAGTATAGGAGTGGAAATATTATTTACTCTTTGTTTCCAATTACCCTGTTCTTTTATATTCTAGGATCAGATGACTTGTCTGCAAAACTGTGGGATGTAAGCACAGGTCAGTGCATATATGGTATCCAGACACACACTTGTGCTGCAGTGAAGTTTGATGAACAAAAGCTTGTAACAGGATCTTTTGATAACACAGTAGCCTGTTGGGAATGGAGCTCTGGGGCAAAGACACAGCATTTTAGAGGACATACTGGTGCAGGTATGTTGAACTTTTCAATTTTTAATTTCACCAGTCAAGTAACATACATCATGATCAAACAAATTATAATTTAAGTTAGCTCTTTGCACAATAGCTTTTTCTTTTTTTAGGCCCTCTCCCATGTCACCTTTTAGGGTGGGGCGGGAACCAGCCAGAACAGATCTAGATGTGTCTGCCCTTGAATAATGTCAAAGCTTAGCCATGTAGTGTTTTGCAGTTGCATGAAAATAATACTAAATGCCATGGTTATTCAGTACTTTCAAGTCTACCAAAAAGATGCAAACCCTAGGTAGCAGGGAACACATGGCAATAGCAGTTCTTTATATCCCCAGACTGGAGGTGGGCTTCCTGCAAAGAGCATAATAGGACGTGGGAATCTGTATTTGCATTTTCCTCATAATTAACTTCTCTGTCCTCTACTGCAAAATACCCTAAACTCAGCTGTAGGTCTGTTCCCCTGTGAGTAATGAGATATATCAAATGTACTAATCCTGCTGGAATTGACTTACTACAACTCTTAAAATAGGAACTAGCTTAAGTTATGCTTTGCCATAATCCAACCATAAAGGAACCACTGATGTACATGCTCTTAATTTGGACAAAAATCAGTAATTTTGCAGTGTAAGCTTAGGAATCCAGAGCAACAATTCACATATACAGTTCAAGAGCAACAGTTAAAGCTGTAGTAGCATATGAATTTAGAGGCTACTAAATTCATATAGAGGCTACTAGTTAGTGTCTCACTTACAGAAAAATGTGTGCATAGAGACTGGTATTCCTTATTTAGTACCCTCTTTGCTTGTAGTTTTTAGTGTGGATTACAATGATGAACTTGATATTCTGGTCAGTGGCTCTGCAGACTTCACTGTGAAAGTATGGGCCTTATCAACAGGAACGTGCCTGAATACCCTTACTGGACACACAGAATGGGTCACTAAGGTGGGAATATTGATTTTTAGTTAATCTTGCAAAACACTTACTTGCAATAAGTTTGTAACGTGTTCTAAATTTCTGTTTCCTAATCCTAAACCTGTACCTAGGTGTAGAATCTAAAGAACATCAGGAAATACTGCAAAATAACATTTCAGCAGAAAAAATACTTAAAGAAGCTATAGTTAAACCTTTCAGACCATTGAAGATATTTCTATTCCAAAGCAGCTGGAATAATATTAGGAATCAGTGTTTGATTCAAAGACTGAATAAAAACAATGGTTCTGAAAGCAAGCTACTTTAAAAATTATGTAGAAAAACTGATGGTCTTGATAACCAGAATCTGAGTATGAAAAGAGTTCTGAAGTCAAGAAACAGTATTTTTCTTCCAAGTATTTCAGAACTTGGAAGGTGGGGGGGTAATTCTAGAGGTGAAGTACGTATGTTCGCTTATTAATGCAGTAAGTTGTCACTAGTAGGAACAAGAGAAGTGTATACTGTAGTTTCCCTTCAATTACTAAAAGTATTTGTATTGCCTTTATACAAGAGTACAGTATACACGTTGTCAATGAAGTGAAAAATGCAAGTGAAAGTTCGGTTATTTAGCAGCATCAACATAAATCATTACATCCTTCAATTACAGGTAGTTTTGCAGAAGTGCAAAGTCAAGTCTCTTATGCATAGTCCTGGGGATTATATTCTTCTAAGTGCAGATAAGTATGAAATCAAGGTATGTACCATATATCATACGTATATCATTTTGATACCCAGGGTAATAAAATGCTTGAGTGCTTCGCTGAAGTTTATGAATAATAGACGACTTTATTTTCTCCCATATTGCCTGCTTGTAAAGTTGCGTACAAGACATGCAACTCTTTGGAAGCTAACTTTTCAATGCTTTCCTTCATGTTTAGATTTAAATGATAGCTCTACATGAATGGTAATGCAAAAAGTAAGTGCTTTCAGTGCATGCCTAATGTGCTAACTTGACAGGGAAGCACTTAACTGCAAGTACTGTTACTCTTGGGGACTTTTGGGCTGGAGAGTGCTGTAAATAGTTTGTGGCTGTGGAAGTGCTTCATAACTGAAACGTTGTTACATTTCTGTCCAACTGGATAGTTGATTTTTTTGCCATTCTGTAAAGCACCCATTTTCACTGGGATTTTTTAGGCTAGAAACAACACATACTGCAAAAATACTGTAAGACAAGTCACTTACAGAATTGATGTTCCTACCTAAAGGAGATAAATATTTCTGAAAAAACATGCACACATTTACCCCATGCTTAAAGAGAGACTGTGAGGCTATTTGTGTAACGGTTTATAATGTGAATGTTTTATGGTCTTAAACTGTGTTTTAATTGTAGATTTGGCCTATTGGAAGGGAAATAAACTGCAAGTGCTTAAAAACACTGTCCGTTTCTGAAGATCGCAGCATCTCCCTACAGCCCAGACTGCACTTTGATGGTAAATACATAGTGTGCAGTTCAGCCCTAGGATTATACCAGTGGGACTTTGCTAGCTATGATATTCTCAGGTAAGTGTTTCAGTTTCTTAGTCTTCTTTAAATAAATAAGAAGTAGAACATACTGGTTTTAATAACTTACTTTAGATGTAGGCCAAAAGAATCTTGATAATTCTGTAAACATCTTACTTTACACATATTGCCCAGGTTTAATTCTAATTTATGATCTGTTAATATGAATCATTTGATTGCTGTTTTGGTTTCTGGCCACAGGCTAGTCCTCTTTCATATTTTCATTCCATAAGCTCAACAGTTCCAATATAGACTTAAATCAGACTGCAGTGCTGTAGTTGTGAATGTGAAACTGTAGTGACTAGAAGTTAATGTTGCTGTGGAGACTGCTTTACAGAGAACCAGGCAGCCATTTCTGGGGGTCCTTTCATGGGAAAAGAAATTTAAAAGACTCTTTTTCCTTATAGCACTACTGATCTGTCATTCTTAATAATGCTGTGGAGTGATAGTGAAGTCTATCAGACTACAGTAAGGGATCAAACAGGATGGCATTCTGTTTCTGTAAGAAGAACGAGGCTGTATCTGTCAGAAATGGTGGCATCTAAAATTAACTTATTAAAGAGTAACTTATTAAAAAGTAACTTATTAAAGAAAAAATTGCATTTTAGAACTGTTAGCAGACTCTAAATTGAAATGGCCTGAATATTTGTACAGTATCTATCTACCATAGGAAGATCTACTCCAAGGGAAGTGCTTCTTTTCAGAAAGAATAACTGAGTAATTTCACCTCTTAGTTTACACTGCTATCTTTCAAAAGAGAAAGATGTTCTCTTACTGCTGAGAACAGATTTTCATCTCCATACATTTTTGTGCCTCAGTTCTGTGCTTCATGTAATGCTATGATCAAATGCTCAGTCAGTTGTGGAAAACTTACTCTCTTCAATTTCTGTTTCAAGTTTTATTTATTAAGGCAAAAATATCCTAAAGGTGTAGGGGAACTAACAAATACTTTTATTTCTCCCCAAGATGAAAATGTGTAACTTATGCTGAGTATCAGTAAAACAGCATTCTGTTAAGGACCAATCTTGAATGATTTATCTTGCCTTCTTATCACAAGAAGGCATTTCTGTGTTTTATTTCCACCTTTTAAAAGAGTGGTCAAAATAATAACAACAGGTTTTACCTCTTAATTTAAAGATATTGAGGCATGAAATCCCTATGGAAATTTACTGTAAAACACAAGTACATTTGCTCTTTTGTGTGTATCTGGAAACAAGACTTTTTTTTTTTCCCCTAGTGCTGTGCAGAATCCCTTTCAAACCCTAACCTTTACTTAGGTCAGAAGGGTCTGTCCTGAATGCACAAAGCCAGAACTGAGACCACAGGCCTGACTGCAGCTAAGTGTTCAGTTGCTTAATTTGAAGAATTTGCATCCAGTTCTTTCTAAATCCTTTCAGAATGATGAGTTTAGACACTTACTTTCTATAGACACATAAGGATATGTTTTAGTAATGCAGCTTCATGACTACATTGTGACAGAGTTTGTAACAATGCTGTCTTGTCTTCTAGGGTTATCAAACCTCCTGACTTCTCAAATGTGTCCTTGCTGGGCTTTGGAGAGATATTTGCTCTACTGTTTGATAACAGATACCTGTATATAATGGACTTGAGGACAGAAAAACTGATAAGCCGCTGGCCTCTTCCAGAGTATAGGAAGTCAAAGAGAGGCTCAAGCTTTTTGGCTGGTGAAATGTCTTGGTTAAATGGACTAAATGGCCAAAATGATATGGGCTTGGTTTTTGCCACGAGTATGCCGGACCATAGTATCCATTTGGTGTTATGGAAAGAACATGGCTGAAAAGCTCACATATGCAGGATCTTCAGGAATATATGGACTATCAGCAGTGTGTCCATAAAATGAGACTTTGCATGAACCAAAGTTGCACACCTAATGGTATCATCATGCAATGCACAATCATTTACTTTTATTTGGGCATTTGGGAATGGGTGGTTTTGGACATAATGCAATACAGCATGCTAACAGTATTCACCACAAAATTTTGTCTGTACTCATGTTTAAGCATACCTATTTGGGCTCTGAAGCATAGCTTTTAACATGTAAACCATTCAAATCCACCATCAAGTCTGAAATGAAGTAGTGCTTGACCTGACTTCTGACCTATTTTTTGTTGTTGAAACAGAAGATGAAGCTACTATTTCAGAACCATAGGCTTGTGTATGTGTAACAGCAAATACTGGTTACAGTGCATGGCTGCTTAACTCAAATGAGAAGATAACAAACCCTTTCTCTCTCCAGTATCATTCTCTTCAAAATGGTTTTTCCTTCTGATAGCTTTAAATACTTAGCCTTTGAAATAGAAGAATCAAATGAGTCCTTTAACTAGGATCAGATGCTAACAATAATAATTTAAGTTCGGGAACATGTAAATATGAACTCTCCTCAGCAAGAATGAGCCAACTTTTCATCTATCTAATGGAGCTTGCCAACACAATTAACCTTAGAGAACCTCTGACAGTATTCATCATATTTGCTGATGGTAACTCAGAATGGCTTGATCAGTGTTTTATTTATAGTCTGTATCTCCTGTAATTTGTGTGAGAACATAACTTAGTTCACAGGTAGGTAGAAATGTAATGAATAGGAAGATTATGTTCAATCTCTACAGCAAGAGTCACTCTCTTACATTAAATGATGTCTAGCAGCCATTCACTTTTTCCAAAAGTTGCAATTAGTATAATCATGCACTTCAAGCAGTTGCTACATCTAGATTTGGAAAGCAGGGGCAAATAACAGTGAGACTGCCACATCTTGGGCGGGGGCATGGAAAAAGTATCGAAAGTCTGAAGAAAAGTATAGGACTAGAAAAAGGTCTTTAGCTTTCATCATCATAGGAGACCCGATGTACACGAGTTAACTATTGACTAGCAAATACCTATCCACATACTTTTGTGGTATTTGACTTGTACTTAAAAGCTGTATCAATGACATCACATGCTTTAGAAACGCTTTAGGTTGGTTTCCCCTCCTCCCTTACAATAAAATCTCCCCTTAATGTCTTTTTTTTTTTTTTTTTTTTTACACAACTTGAAAACATGGGTTTTCATGAAGATTGGCTCATGTCCTTGAAAAGATAAAATGGCCTAGCATTACTACAGTTAGTATGATTTTTTTTTTCTTCCCACTATCCAAGAAGACCTAATTTCATACTTAGTACTGAACAAAAGCCAAGGTTCCCAAATATATGCAGTATGAATTACACCAATGGAAGGGCAGTTTTCATATGCAAGAATCAGTATTTGAGTGACGCGATAGGAACTGCATGAAGTCACAGTTGGAGTGCTATCTCTTGAATACAAGGCTAGAGTCTTAAGTACTCAGTTTTCCACCTGTATTCACACAAACTTACTTTGAAAAGGTGTTTGTAGTCAAGGATTTTATCAATTGGAAGCCAAATTCACTGCGCTCGATTCAAATCACACTGACTGGGGCACAAATGATGATCTCTTAGAGCTTTTGTTGTCTCAGTCAAAAGTGAAGGAAGCTTACGTGAAACAGAAATCTTTCAATAACTTGTCTTGAAACCCAGTTCTCATAATTCTTAATGTGGGAGTAACTATAATGTGTATGATGTGTGCAGTGACTCACCTTACTCTAAAGGAGCCACATGATGATGGGCCAGCTATAAAACGTTGCATTAGCTTTGAAAGATTACTTCACAGCAGGAGTGTAGACAGGAACATGCCAGAAATGTCCTCGTACCCAAAACAGTGAAGTACGGAGTGAATATTTGGACTGCAAGACAAGTAGAAAATGGGCTGGCCTGCCAAGCTCAAAGAGTGGTCATCACTGGTAACCAGTTAATAGAAGTGTTCTTCGGGAGCTAGAATTGGTTAACTACTTTATTAGTGACCTTTATGATGCAGAGTCCACTCTCAGCAAGTTCCCAACAATACTAATTTGGAGGGGAAGGGGAAACCATGGGAAGGGGAAGCAGTCAATATGCGAGACAACAGTGAATGCTATTCTGAGGGTCCTCAACAAACCGGACAAGTGGGCTGACAGAAATCTCATGAAGTTTAACCAAAGCAAATGCACGACCCTGCACCTGAGACACAATCACCCTACACAACAGGCAGGTTGGAGCCAACTAGATGGAAAGCAGCTTTACAGGAAAGGACCTGGGAATGCTGTTGCACAGCAAATTGAACAGGATTCCACAATATGCCCTTGTGACAAAGAAGGCCAACTCTATACTGCACTGTACTAACAGGTACATAACTAGGAGTTCAGGGGAAGGGATTCTTCACCTCTATTCTGTGCTCAAGGCCACACTGAGTCCAATGTTGAGTTCCCCAGCACAAAACAGACTGACCCACTGGAGCAAGTCCCATGAGAGGCCATAGAGAGGGACAGGGAGGTGGAGCACAAGATGTCTGAGAAACAGCTGAGTTCAGTCTTCCAGAGAGAATGGTGGGGAAGGGAAGGTGGTGGCGAGCATGGGGTGGGGAGGCACTGCTGCTGTCTCCAGCTACCTAATAAGAAGGTGTATAGAGAAGACAAAGTCAGACTCATCTCAGCATCATGCAGCAGGACAAGGGCCAATGGTCACACATTGCAAGAAGAGAAATTCCAACTAGCTCTTCTCCACTGTGAGGATAGTTTAAGACTGGAACAAGTTGCCCAGAGAGATTGTGCGTCCAGCTTACCTAAACAAAGTCCTGAGCATATCATGCTACCTTACCCTGCTTTGAGCAGGGAGTTGGACTTCCAGATGCCCCTTCTAAACTACATGAGGCTAAAATTCTAAATGGACCTCTTGCCAAGCAAGATAGTACCACCGCAGCAGGCACCTTTGATGTTAATAGAGCTACCAGAGTTTGTTGATACAGACTTTGGGAGATGTTGCTGCCACTGTGAAGCAAGTACTACAGTTTGTTAAAAGCTGCAAAGTGGTGGTTGGAAAAGGATTCTGCCACAAGTATTTCACAAGTTGCAGAAAATTTTAAACAAATTAAGAACTGTAAATTTTCCTTTTCTGCATTTTCCCAGAGTATGCAAGCAGAACAGCATGATGAGAAGCACCCAATACACACTACACTGCTCTTCTACCCTTTTAGTTTTATAAATGAAGTTTTAGCCTGTTACATAGCAGCTGATTATTATTATAAACACAATTAGCAAACAGTTATTTATAGACTGTTTCTTGAAGACTTCCAAATAAAAGTTCCACCTGGACACTTACTAGCTCATGATGCTAATCCACTAATGACAGAGCTCCATGTGCCACCACAAAACAGATGAAGGAATGAAAACATGACACTGGTGTAGAAATTACAAAAAGCATACCTGCTCTCAAACATACACATCTGTCACACACCAAAGTGTCAGACTATCAGTGCCCCCAGATATCCCTTCATAGGAAGGTTCTAACACATTGGCACATCAGTACAATGGACATAGCTTTGGGGGCTTAGCAAACAGAAAAAATATGACTGAAATTGTGAAACTACAGTGACCAAATGTTTTTTGTTTGCTTTGCTTTCCATCTGACCCTTCAGCAGAAGTGAACAACTACTTCGCAGTATTTTTAGATAAAGGTTGGAAAAGACAGAGCTTCTGTACCGTTACACCTACATAAGGAAGCAACATAATTCAACTTACCCATCACGTAAAGGACTAAAATCCACCTGATGTCTAATTCTTGTGAATGAAGAAACAGTTTGTTATGAGGCTTCAAGGTTCGAGAGAAAAAAAACGTATTATGTATCATAAGTAGTTGTTCATCCATCCATCCATCTGGAAATAGCCTTCTTTTCAGTTCACAATAGCCTCTTTTTCATCAACATCAATCTGTATCCTCTACCTCTGGTTAAAGCTTTCCAACACGACTCAGTATCTACCACTTAAGTAATTCAGAACAGCTGTGGGTAACAAAAGAGGGATCACCCTTCTTCTTAAACTTACATGTCTCAAAAACCCAGCTGAACAGTCATTTAGATCAGCAAAACTCCAACAGCTGTTTAGTGTTACAATACATCACCACTTTAACAAACACTATTTCCAAGAATATAAGGGGTTCATTTTTTTACAGTTGAAACTGGTAGATTTTGCTCAATTATTTTCACAATCTATTTGTTTACCTTTTACTCAACATGGTACATACAAATTTTGTACTCAGTGACATACAAACTGCAAGAATTAAGCAACATTACCTTTGATACTAATGACTGTAGTTGTATTTTTTTGTACATAGGTTGAAAACTTTTGCATTAGCTGAATCAGTTGAGAAGTACTGATATTTTTTTTTAATTGAAACCAAACTAATTTTACATCTTCCAGAAGTAATACCATCTGCATTGATCCTTGGTATCATTAAATGACCCATGGCTCTGCTACAAATTCCCATTTCCCTTAAGAAGAAATACCTCTAAAAAGTGACAGTTCCAGTGCTACAGGTGGCATGTTTTCTCATCCTGCCACTGTGATTATAATGAGTTACAGTGTTAAAGCCAATGCAGCTCTTCATTTGGGAGATGCTGTCCCAAGCCATCTTTTAACAGGCACCACTAAGCACAGCTGTATTTTTTTATCCACCAAGCACTTCAGAGATACAAATAACCAAAAATTAATTCATTCCTTCTTCAGGTAGTTTACAGGTTCATTGTACTAGCTAAAACATATATGAAGATGGGAAAAGAAAAAGAGAGAAAGCTGGAAATCAGTACATTAATTTTCTAATATCTGCATGGTCACTTCCTAGGCCTTGAATAATGCCCTTTCATAGTTATAGGCATATAAAAGAGCTATCTGTCTTCTCACTATACGTCAGCTCTCACATCTTACAAAGTTGCAGTAAAGACTTTACCTGAGGAACCCAATTCTTAACCAGCACTCGATCACTGTGGACTCTTACAAGGTACCTTGATTCAGTTCACAAATCAAATGCATTTACCTTTGTACGGGACATAAAAGGGCTGTTGTCCTAAATCTCTGT
>JANHGO010000047.1:25270783-25280949 GCA_024606505.1 Aquila spilogaster | reverse complement strand
CACGAGTGACTTTGCTTTCTCTGTCATCAAAGTATGGGGATATAATAAAAGTTCTGTTATCTTTTAATGCTGTTATTACATTTTGAGCATATTTTCCCCTACAAAGCTGACTTGCTGTACTGGCATTTCTTGCCTGGGGGAAGATTTTTCTAGTTGTATTATTCTGTAGCTGAGCTTTCCAGGAGCAGATTAAAAAGCTTGCAAAATAATACATGCAACAACAGCACAAATATGCTTTTTCCCACAGTGTATCATTGCTGAATTTCACAGTTTGGAACTTAACAGACCTTTACACTCAGTCTTCTATTCACTTCCTCTAAAACAAAACACACAAAAAGCACACTTTCAGTGATTTGCCAAAAAGAATTAATGTTTTGCATTGAACTGTATTCTCTTAAATGCAATAGTTACTGTATTGATACTTCAAACTTTAGTGTGAGACCTGACTTTTCATACAGGATTGGAAAAAATTGAGATTCTCTTACACCTCCTCATTCTGAACTTTATTATGTTTTACTCTACAGTTGGGCCCAGTGCAACAGTTTCAGCTCTTGGTATACGGTAATGGTAATATAGTGTAATTTTATCACTTTGAGGCCTGGAAGAAATTTCATGTCAGTGAAAACCCACATTCTTTACCTTCTGGTATTCTGAGGAGCTTGTAAAACGATAGAGTTACCCTTTCCCCTCTTCTTCCTAAAAAAGTTGCTGTGAACACAAATTCAAACTGCATTCTTTTTTGTATTGGGCAGGAGTAATCCTGTCACAGTCTCTCAGTGTCCTGATTCCCAAGTCACAAAGAAAATGTTTTCAGAGCAGAGTGTGTTTTCAGAGCCTAGTAGGATCCTATGGTATTCAACATTATCTAGGAAAAGCGGTGTGAAAAGGATTACCTTTTCACTTGTTCAGCTGGCTGAGACTACCTTAAATGTAAACTACTTTTGCCACTAAAGATGCCAAGTCTCAGACCAGTTCTAAATTGGCAGTTGATTTCAGTAGGACTTTTGTGACCCTTCACTGGGACCAGATGCACTACTGAACTTATTAACCTTGCCATGGAAACTTCAAGTTCTCCAAGATGCTACCAAATCATACTACAAAGTGAAGAATTTCTGTATACAATCACAGTTCAATATTTACACGTGCTTAAACCATCTAGCAGATGGAAGGCAAATTAAACCAAAACCAAACTAAACCAAACCTTGCTTTATTCTATGAGCGTCCATGAGGGTGTGATACATCACAAAACCACATCAGAACAATTAATCATTGTCTGTACCATTTGTAGGTGTTCTGTCCTCTTTTGTATACACTCAGTCTTAGCTGATTAACAACCACTTCCTAATTATGCACAAAACTGCCACTTTAGTTACAGCTCTATTCTGACTTCAGAGTACTAGGTTTGAAGAACATGATGAAAGCACTGCTGCCTGGTGTAATTTGCAAATCCAGGATGTTGCTCAACTGTTCTTTTTTATTTTTTGGCCTCAAAAAATGTAAGAAGTTGTTTTGAACGATGTATAATGATGCATTCTCTAAAGTTAAAATCTTGTGTTGCTCTGTGCAAATTGTCGTGTAAGCTGTACATCTTCCCCTTTCATGCAAGCATTGGTATTCACCAATTTTAAGATTACACTGCATGTGCAGAATAGTTTTTCTAACATGCTCACAAAGTTTAAAGTTACTCTGTTCTGCAGAAGATGTCTCCTCATCTGCTTTAAATACTTCTAATATTGCCTCCTCAATTAACCAATAAAATTCAGACATGCTTTTTGTCATTAGCTCACTAGTAGCTAAGCAGGACCTTGCAAGTGATATTTGCATAGAAAAGATGACAAGATATAGAAAAGTACGGCTGCATCATCAGTTATCAGTTTGCACCAAAGTTATTTCATGTCTGCGCAGAGACGGGTGCTAGGTGGTAACCCCTCAAAGCTAGCACACACTTGAAATGCAAAGAGGGTCTCATATACAAATCAGGATCAAGGAAAAGTAACAAAATGCATGATTGGTTGCAAACAATTTATATAACAAAAGTGCTTCTATGCATGTCTAGATAATTACCTAATTCATTATATTAAGGTCGTCTAACATTTACATACTCATTATGCACAAGTGGGTATCATTTTTAAAGTTAAAAACAGGCTAGATCAGCTAAGGACGCCCTTTTTTCTTGACACTACTCCAGAACTGGACACTTGTGATATAAATCAGAAGTAAGGCAATAGCAATTGACAGCAAAAGACAGAACCTCATTGTTTACTTCCTTGCTTCAATGGATTCGATGCAGGGACCTTCCATTCTTGTTCCTATGGTTTCAATCACAGATTGTCCTTCCGACATCAGAATCTTCCCTGTATTCAGCTTGTCGTTACTACTCAGCAGCATAAGCAATAAAGGTCACTAAAACTATCATGATCTGTGAATTTCTTATTTACAGAAAACAAAGTTTTCAAAACCACACCAATAAATAACATTTTTTCTCTGGTTATCACTAAACGTATAGCTTATAAGAGCTTTAGGTAAGGTTTTTAATGGTTTTTTTGTCTGTTTTTTTAAAAAAGGTTTAGAGTGAATAATACTACAGCTATCTAATATTAATTATAATCTTCAGTAGACTGATGTCAAGAGGGACACCGCCTTAAAAGCACCACAGTCATCTTGTTTTTTTCTTCCTGAGTAGATTCAGGTTGTTAAGCACTTGAGCTGCAAGGGCTGCAGTGTACACACAGTACTTTCAGGCAAACAGCATAGCCACCTAACTGGAAATCTTAAAATCTCAACAAGTCTTTTGGTTTTAGTGTGAGAAATAGAAAAGTCTGCACTAAGACAATTTTAACTAGCTGTCTGCAGCTTTTCTGTGCACAAGGAAGATTCATATTAAACAGAATTTTCTCAGTTAAATTTGGTTGCCAACTGTGTTTTCCTAATAATCAAATTTTAGTAATTTCCCTACACTAATAATTTGTATTATTTCCATAATTCAGAAGGAAATTAAATATTTGGCACTATCTCATCCACTCTGTTGTGTTTTATACCATCTTGCACTTCTCGTGTGTTTTATTTAATTGTACTGAAAGTTCTTTAGGTAATAATGACAATGAAATTTATAACACTAGTGGCACATTCTTCTTTGGTGACTGCAACCAATACATATGAACTTTGTCAGAAACAAAAATTAAATTAGTTTATCCTTATATTGTACAAAATTATCAAGATGACTGAAGTAACACAGCTGGGCAGCAGCTTCATTCTCATCTTTTTCTCTCATATTCTTTTTACCTTCTATTTAAAGAAAAAAGTGTGATTTTTCTTGCTAAACAACCTGTTTCAGCTAGTTAAGCAACTTCTTACCACCATTCTCTCATTGTTTTCTCTTCCTGTACATAAAAACAACCCACTATTTCCTCATCCTCTTTCCCCACACATCTTTTCTTACAGAATCCTCCTATGCCACTGTGCAGTTTTAGAAACATTGACTGTTTTTGCTAGAGGGAAACACACACTTCCGCTTCCCTCCTCCTCATTTTTTTTCCTTCAGAAAAGGCATAAACTGGGCCTAGAATTCAGAGCAGCTGTGAATGCCTCCAGTTCTCAGCGTGGAGACAATCAAGTCAGAGAGCAGCAAGGGCTGGCAGCTCCGCAAGCGACAAGCAGCTGGCTCCTGTGGGGGAGAAGCCAGCTGGCAGGGTAGGGGCCTCAGCAGCCAGGGCCCCGTCCCTCGGTACCTGAGGCGAGCAGGGCTGGCCACGCTCAGGACCGCAGCCAGGTTCAAACCCCTGTCCGGGGTCAACCCCCCCGTCCAGACCACCCGGCAAGTCCGTGGGATGCGGCAGGTCTGAGGCCAAGCTGGGAAGCCAAACCACGGGTCGGGTCAGGTCCAGTGGCTGCTGGGCAGGTCCATGGGGACAAGGCAGGAGCAAAGCCAAGCCAGTCAGGGGCTGGATCCACAGGGTCTGCAGGACATGGGCCTGAGCCTCCTACAGCAGAGCTCAGGCAGGGGCTGAGGGCCCAGGGCTGAGCTTAAATGGGCTCCTGGGCCCGTGGGTGCAGGGCTGTGGGGTTCCCAGGTGGGGTTGGTCAGGGCCATTAGGGCAATTAGTACCTACACGGCCCTGACAGAATGCTTTAAAACCGTAATTCCTTTTTAACTGAGGTACAAGAACTCAACACATATGCTTATCAGATAGACCAGTTACTTACTTATCATATAGACCAGTTACTTAAAAAAACCAAACCAAAAACAAAAAAACAAACCACCAACATCATGACAAACCAAAAAATTATGAGAAAAAAATTCTTTCACCTTTAAGACTTCACATTTACTTTCATAGAACTGTACTGCAACACCAGAGTTGAATCAATTTGCCCTGGGCACTATGGATATTTCAAAGGGCTTGTGCTCCTACCTGAAGCCCTCTTCTCCTTTTCTAAAGGAACTGCGTCACTTCATAGTTGGAGGTGACTCCAAATTTCGATACTTATCTTTGACTTACAGTTTCTTCAGGGAAGTCTCCATTCTAGGAGATCTCTTCTCCTAGCCCCTAACGTGATGTCAGAAGGAAGAGTGGGAGTCAGCAAGAGGTGTGTCTCTTGGTCTGATCCTTTGTGACTTTGTGTAAATAACTGGCAGAAGGAATCAAGCCATTGTCAATTGGACTTTGTACCGATATGGCCGTCTTTCCTGGTACAGCTTTCCTTGGTGGCTACATTAATTGTTAATTAACTTTAGAGAGAGAGGAATGTTTGAACATGTTAAAAAGACATCCTGAAATACAGACATCCTGAAATACACAGACAAGTTTCCAGTGTTTCTGTAGAAACGGAAAGTTCACTGAGCATTTCTGTTTATTCTGCATAGTAAAAGGTAAGGGAGAAACAATGAAGTTCAGAGACAGGTAAGAAGGGAGACTAAAAGGGTCACTTAAAGACACAAAGGAATCGGCCCATTTACCTTAAAGCATAGGCAAAGAAATTAGCTCATGAGAAACATTTACAAAATAATAACTTGAGGAGAAAAATACAAAAACCAACAACCACCCACCCCTTAAGGCCCTTTATTATCTCATTGCCCCTTTTCTCAGTTCAAAAATTCAGAAAATTTAGAAAAGTTTTAGACGTAATCATCACTTGGGTGATCTCTTTAGGGCTGATGGAGCCCTATGCCCCTCATAATGCATGCCAAGATTGGCAGTTGGGCGTAAGCCCAAGTGTGAGTTGTGTTCACTGTCTGTGTGTGCCCCATATCACCTCTCCCTTTCCGTAAATATATACAGGGGAAAAAAAAAAAATACCATATTGCTTGAGCAAGCCACCGTGCTAGAGACTTAAAATAATTGCAACCAGCAATTTAAAGTCCTGGTATAAACTACAAAATATACAAGACACTGCAAAGTAACCTTAACCTAAGGTGTGTTAAAGAGCCAGTGTGGATGTGTGTAACCAGAGAATTTATATGGATATTGGAATTGTAATCTGCACAGTGTAAGCTTCCTACGGATCACATTCTTGTCTTGCAGTATACATATGTTCCTTACACCTCTAAATCTGAGTAGATACATGGATGCTAAAGAGTAGAAAGGGCAAGCAAAGAAACCTAAAAGCCATGTACATACCCAGAAATGCTTTGCTTGTGCAGTACATTCTTGCCTCATTTCTCATTTTGCTTTGCTGTTTCTGGTTTGTTTTTGTCCAATAGTTTTTTGATACAACACCTGAACTGCCTTGGAATGCTGCTATACATTATCTAAAACTCCTGCTACCATTACAAAAATTTACAGAATGCTTGACTGCAATATACCTTTGCAATTAAGATACACTTTCATTAATAGCTTATGTAACAAACATAGATTATGAAAAAAAACTCTTCAGTCACCTGCAAAGCTTCAGTTGGACACCAGAAACAGGATAGGAGAGAATTATCTTGCAGTTTGAATAGTGCCTAATGGCAGATACAGGATTTCTTGCTGCTTCTTAGAAGGCAGGTGAGCCCACTCACTAATGAAGATGGGCTATCAGACACCACCAAGCTTGCTTTTCACCCCACTTTCTAACAATGGGTACAGGACTTGCTGAACTTTTTTTTTTTTTTTGAAGAACCAGAACAGGATTTCCGTGATCTTCCACATGTAGTTATCACCAGCTGAAAACTTATCAGGTTCCCAAGATTTAGTAAGTCAAGGACTGCTAATAGTAAGTCAAGGACTGCTACCATTTTGCCATACTTTTGCACCACAACTTTGGGTAAAAAAAAAATCCTCGTCCAATAATAAAGCTCAATCTATGCAGCGTAACACTCATTGAATGGTAAGGAAAAGAAAAAGAAAAGCAAATTTTTTTTTTTTTTTTTTACCTTCAGCTCTATAAGAAAACAAAATGAGTCAGGAAAAGAAAAATTAATTAAAAAAAAAAAAAGTATAAATACCAGCCTTTTTACATTGTAAAGATTAAACAGAAACAAAACCATCTAAGGGAACCAGCCACCATCAGAAATCTAAGTAACAGCAAAAATTAAATAAATCCCGAGAGAGATGAATAAAATCACAGGCATTTAATAGAATAAAATTCACAGAAGCCCAAACCCAATCTTCTCTAACTACTGAAACAATATTTCAGACACAGAAGAATTAGGAAAAGAAAAAAAAAAATCAGTCTGCAAACACCTTCTTCTAGACTGCCTGTGTATCATAGTGCTAAGGGGTTACAGTGAAGGTATAGCTGTCCTAAAACAATTCATCACTGAGACAGAAGCTCAGCAAGCTTACATAGATGCAGGGGAAATTGCAAGATATCAGCATGCTGGTTTCAACCACTATTAGGATGATCCCAGTTTTATAGAGTGATCTTAAGTATTAACTGACAGCCTTGGCTTAATCAGCCATCATCTGAGTTCACCCTGGGTCATACATACCCTACCTTAATGTTGTTTGTTGTTGTTGTTTCCTACCTTTTATGATGTCGCAGTGTGCTATGTTGTCCTCACTCCAAAGTGAAACATTTCACTGAAACAAATGTGCTCCTGCCATACAGTAGCTGTGAGTCAGGGGTTGGTACAGAAGTTGGTAGCTCTGACATTAAAAGATCTCCTCCTTTCTTTGCCTCCTCAGAGCACACAGAGGGCAGCAAGACAGAGGCAGCTTGATCTCAAAAGATGTCTAAAGAACTGGATAGCCCCACAGGTCCCTCCCCTAACAGTTGACCAGCACATTCCCTGCCTGGGAATTGCTAGCTCCCCTCTTAACATTTCCCATTTTACTGCTAATTGAATGTAATTATGCCATTGGATTCAGTCTTTTGCACCTCTGGAGATGGAGCATGCCTGTAAGAGATTACATGAGCATGGAATCAGGCTAGGTATTAAGAAGGCAAGAGCAGTGCCGAGGGCAGTCTTGGGTCAGGCTGTGCTATGCTGAGACAGCCTCTCTGCTACCTGTAGGGCTTTTATTAACACTAGCAAGCTCCTGCCTCTGATCTTGGGAGAGAACAACTGCATTGTTCCTGCGATAGAAATTCAGAACTGCTCAACCTACTTTGTTAGACGTAACCACTATCCTCTTGTAGTTGAGACTGCTTGAGAACTTAATTACTAAAAGAGGAATTTAATTGTGTGTTACCTTACTGTCTTTGTTGTCTCATGTTAGCTCTTTAAAAATTAATTACAAGTCTGAGCTATAATGTGAACATCCTTGCTTGTGTTGCTGGAGGACCTAGGAACCTCTCTCTGGTTGTGGAGGGGTTCACTATATGTGCTGCTTCTGTAGAAAACAGTCTATGCAAAACAGTATACTATATTAACTCTCATATAAGGTGCTTAGCTTCACACAGTGATCCAAAAAAACAGCTGCAAAAATGGTGGTTTTAATGACTGATTAAATAACTTTCATAACTTGGTAGGTGTGCTAAAACATGCTTTTACTCTGCCACCTGCACTCACTCTCAGGATCTGAAGATCAAGTCTCCTCAGCAGTTACAAACATACCCTCTTTGAAGCTGATGGGTGAAATAACAACTATTCCCTCCCCCTTTCCCACCTGTTGAAAGAATTAAAACAATTGCACTAATAAACAATGCAGACAGAACTAGTTGGACTTCCAAGTATGCTGTTCTTTGCTGCTTTCAAGTACATTTGTAATCTAAAAGGAAGTTGGTTTTGCTCGTGGGTTTTTTGTTTGTTTGTTTGTTTTAACCTTCACCTACTTATTTCTGCACCAGCTAGTTGTCCCTTGCTTTCCATTTTTTTGTCTCTTTGTCCCATGAAAGAGTATGACATTGCCCTCTAAAAGACAAGGCATACATTCATTGTGTTCTTGTCAAATAGGTTCACGTCAATAATTTTGTAGTATTACAAGAAATGGTAACAATTTTGCTACAGCTAACTTCCAGTGTTTCCAGGGTTCTAGGGTGTTCCTATGCATTAAAAAAATATTTATCATTTTATTAAGATAGTGGTACCAATTAACAAATCATATATAAAGTAACTTATCTAGCTGGTTGTTTACTTTTTTATTCTGCAGAATTGGATAGACTTTTCTCTATACTTACACTACAACAAATCTATTTGTTTTCTGACCTTGCTTGTTTGCTTTATGTTCAGTTACATCATGCTTTCAAACCCAAAGCATGGATCATCTGAAGCAAGTAATCACTTGGAACAAAATCTACTCTTCCTTAAAGCTGAAAAGCTGATTTCTGGCAGTAGGAGCATGGCTACAGACAAAGTCCAGAAATACAAAGGATGCTTCCTCCAATTCATTACTATCTGCACTTCCTTATGCACAACTGTGTTTTAGTTGATGCAAAATGGGTGTTTTCCTTCCTAATATGCTTACCTGACTTGCTCTGACATCTGAGGTCTACTGAGACATTTGACTTTGACTTCTTTTCTTTTTTCTTTACGCTGCCCCTCAGGAAGGATCTGGTATATTTTCAGAATTTGATAAACCATTACTGATTGCAGAAGAAAAATCAATGCAACTGCCAGTGCTATCACTTACATACATAGTACAGCCTGACATCTAAAGAAGGAACAAACTTATTAAAGATTTCATTTTGGGTTTTTTTTTTTTCTCCCAGGTTACAAAACCAGAGGCTTGGACATAATAAGCATTTAATGAGTTCTTCAGTACTGGTCTTTGGATGTTGTATCACAAAAGCATATTATCTCATAGTGAAATACTGCAATGCAGAAAGTAGTTCTCTTTCTCCCCTGCAATTTGCCTCTAGAACAATAATAATGGCAATCTGGAATATAGTGATTGTTGCTTTTCCTTCCTAATGTGCTCACTTTGTTTATTTTCTATCCTGTTGCCTATGGGGAGGAGAGGAATTCCAGTCAATTCTCCCATTTACACTGATGCTATTAGTGAAAAGAACCATTTGTTAGATGTAAGAGATGCTTATTGATGCTTCCTTCATAAAATATTTACAGTGAAACACTGGACATGACCCTAGAGGAAAATTGTACAGATCAAAGTGATTTCCAAGACTACAAAGTAATAAAAAAAGTCTTGAAACAGTCTTCCTGTTTCTGTGGGCTAACAAGAAAAAGAGTCCATTCCAGGAAAGGGCTATGTGCTTTCTTTTTCAGCTCTAAAAGTAGCCATTTTATATCAGCTTGTTTTGCTCTCATCTTCACATTATGTAACATTTATCTCTCAGGCAACTGCTCGTGAAATTATGTTTCTTCAGAAATTAAAGCACCTTCTTTGCCAGTCATTATGTGGAGCTTATTTACCTTGAATGGGGATTCACAGAATGATAGAATGGTTTTGGGTTGGAAGGGACCTTTAAAGGTCATCTAGTCCAACCCCCCCCTGCAATAAGCAGGGACATCTTCAACTGGATCAGGTTGATCAGAGCCCCATCCAGCCTGAACTTGAATGTTTCCAGGGATGGGGTATCTACCAGCTCTCTGGGCAATCTGTGCCAGTGTCTCACCACCCTCATCGTTAAAAATTTCTTCCTTATATCTAGTCTGAATCTACCTTCCTTTAGTTCAAAACCATTACCCCTTGTCCTATCACTACAGGCCCTACTAAAAAGTCTGTCCCCATGTTTCTTTTATGCCCCCCCCACCTCCCCTGCCTTTAAGTACTGGAAGGCTGCAATAAGGTCTCCCTGGAGCCTTCTCTTCTCCAGGCTGAACAACCCCAACTCTCTCAGCCTGT
>JANHGO010000047.1:25241943-25270683 GCA_024606505.1 Aquila spilogaster | reverse complement strand
TCATGGTGAACAATCCCAATCACACGTGTGACTTTGCCTTCTCTGTCATCAAAGTATGGGGATATAATAAAAGTTCTGTTATCTTTTAACGGTGTTATTGCATTTTCTGCAGGTTTTCCCCTGCAGAGCTGACTTGCTGGAAAGGCAGTTTTTGCCTGGGGGAAGATTTTTCTTGTCATATTATTTTGCAGCTGAGGACCTTTCCAGGAGCAGATTAAAATGCTTCCAAAAATCACAATACATGCAACAGTAGGACAAACATGTCTTTTTCCACAGTGTATCATTGCTGAATTTCACAATTTGGGACTCAGACCTTTACAACTCAATCTTCTATTCACATTCTCTAAAACAAAACAAAATCAGACTTTCGGTGATTTGCCATAAAGAAGATGTTTTTCTTTCACTGAACTGTATTCTCCTGAACACAACAGTTATATTTTTGATACTTCAACATGAAGACCTGACTTTTCATCTAGGCCTTGCATTTTGGTTTTACTCAGAATTGGTCCCAGTGGAACAGTTTCAGCTGCTTTGCTATACGGTATGATAAATTGACTGTAACTTGTGTAATTTTGAGGCCTGGAAAAAAATTTCTGTTAGTGAAGACTAACATGCTTTATCTTTTGGTATTCTGAGAATTAAAAATATTTTTTTCCCCCTTTCCTTAAAAGGGATGCTGTGAAATACAAATGTGAATTATTTTGAATTAGGTAAGAATAATCTTGCACTGTCAGCGTCCTGATTCCCAAGTCACAAATAAAATATTTTCAGAGCCTGGTGTGTTCAGAATCTCATGGGATGCTATGGTATTCAACATTATCTAGGAAAAGAGCTTCAAAAAGAGTCACCTTTTCACTTATTCAGGTGGCCGTGATTACATTAAAGGTAAATTCCTTTTACCACTAAAGACGAAAACTCAGATCACAGTTCTAAATTGGTAGTTGATTTCAAAAGGACTTTGAATTTTGTGACCTTCATTGTGACTACACTCAGTAGAGAACTTTTTAACCTTGGCATTGAAACACAGGTTCTCTAAGATGTTCCCAAATCGGTCTACAGAGATTTTTCAATGTATATGTTCACAGCTTGGTATTTATACCTGCTTAAACCATCACTCAGATGGACGGCAAACTGAAAGAAAACCAAACCTTGACTTATTCTATGAGTGGCCGTAAGAGTGTGATAATGTGACACATCACAAACACACATCAGTACAATTAACATCAGAGGTCCATGATTTGTATATATTTTGTCCTCTTGAATGCATTCATTTTCAACTGACTATATACCTGACTGCTTTCCAGTTACTCACGAGGTTGCCACTTTACTTGCAACTCTATTCTAACTTCAAAGTTCTTTGAAGAATATGATGAAAGCATTGCTGCATGGTATAATTTGCAAATCCAAGATGTTGTTCACCTGCTATTTTTTGTTTGTTTGTTTAAATTTTCCTCCCCAAAAGTAAGAATTACTTTAAAATGCGTATAATGACCTATTCTCTAAAGTTAAAATTAAAGGTAATCTCTGCTTCCCCTTTCATGCAAGGGTATTCATCAATTTTAAGATTACAATACAAGCATAGAATAGACTTTCCTAATATGCTAAGTTAAAGTTACTTGGTCATGCATAATTTTTTGTTAGTCTGCTGTAAATACTTTTAATATTGCCTACTCAGTTAACCTCCAAAATTCAAATGCACATTTTGTCTCACTAGTAGCTAAACAGGACCTTAAAAGTAATATTTGCATTAAGAAGATAACAACATATAGGAAAGTAGGGCTGCATCATCAATTGCTAATGAATTTGTGTCAAAGTTCTTCAAATACTTACTGTTGCACTGTAAGCCATATACAATTAATAACATGCTGTCTATTAAAAAAAACAAAGAGAATATTTTGGATTGAAGCTTTTGTCGCAATTGCGAACTGAGATTGAAAAACGTGGTTACAGAGAACTTCAGAAAAATAAGAATACACTAAAGAAAAATAAGCCAACAGCGACATGGAAAAAGAGTCTGTCCAAGTTCTAGTTCTTGGAGTGTTTTGTGGTGTTTACACTTTGGAGGTGGGATTTAGCAGTCAGTGTTCTCTTGGAAGCAATCAACAGAGCTCTTTGCAGAGAATGGAGTTGGTCTGAAGGCTGAGATGCACGTAACAACAATAAAGGAACTTCAACTAAGTTCTAAACGTAGATCAGGTTATGACTCCAAACATTTCTTTGTATCCAAGAGAACGATAAAGGGATTGAGGAAAGTAAAGAAGATCAGAGAACACTGATCTGAATTTCATGACTCTTCTGGGGAGACAATTTACTTACTTACTATGAGGTGAGATGAAACAAAACCATGATAACGTTCCTCACCCTTAATGTCCGTCATGTTTATTTACAGAAATAGTGTCAAGAGGTTTTTTTTTGGCTACAGGTATTCAGTGCAAAAACCATAAATTGTACTGGTGACATGTTTTCAATGGTCATTCTCACATCAGGAGGCTCCATGCCTTAAAAATTTCCTGTTAAATAAGTCTTGGGAAATTTACACAGAAATTTCATTAAAAAAATAAAAAACAAAAAATAAAAAATTACTAGTCTCTTCCTGTAATACCCAAATGTTAAAATCTACTGCAGGCGAGCACTCTCATCTACTCTCTCTTACCTTTGGAACACTGCTACTTTCTAGTGACTAGTAGTCTAATCACTATTCTATTAAAAATACACAATTCTAGTAAAAATAGAATAATTTCTGTACATCTCACCGCACAAAAGCCGCCATTTTAGTTTTTACAAGCAAATTACACAAGCAGGAAATTACACAAAGCATACATTCCCTTGTACCTTATGTCTTCTCCGCAAAGTGATCTTTTGTCCATTTTCAACTCCGTGCAATCAAATTTTTGATTACTTTCTCTTCACATATTTTGTATTCATATATTACTAACTTTGAGCAAGTTAAAATTAATCCCAACAGCCTATTTTTAGAACAGAGAGTCTACAAGAAACAGCAGTAGTCAGTCTCTACTTCAAATTAGTAGTTTCAGCATGCCGAAATTACTACCATCCACTTGTTTCAGAAGGCAAAACAAAACAAAACAAAACTAGCCCTGCTATTAGAAACCAGAGGACTTCTAGGGCATGAACAGTGATGGTGAATAAAACGTTACAGATAGGGAACATAGAAACAATTAGGCTCCTTCTCTTACATGGAAGAATCAGATATATTAAAGAACTGTATAAATAACCTATTGCAACCTCCTCAAATAATTGTTTTGTGTTTGGAAACCTCCAGTGATTGCTAATACTGCTCACATTTGTCTTTAATTTTGTCCTGTTCTCAGGAAGATTAACTGATAGACAAATTTTCCAAGAAGGAGAAGGCATCAATTCCTCGAGTATGAAATATGATTTTAGGTTCAAACATGTGCCAGCTCTTCTGGAATCCACAGGCCATAGTCTACTGAACTAGGTGACTAAAAATGTAAAGTTTATGTTTTTCCAACTAGGATGATAATTAAAAAAAGATATATTTTTCTCAGCTGTTGTCAGAGCAATCATTTCTGAACAGGAATAGCCACTGTCATTCTCAAAAAAGACTGCACACAGTTTTCAAGATATATTTGCTGTTGTGCTTTGTACTATCTTTTCTTTCAAATGAGTATGTGTTGGCAAAGCCTCAGTTCATGTAAGGTTACATTCCAATGTTGAGAAAATGGTCACTACTTCTTTGTGTCTGATTTCACTACAGTCTCTTCTAGTTCCTGAAAAAATACTGTTTGTTCCGAAGCTGAAAAATATCCCACCCACCTGCTTAAAGGGTGAGTTTTAAAATACATTATCAACTCTGAATGCTCTCTGCCTGTTTTGATTGATAAGAGCTGTGGTGCTGGAAAAAAACATGAAAGCCAACCTTTAACTGCAACATTTTACAGAAACACAGGGTTTGGAAAGGACCTCAAGAGATCATTAAGAAATAAACTTCTTTAAGAAGAAGTAAGAGCCTTGATTTTATAGCTGTCTTACTGCAACTTTCTAAAACACAAACACCTATTTTTCCCAAAATAATTAGAAAAAGCCTCAGCATTTTTTAGTTGTGATGTAAGGAGGAGAGCATTGTTAGTGGAATCTGGCTGTTAGGTGCCCTCTTGGTGGTACTTGACCAGAATGCACAAAACTGTGCTCTCCTGAACAGATGAGAAATCAAATAATAGGGTACTTACAGTTGCATGCCTCTTTGTCTGGTATTTCACACTTTCCAGTGCTCCAGCCTGATTTCTGCCTCACGATCCCTTTGAAATGAGAGACCTTGCCACCTCTCCTGGCCGGTAACATCTGCTTCCTCCTCAATTATGCTAGTAGTACTTCTGATAGTTTGTGGGAAGTCCCGTGACTTGGTTAGCTTCCTGTACTGCGAACTAGTTTGCTTTCTCTTCTGTTATTTTCTCAGTTTAACAACTTTGACTTTGACTGACACATTCTTCAGCTCACGCTTATAGCTCTTAGCCTCTCAGTCATATAACAGGAAATTAACAGGAAAAATGAAAGATGAGTATTTTATTTACAATATTTGTGTATATATTCTTGTAGATTTATCTAGATCAGGATTTAAATGTTTTCCATGATATCAAACATAATCTAGTGTGTTTCAGCAGTTAATCTTGAATAACCCATTGTGCTTTACAGAGAACTTTCAGGTAAACTTAGTTCTCTGTTAAGAATGATCTCTGACACTTAATAATGACATGAAATCAAGCACAGCAATTGTGTGCATAGTTGTTAGACCAGAAAATAAAACTTAGTATTTAATCATATCATATTTTAATCTATGATAGGTGTCTGAAATAGTGGGTGGATGTAGCTTTGAGTCAACACTTTATTGGCTAGTGGAGCTACATTAACAGCTAACATAAATACTTAATTCAGTGGGAGGAGTAGTCTGGGTGGGAAAACATGAGAAAAAAATTATTTTGCAGCAAAATGGATGTCATGGTTTTATGATTTTTTATTATTGGTATTCCACATCATAATATCATGTAGTGCACTGGAAGTTAAAGAGTTAATGCTCCAGTTCCATGGATCGTCAATAGTTCCGGGTATACCTGTCTCAGAAGAGAACTATGTACCCCAGAGGACTTTGTACTACTTTGCATTTCTGTTTTTCATTCAGAGGGAAAGATAAAACTATTCGCGTGTCACAAGACACCCTCCCTGTTCTCTTTCTGCTCATCTTGGCAGCGTGCGTGCTCCCTAGCCGTCTCGCCTTCAGCATTAGAGTAAGGCCTTTGGTTTTTGGACACTCTCTCTCTCATTTTATTTGATTTATTAGCTTAAATTCAAATTACATTGTATTATATTGTGTTATTTCATATTCCAATACCTTATTCAGTCAATTAGCTTTCCTCCTCAGACCATTGCTGCTGTTTCATTTTTAGGCCCATCTCCCTGCCCTTTCCCCTTTTCTCTTTTCCGGGGCGTGGGTCCGTGGGTCCCCCCACCCCATTCGTCACAGAACTGGGCTGAACCACCCCATAAACCATTGACAATGGATTAGCCTACTTTACTAACTATTGTGAGATAAAAAATCTTATTTTCTCTTATTAGGAATGTATTGCTTGCAATTTTTATTTTAAATACATTTATTTCTATGGAAATAAGTCTTTTCACTTTATTGGGAAAAACGGAAGCTGCAGGAGTGGTTTGATTGCATTTGAAATATTGTTACCATTATTTACACTTGTTTCTCTACCCTCACATGCCTGCACAAAATGAGATCAACAGAAGATCTACACAGCTTTCATCTATCTGATAATTTCTTCAGCACTGTCTATAAGTAAAACAACCAGAAACAAACAGCTTCTGTTTTAAGTGAGTCTCGCTGTGTGGTACCTATTTGGTCACTAGTCTCTGTGAAACAGTAATGCTAACAAATCTTTTTTCATGCTTTTTTCCCCACGCTGATTTGTGGAACAAACTCTATAACTCAATTAAGGGTTATAAAGCAGGTATGTGTTTTGCCAGCAGGTGCGAGGGAGACAACTCTGCTCAACTTGCACACCCGATCATCAAACGAGCAGCTACTTATAGCGTGCAGATACGGATATACATCAGCGCCTAATACATACTTACAACCTATCCCCACTTTGCATTACAATGAGTTCTAAAAGGGTCTTTTCAAGCTTGTGCTTACGCAGTGCATCCTGGTGGTCATGGGCCAGGGTCTCAGGGATGAAGATATCTTCTTCTCCCTTGTAAACTCTCCATGAACTCAAGCTGTGCGCAGGTGCAGTCCCACCAGGCTGATGTTTACACTCCAGACCCTCTCTTATCAGTAAACTTTTACCAGCCGGTTCCTTCCCTGTCAACATCCGGAGTCTTCAAGGCCTCCACTAACGAACAGTATGAGTCTGGTGAGCTAAGTCCTTCCTTACATGGTGTTAGCTTATAATGAACTGTGTCCTTCTAAGTTTCTCCCCCCATAGTGTGTGTCTACTTTTTGCTCATCATCCCTCCCCCTGCAGGTAAAACAAGGGAACACCAGCAAGAACTAAGATAACCCCAGAACTCCATCAGTAACTGATACTAAGCCAAACGGACTACTTAATATCTATTTCCCTTTGTCACTTAGCTCAGTTAAATATTAGAAATGTTGATATCCTTAATCAGCACATTTTGTCAGCTGAACTGCTAGGTTGACATCTTCAATAATGTATGTTGTTAAAATTCCTTGACTTCTTATCAATCTTATTTGTTAATTTGTTATTGGAGATATTTCCAAAAGGAGTCCCTGAATTTGCAGTTACCTTTCACTTCAAAAGTAGTCACTCGAATGGAGGGGAGTAACAAACACACAGGTGTTTCTGACTTGCTTCTCTCTCCTTATCAATGCCCTTTATATTGATGTGAGCTAAAAAAAAAAAAAAAAAAAAAAAAAAAAAAAAAAAAAAAAGGAAAATTAAATTAACTGCCAGCTGACTCTTCTCAGAAAAACCTTTAGGTTTAGAGTGACTCATACTACAGCTATCTGTAGTATTCAGTAGATTAATTCAAGAGGGACTTCACCCTAGAAGTGCTATAGTCTTGTTTTTTTCCTTCCAGAGTAGATTCAGTTTCCAAAGCACTTGGGCACCAAGGGCTGGAGTGTATATTCCCTCACTTCTGGGTCACATTTAGGCAAACATTGTAGCCACTTCACTGGAAGTCTTAAAATCTAAACAGTTCCCTTTGTTTTAGTGCGAGAACTGGAAAAATCAGCACTAAGCAAAATTTAACTAGATGTCTGCAGGTTTTCTGTGCACAAGACTCATATTTAAAAGAACTATCAGTTAAATTTGGCTGCAAATTTTGTTCTCCTGATAATTAAGTTGTAGTAATTCTCCCTACTCCAATTTGCATTTCCATAATTCAAAGGGAAACAAAACACTCTGTGCTATCTTATCCATTCTGTTGTGTTTTAGATTGTCCTGCACTTGTATATTTTAACTAACTGTACTAAAAGTTCTTTAAGTAAGAAGTACTTATGACAGTGAAACATCTTTCAATAATGATACTAGAATATATAGCAATAGCAACACATTCTTCTTTAGTGACCACAACTAGTGCATGTGAACTAGAGAGAAAGCAGAGCACATACACCCTACAGCAGAGCTCTGGCAGAGACTGAAGGTCCAGAACTGTACTTAAATGTCCTCTGGGCAAGAGTTTAGGAGTGTGCTCAGGCGGGACTGATCAGGGCCATGAGGGCCTATTAGAGCTCCCAGGGCCTTGACAGAATACTTTAAATAATTATTTCCTTTTTAATTGAGCTGCAAGATCTCACCATATAGGCCAGCTACTTAAAAATCAGCAACACTACCAAACTGAAAAAAACCCATACCAACACAGAAAAATAATCAGAGAAAAATATATTTTGCCTTTAAGATGTCACACTTTTATAAAACTTACTACAACATCAGCACTGCATGAATTTGCCCAGGTCACCATGGGTTTTCCAGATGGCTTGTGCTCATGCCTGAAGTCCTTTTCTCCTTCTCTAAAGGAACAATGTCACCTAATAAATGTGACTCCAAACTCCAATACCTATCTTTCACTTCTGGTTTCTTCAGTAAATTCTCCATTCTAGGAGCTCTCTTTTCCTGGCCCCTATCCTGGTGTCAGGATATGACTAAATTGAAGGAAGTACAGGAGCCAGCAAGAGGGATGTTTCAGTTCTGATCAGCTGTGACTTTGTGTAAATGGCAGAAGGAATCAGCCTATTGAGAACAGGACTTTGGTACCAGCATGCCCCTGAACCAAGTAACCACTTGGAACAATATCTACTCTGCCTTAAAGCCGAAAAGCTGATTTTTGGCAGTAAGAGCTAGGCTGCTGACAAAGTCCAGCAATACAAAGGCTACTTCCTCCAATTCATTACTATCTGCACTTTCCTCATACACAATTGCGTTTTGGTTGTCGCAAAATGGGAGTCTTCATCCTTCCTAATATGCTTATCTGGCTTACTTTCACATCAGAGGTCTGCTGAGACATAAACTTTGACTAACTTTCATTTTTCTTTGCATCCTAAGGAAAGTTCTGACATACTTTCAGAATTTGATAACCAGATGTCATGAATAGATCACAGCTATAGAAATACCACGTTACTAACTTCAGAAAACAAAACAAAACACAATTTAACTGCGTCCTCATGAACCACCTTTTGATACTGGACATTTGCAGTAGGAACAAATTTATTAATGACCACTTTGTTTTTTATCTCAGTCTACAAAATAAGAGGCTTGGACATAATGAGCATCTTACGAGCACTTCAGTACACATCTTCAGTTGTTCTAGGACAGAAGCATGTAGCATTACAGTGAAATACTCCAACACAGAATGTAGTCCTTGCCCCTGAAATTTGCCTCTGTATCAATAATTATGATCCCCTGGAATATGAGTGTTGCTCTTCCTTCCCAATGTGATCATTTATTTTCTATCCTGTTGCCTACTGGGAGGAGAAGAATTCCAAGCGATTTCCTTTTTCCATTTAAACCAATGCGATCAGTGAAATGGACCCTTTAGTAGATGTGAAGAGATTAATCAGTGCTTACTTTATGAAATATTTATAATATGGATATGTGCCTGGAGGAAAATTGCGTAGATCCAAGTGGTTTCCAAGGCTACAAAGTAGTAAAGTCTTGAAAAGTCTTCCTGTTTCTGGGAGAGAACAGGAAAATGAGTCAGTTTCAGGAAACAGACGTGCTTTCTTTTTCAGCTCTGAAAGCAGCTACTTTTTTTGCATGTTGAGTATTGTTTTGCTCTCACCTTCCCATTTGATAATATGACATTTATCTCTCAAACAATTTCTCAGGCAATAAAACCATTATTCTGCAGAAGTTAAAGCACCCTACTTGCCAGTCATAATGTGGAGCTTATTAGCCTCAAATGGGTAAAAATGGTGCTTATAATAAGAGAAATTATTAAAACAGGATGGGCACTGGCTAACATTTCCATTTTAATCTTTTCTTCCAAGAGTTCTACTGAATATTTTATTGCTTGGCTTTCCTTATTAGAGCTCAGTGTTTAAAGGTTCTGAGAGAACACTGATTTCATCACTGAAATGAGAAAAGAAAAAACAGATTTAAAATTGTTATGTTTATTATTATTTCTGAACTGATATACAGTGTAATGTAGAGAAGATTGTTTTATTAGTGGATGAAATACATTTCCCTACTGGTTTCAGAAGGCATGAGAAGAGAATCCAAGTGTCCAAATAACATTTAAATTTAGGTGCAAAGGAATTTATTTTGCCATCCAAATCAATATGGATATTTGGTTGTGATTAAGTGCTTTTCTTTGAAAAATAATACAGAAGATTTGCCTCTACTTTGGACTTTCCAAAACCCACTTAAAACAAACGTAAACTTGGAGAGATTTTCAATTTTCTGTCAGAAATTCTGGATTTACACTGAATGGCTACATACTGTGCACTACAGTCTGTTTGACTCTGCTACTATTAATTCAGAGACAAAATGTGCTTGCTGCCTTTAAGCTGAAAAGTTCCTTCTGTACCTCTACTGTTCTTTTTCAAAATATTTTATTGGTAATAGCATACATTGTACATCTTTGAATTTACAACCAAATGCAAATGCTTTCAAAGTAAACAACCTTTTTTTTTTTTAACATTATTTAATTAATGAAACAATCATTATCAATGTAACAAGCTGAAAAATGCAGCAAACTGATACAAGACTGAGGTAACAAAATACTTTGCCAAAAACCTAGATTCCAATGCTAGAGTTTAGTGGTTATTACAGGTGAGACATTTCACAAGAATTGTAGAAATAATTCTTACACAAATGGCATGCAGTGGACTGCCGGAAAATACGGCCAAAAATAGTGCAACAGTTTTCACACAAAACAAACCAAAATGTTGAAATTTGATTAGACTATAACATGACAAGTAAGTTGCAATTTGAAAACTACTATCTTTGCCTCATTTTAGTGCTATTTGGACAAACACGTATTTTGGCACATTAACACTGAAATTGCAGATAAGTAAGGGAATAATATTGCCTAAGTACATTTTATATCTTCACAATTATGGGAACAGTCAATCTGAGATAATATTTATTTCTGTACAACTACTGCAGTTTTTCTTTTTGATGGATGAAAATTTGCCTGGTTTGTGATATTTTTAAGAAAATGCTGTATTGATCAGTACTTATTTGCAATATGTTCTGTGCCAACAACAGCTTTCAATTAACATTAAAGGTGCCTGATGAGAGGAAATGGTACCAAATGACAACAAAAAAACCTCTGACCAGTAGCTACTATTTAATATTCATAAACTCATCTGATATTGGATCGAGAGATTTTTAACAATATTATTACACTGCTTCATTATTCTGATTTTTATTTATATTGTACAGCTACTTCACAATTGTGCTATACTGAAAATGTGACGACTGTGTATTATCTGCTATGTTCACTTCTCTTCTATAAGGTTTTTACTTTCAAATGATAATAATGTGAAGGAGTTCAAGCTCTTCTGACACACTTCCAAGGTTTTGAGTAGGATTATTTGAAGGGTTTTGTTTCTTCACATACATATTTCTCTGATAAATAAGTGGGTGTAATAACCACTCATAAGTGTTTCTATCCATTCACGCCACACTATTTTGGAACCTTTCTGTCGAATACATTTCTTTTTTAGTTAGGAATCTGTTTTAAAATAAGTGAAAATTGATCCTTTTCTAACTTGTCCAAAAGGCTCTATAGCTCATAATTTGGAGAAAAAGTTTATTTTTGAAGAATTTTACGGTAACATATACAACACTTCAGAGACACTTAAAGCCTAAAATGCTATTAAGTTCTGAGTGTGTACAGGCAATCATTCTTCTAAGGGAGGCGTGTTAGACGTAACTGAAAGTTGTCATGACATCTCCCAGTTTATCTCAACTCCAATATGCTGGACAATATGTCACTGGTGTTGTCTTCCACTACATCACACCAGAAATGAGTGGTTGTTTACATGCTTCTAATGCATACACATTATGCCAATAAGTGTTCCATTTTAAATTTAACTTATATTTAACACAGATCAGGTTACTCCCTCTTAAGGGGAAAAGGCTACTAAAAAAGTAATTTAAAAATAAAACTTTACATACACAGTTCTTTTTTGGTCACCATTCTTGAAGTTTGCAGTTAAGATTTCATTTAGGAGGACAATACCTTCTTTCCTAGGTATTTATTTGTTGGTCCACCTAAAAAGTATAATGGACAATATTTTAACCGTTCTTTCAGTAGACCTTCTGTGACTTTTTTGACATGATCTCAGACAAGTTTTTCTTTGTTTGCGATGGCCAAATGTACACTGATGCCGAACAGAAGCATTTGATTTGTTTAATTTGTTATTTTACAAGAATTTTAGAGTTTTCCACAGTCAGAAAAATAAACAAGACTTATTTTGCAACTGGAAGAGATGATGCATTTAAACATGATTTAAAAGAATGAAACAATTTCCTCTGGGGTAGTTTTTGGTAGCTCACATTTAAAACCAGTAATGCAGGGATGTTTCTGTTATGGCAGTGTTCCAGTACCCCTTTTAACACAAATTACATGTCTGCACAAGGATTGAGAAGTTATCCTTAGCTTTAAGGGTCTAAGTGTAATCTAAAATAGTGACGAAACTGCATATGGTTCAAACCATATCGATGCTAAAAAAAACACAATACACATGGCCATAGGTGGCATACTCAGTAAAATGGCAATCCATGTAACCTGTGTCTTCATGAAAATCTTGCTGATAACTAATCACTAAAGTACACAGGTGCAGAATAATTCCAATGATGTATTCTAACAGTTTAAATTGATTTACTGATTCACTACATTCAAAAGCTTTTACATTTTACAGTAATAGCACTGGATGCTCTGCCTTTGCAGATACTTGTATTTTTCTTGGTCCACTGTTGTCTTAATTTAACAAGCAAGGAGAATAAAAGTAAAAATATATTTTGCATTTTTTTTACACAACTCATGTGTCATCAAAGAACATCTGTCAACTTTACATAAATTTTCATGTCCCAGGACCTATGTGCAGGAGTTGTGAAGAACTGTATTATTTTTGAAAAGCTGGTATGCTTTAGGCTTCATTCTCAGGACAAACACTCAAAATAACACAAAAATTACAGACAACCTACATTCAACAATACAGATGGTGGTTGTTAGAGAAGTTTCAAAATCAAAATTCAAAAAATTACAAAAGGCCACAGAACAAATACCACTAATATGAGGGAGACTATTTTAAAATAGGCTCTGTTCATTTAAACTGACTTTCAGTTTTTCATGGTCTGTAATCTAGATGCTGGTTTGCAAATCTCTCCTCCATGCAGTCTTAGGAAACTCAGAAGAGATTTTCCTCTTCCTACGATTGACAAAGTTTAATTAGTGATGCCTTACAGCAGAAGAGTTTTTAACCAAAAAAGCACTGAACTTATCATGGGAATAGAAAAGAACTGTGGCTACACTTGTGCTAGGGCACAGCAGGGATACCTTTACAGGAAAAGGCTCAGATAATGAGAAGGCTGGTTTTTTTTTTTTTGCTGTTTTTGTTTTTGTTTTGTTTTGTTTTTGTTTCCTTTTAAATTCTGTGGACGTAAGCATAGAGGCTTCTATGTAAGTGTTCCACTACCAGACAGTCTTGCCTAGCTTTCATTGCCATCATGATTTTGGAAATGCAGTACCATGACTATATGCCATAAAAGTGCATCATGTACTAGAATTGAGTGAGGCTAAGTCATCAACAGAAAGACAGAACAGAGAATAATGTTATGGAATCATTCCGAGGAGTCAGGGCAATGTGTATAATGGGACCTGATTATCTGCTTCCCCGTATCAAGGAATAGCAGTTCCCTTTATGATGAACAGCATTCAGATTTAAAAAACAAACAAAAAACAAACTGTAACAGTTATATGACTAGTAAGAGAACAAAAAAAGATGTTTAACACAACATAAATTTAAAACCATACACATTAAATCCATTGTCAAGGTATTCCAGAATAACATAACCAAAAAAACACAACTGCCCTGTGCCAAAATACATTTTTACCACATAGCTCAAATTTGAACAAAAGAATCGTCCAGAGATTTGATATAAAATCTGAGGCAGCCATATCACAAAGCAACTCAGTGCACTTAGGTTATAAAAACGTTGTTCCACACTTTTCTATTTCTATTTTTGACACTGTGCAGCAAGTTAACACTGTCAATTATTTTGTGCATTAGAAAGAATTGAAACCCAACATGGGCCAAATGTTCTTCAGTCACACAAAGCAGCTTAACAATAAAAACAGCAATTTAAAAAAGGACAGGCAGAAGATATGATGCTCAGTTTGTGGTCAAACATCAATTTAGGGGCAGTCTGAGACCACAGAAAGTTGAAAACTCTAGAGTCCTGCAGGAGTCAGGATTAATCTTCTGTCCATCTAACTGGTCTGCTTCCACTCAGTGCATGAGACTATATCTGGTTCTAAGGACAACATTCACTTTCTGCTTTTAAGAGCTGTGTCAGAATCACTTTCAAGTTACACAGGAAAGTGCTGAAATAGTTGTGGCTGGCTCACGTCAGGAAAACTATTATTTTCTCCTCTTCCCCAGAGAACAATAGCTTGTTTCTTCAGTTTGGCACTTGAAGTCGCATCAGGTAAGAGCAAATTATTCAAATGACATTAGATTAGCAGGTGCCTGGAAGAGAATGTATATTATTCAGCAGTGTATTGCTCCTCAGCATATTACAGCATTGGGAAGCTGGAAGGTTACAAAATCATAGAATAATAGAATGGCTTGGGTTGGAAGGGACCTCAAAGATTATCTAGTTCCAACACTCCTGCCATGGGGAGAGTTGCCAACCACTAAATCAGGCACCAGGTCAGGTTGTCCAGGGCTACGTACAACCTGGCCTTGAACACCTCCAGGGATGGGACATCTACAACCTCTCTGGGCAGCCTTTGGCAGTGCCTCACGACCCCCTGAGTGAAAAATTTCCCTCAGATGTAATCTAAATCCAATGGGACAATAATACATTATTCAATGAGAAAGTGTCATCAGACTCAAACAGGTCCAAAAGAGAGCTAACCCCATAACTGAAAGAAAAGATAAAAGACTCAAAAGATGGCATTTTGTAAGACACTCTCTTCAATGGTACTTATAAACCCAGTCATCAGTTTAATTGCCAATGTGTTGGCTACTTTCTTCGTTCATGATTAAGCCCCTTCTGAAGTAAAAGACGGCTACCTCACTACTTGAAGCTGCAATTACAGAGGTTGTATGCTGTTGATGTCACCAAATTTACAGGTAGACTTGTACTAATCTTGATTTCAGGTGGTGTAGTTTTAAGTAACTTTTATTCCTCCTACTGAAAAACTGGATCAATGTACAAAATAACCTGTCCCCACAGGACTGTGTATGCATGCATATTTAAAAGCAGTATGTCCTATTTAGGGTTTTCTGTAAAATACGTAAAAGCAGGTAGAGACAGTTACTCAGTCTTACCAGAGGCTTGTAACTTTTGCATGCATCATCCAAATGCTTATGCCATAATATTGCATGAAACCTTGAACCAGTCTGGAACTTGTAAACATTACCTGTAAAAATAAGAGAATCAAGGGCTCTCACTTTGCAGACAGACATACTGCTTCAGTGGATTTTGATTCCTGTGCAGAAGCACAAGTCCTGAAGTAAACTGCTGAATTTGCAGTTGAGGAGTATGGTGCTCATAGAAAAGAGTCCATGCGAGGCATATTATTTAATAATCCTTGGGCGAAGGCAGCATGAGAACAGATGTGTTCTGCAAAGCTAAGGAGAGTGTGTAGGAAAAGAGGAAAAACTGCAGCTACAGAAAAGACCAGTTAGGACCAGTGAGTGGATCTGATTTACTTCTGGCTCTATTCTCATTAAGACTGTTGCAGTTACTGTCAAACTTCTTTTTTTTTTTTTGATATTTGTGAACAGAGTTTTCTTCAGTGTCCTACTGTACGTTTCCTCCATGCTTTGACATCTTGTAAAGTGCTTCTTGCTATCTAATATACCATGCATTTCATTCAACAACCAAAAGATGTACTTGACCAGCACTGAAGCTGATCACATGAGAAATGAAAGAAGCTTCAAAAATCTTTACATAACCATTCAAAAAACAAAATAATTTGTGTCTTTCTAATCTTTTTTTAAAAAAAAGTTGGATCAATTTGGAGGAATTATGGCACTTCAAAATTAATTTTTAAAAAGTAATGAAGAATAATTTAAAAGGCTTTTTAGGTAAATGGGTTGATGTTTGAAGAATTTTCATAATATTGTAATTTTCCTCACTGCAAGTCAAGATTTGATGTTGGCCAATGTAAAGAAAGCTATTCAGAAACGCAGAGATTAGGGTATGCAGGTACATGCAGACATCTCTCACTGGTCACAGTTTCTGCAAATCTCACAGTAATTGAAGATGCAGCAATATGTCTGTAGGCACCACAGAGGTAGGCACTGCAGAATATTGTAGAATTATGTTCAACTTTATTTGTACCCTCCCTTGAAAATCCCTCCTCATTCTTTCAAATGAGTATCACTGTAAGTCCTATAATTGACAGACTCATCAAACAGCTATAACTCTACTTTGTATTACAGAATATTAAGGGAATGTCCACCCTGCAAAATCTACCTTTGTCAGGGTTATTTAGCTGGAAAATATCAGGATGTTCAGGGTCATCAGGCAGTGCCACCATCCAGCCCACAATGGAGATCTTTTTACTAGGTGTAGACTTATACTGCAAGAGACAGAAAAGTACATCATAGCTAAGAACATACTGGAGATTAATTTTTTGTTGTACAAGTTGTGCAGACATATTGCTTACCCTAGAAGAACAGCAAGTACACTTAAAATACCTTTTCAGATCTGTCTACGAATATGCAGATTTTCCTTTTAGAACAAATTTAAACCTTACATGTTTTCTTTCATTGCCTCTTAAAGATTTTGCTCCAAAGTACAGAAGAGTTGATCCTGAAAGCATAATCCAGTATCTAGTCCATGAGGAAAGCTGAATCAGAAAGGAAAAAGATAACAGAAATTTAGCATACTTTGGACATTTTAAAAAAACCCATTCACTAGCAAGTACAAGTGCTAAAAAAGTTAAGTTTCAATGCAAAGAATGGGGAACTGGATAGAGTGTCTTCTGGTGTAAATCAGACCAGATATCTAAACTTGGATGGTTGGCTGTGAATGCAACCCATATTACTTTGTATTCCATAAAAGTATCAGGACTGATTGGTTCAGTGTGATGCCTTCTACTTAGACTTCTGCATTTGATCGGTAACATTTACTGAGATGACATTCCTGCGTTCCTCAAATCTTTTAGGATTGAACAGTATGGATATACATAAAAGCTTTCAACGAATACAGAAGAAAACAAAAAAAACACCAATTCACTGGAAACCTGTGAATATACCGTAATTATGAATGACCATGGCTTTGGTGCTAAGGGTGGATGCTCTGCAGCCTTCCCAGTTCCCCACGATATTAAATTTCTGCCCTCACATAAATGCATGTTGAGTGAGAGAGATGCTTGTGTCTTGCTCTGCTGCCACAGCCTAGAGAAATTAGTTGTGAGTGAAGGGAGAAGCAATGCTGTTGCAGATCAAATGATATGCAAGGATTACAAACGTTATAAATCAGTTAGAATTTTCAATATGATTTTACAGTTGGTAATAACAACAAACTTTTTTTGTGGGCTATCAATCTGCAAACTGAGTCTAATCCTGGAATTTAACAAATTAAAACAAATGCTATTGAATTAGAATCCCAAGAAGAATTAGAATCACTTACAGTCGGTTTCTTGCCTTCTTTGAGCAATGTTTTTCTTCTTAAGGGTCCTTCCATGGTAACAACTCCCATAGAATTACCTAATGTGCAGCTGCAGGCTCCTGTTGGGCTAGAGAATCATAATATTACCATATGTTTTGAAACAAATACGGATAATAAATAAATAATATAATTTAAATCTATTTTTCCTGCATTGCCTTGAATATAGTGTACCATTAGACACAACACTACAAATATCTGTTCTTCAGACCTGTACACCAAAAAGTAATAGTGATTTTTTAAACACAGTATATTAACAAAAGATTCTATTCTCAGAGCTTAGACATTAAAAACGTAACAAAAGAAAACAAAAGAAATACAGAGGCCTGAAGTCAAAGGCAAAATCAGCAATTTTCTATTTTATTCAGGAAAATTCAAGAAATTATCCAGATGTATGAAAGTGGCTTAAAATTTAAGCAATTAGAGCCCCCACTTTAGCTATCAAAAAAAGAAGGCATGAAGTTACCTTGGCTATCTAGAAAAAGGTTGGGATAACTAAATAACAGTGCCAAGTGTCTTACCGTACAGTGATTAAAATATTTTTTCCTCACCCAGTACAAGCATAGAACTTCCTGTATACTACAGTGAAAAAGTACTACAACTGAAAGAACTCAAGTACAGTCAGAAATGTAAACTGTCACTAAGAACGCAACAACCAAAGATCTATTCATAGGTGATGATCTATTGGAATTATCTGTTGCTAACCTCTTTTCATCGTCATGTGATCACAGCTCTGATACTTTTATAAAGATAAGGGCCACTACAGTTCACCAGAGAAAATTAATCACATCTGATGATGAATACATGGAAAAGGATATGCGTATGATCTATCAGTCAGCTGTGAAAGGAACATGATTCTGTTTATGAACAAGTGTGATGGTATCAGAAAGAAAAAGAAAGGTGAATGTGATATACACAGCAACAATACCTATATAAGATCTTCACTTCAAAGTGGCAACTGCAACTTCTTTAATTGCCCTATCTATGTGAATGTACATTCTCGCCAGTTCCAGTTTTCTAATATGATAAATAGAAGACTCCAGAAATAGAAGAATGAACACAAGGAATAGAAATACCTGACTGTGGATAAATGTAAAAAATGTATTTTAGGGAACAGTTCTTTGTGGATTTAATATTTCTCATTTTTATCTTCTTGTATCTTAGCTTGCATAAATTTTTGAAACAAATCTGTCACAGGCATGTATAGAAGAATATTTTCCAGAAGCAGGTATAGCTGAGATATTGTTAAAATACATATTCTCTTACTTATTTTTAATGTATACATGTACATTCCTGTGTAACTTCTAATTTGTGCTGCCATCAGATGTTAATAGCTCAGCCAAAATGGTTATTCTTACATTCACAACATTTTCGACACAGGCAGAGCAAACTAATTTAGACAAAATACAAACTGACTGGATTTAAACTCCAACTAAATGTCAGTATTTGCAGAATACCATGTTTGGGGCCTATTTTCTTTACTGTTTATGTATACTTCTTATATATACTTACTACTTATAGGTACCTCACTTGCAACTACCACAGAATTTATCTGGAAGTTTCAGTCAGGCATGGATACAATGAATGTTTTTTATCACTTCAACTATACACAGTTTTCCATGTCACCTCTCTTTGGGCTGTAAACTAACTATCCGTTTATGAAAAGTCCATGTTTTAGCAGCAAGCAACACTGGAAGTACCTTCTACATAAGCATTGCAGATGTTCCTTCTCCTACTCAGGGTTCAAGGCCACACCTCTATACTGTACAAAAATAACATATCCTAAAAGGCTCTCTGACACAAACAGATGTTATGGGTAGCTATTCTATAAATCAGGAAATAAATTATGAGAAAAAGTCAAAAAGGCATCTTTCTAATAACATTACTTGTCACAGATAGCTTTCTCAAAAATGAGGTAATCAAAAATGCCAATGCGGTCTTCATGACAGACATCATCCTGTGATGTCATAAAACTCAAAATTAGCAATAGCTTTCTGCAATACGGAAAACAGATATAATCATTAGTTAAACCAACACCTAAACTGAATTTTATCTGAATGGGTTTTGACACTGTTTTAGCACTGACAGGAATTTTTAAAAGAGGGATAGGAAGACTCATAAGCTGGTATGGTCATACAAGGATACTTCTGGACACAAAATACCTCAGGATAGGAAAACACAGACACACAAGTGCAAGTTTATCACCATAAACTGAGCAAGATAGACCTGAACTGTACCTGTAGACACAGCTTCGACTCCTGGGAGAATTCCGGATTGGCACCCTCCAATTCGGCCCCAGTGTGGCATATAAACGACCCCTGTTTGCACATGTAAATATCTGATGAGTGCAAATCTAGTCAGATTTCAACAATTAGGGTCTTGTAAACATGAAAGAGATCTTTTCAGGTCCACGAGAAGAAAACACAACTTTATAGTGTTTTATTCTGAAGCGTTCCATTTTTTTTATTAAGTGATAATAATAAAAAGATTAGAATAACCATTGATTTAGGGCTTATCTGTGCTAGGGATCATTCAGGAATTTCTCTAAATCTGTTACTACTAAATCTGTTCAGTGCTCAGTGAGTGCAAATGAAAATTAACTCACCTTTCAAGCCCTGATGACAGCTCCTCACTAAATTCTGAGCTTTCACTGCTATCTAAAAAAGCAGAGAGCAGAAAAGGAGTAAGAAAACAGTCTAAAATTGGAAAAGGCTTATATCAGCTTTCTCATTTATAATGTATCACTGATGAATGAAGTCACCGTTGCTGTTGTGTTTAAATACCAGAAATCTGCACATTACTTTTATATTCATTACACTGTTTCTCCATTAAAAGCTGAGTACTTCAGAAACACAAAAACTAATTACTTTGTAAGACAGTATTTCTACCTAACATCTGCAAGTCGATTAAAGTTATCAGACATGATACCATTGCTTGTTTGCAACAAGCATGCACACCTATAACATGGTATGCCAGCTGCTGCTAGGAGTCATAACGAAGCAATGAGATGAAATTCACAATGATAGCCCCTACTTCTCATCCAAGCCCTTGACCAGTTTGTCTGTCCTCCCCTGGCATAGCTATTTAACTCCATTTTAATTTGCCCAAGAGTGATATTCTAAAGCTCAGTGTAACAGAGAGAGCTGTGGCTGTATTTTCTGAGGTTCACACACCATCTCAGTGTCAAGCTCTCCTTGATCAAGGATTCTGCTAGCCTTTGCAGAAATAGTCTGAGTCATATAAAAGGTCACCTTCTCTTGCTTAGAATATCCTAATGTAATTGTCATCATTCTTTAAGTTTATGTTTCCTTTGAAGTGACAGCATGGCTAAATTCTTCTTCCACCTCCTAAAATATATCACTAAAATAAAAGTTTTCTCCATGAAAACGTAGCTTCCAAAATATACACACTCTCTGTAGTAGCTTTATTTTTTCACAAAGGCTGGCAAACCTTCATGTACTGAATATGTACAAGGATAGTCCTGCTTTGTGCCACTTTCATCAAAACCATCACTACATAACTGCAGAAACTTGAAATAAAGTCAACTAAGCAACTGAGTAGTAGCTCTGGTCTCCTTTCTTCTATACAATAGCACAATCTTTGCCCAGGAGCTATTGAGCTTCCTAATTCCTTGCTTTTGGATATTTCTATGACTTTACCAGAGAACTGGGAGGGAAAACCAGGTAAGTCAGTCCCCCACTCAGTCTCTACCTATGGAAATGCCATTGGTGAAAAGCGAGTTCAGCACGTGGCTGCGGGTTGGGCTCTGCGACTCCAGGACGCTGTCATCCAGGAGGTGGCGCGGCCTCTCCGTCGGGAAAGTGGCGCTTTTGCTCTCCACCACACTGAACTGACACATCATGCTGGAAAATCGGAAAGAGAAAAATGCAAGAACCCTCTCATGTCATCTGATAACAACCATTTGTGCCTGATATTTCCACTCAGGCTTTGTTTTATCATACAATGAACATAAATGCCTATAGGTTATTAAGTAGCAAGCAGATAATTGGTACTGCCTACATTGCCCCTTGAGTACCTGAACAAGTTTCACACTTCAGTGGGCTTTTAAAGTAACAATCATTGTATTTCTGCAGATGGGAAGCTATACAAAGTTTTTTACTCCTATCTGTACAGCACTTGAACATCTTGAGCGGATGCAAAGGTAGAAAAACAAGCAGGTCCCAGCTAAGGCACTGTTCATTGGTCCTGCACTAAGCTGAACAAACACATAATCATGTGAACTACTTTTCCTTAGCCCATTAAATGTGAAATTCGGTACACGCTCGCCTTAAGTGGGGAGCAGGTGCTCTCACTTAGCTAGCAAAGTGTCACATTTGTAGAACAGAGCAAAAGGTCACAGCTCTCCAGAATGAGGAGAATACTGCCAGCAAAAACACGAAGTGTCAAGAGAAAACTTAGAGAATACGTAGCAAAGCCTGAAGCACTCCTGCAGTATAGGAAAGGGAAGAAGCAAGTACCAAAGTGTTCTGCTGCCAGATTAAACCTCAGTGATGCATGAAATTGTCTGAGTGTGAGGGAACCTGGAGTACCCACTTGTTTCCCAGGCTGTGACTCTTCCTGTGCCTTGGTATGGGAGGTGTAGATAGACTTGCTGCTACTGAGGTGTCGGGACATGTTGGTCTCCTGCTGAATTTCATAATTGCTGACACTTCAGCTGGACCTAAAAGACAGAGATCATTTAACACTGAACTGCTGCAAAACCCAGAAATTCATGGGCTGGTGTGTTTAGCAGTTGATTAAAATTAATTATTACAGATATTCTGAAGGCATCATTTCTGACAAGTATAGCATCCATAGCATCCATTTCTGCTATGAATTAGTCTCTGTATACTTGAAGTGCCTGGAAGTAATCTTTAAAACATCTTTGCACATACTTTCAACAATGAACTCCTACAAAAAGTCCTGGCACCCTTACAATAGCTGTGTGTGCCAAAGTGCAATATGCAGAGCCATAAGGTCAGTCTGTATCTCGGGTGTGAGTAGGAATGTTCACACATGTTTAGAGTTTCACTTACAACTCCATGTTGTGAATAAACTGTAAACAGTCTGCTCATACTGACTCACAGTTTGAGCATGTAAGAGAAAGCAAGGGCTTTTCATGTGTCTTACGGCCAGACAGATGTATTGCTTCTCACTGTGAGGCTTAGGGATGTCTCACTGCAATTATTCTTCCTCTCATTTTACAGATTTTACGAGGCCCCATGGAAAACATGGACAAACTGTTCTAGCTTCAGTTCCTTGATGCTGTTTGCAAAAGTCTGGCAGTGAATTCTGCAATACAGTGGAGAACAAGGCCTATTATCCTCAGTGAATGCGAGGCTACGCTTGGCTTCACAATAAGCAGTTAAGATTTCACAGTTAAATATTTAGTTGTGACATTGGTACTCATGACAGAAATTGAAATGGTGGTCATGAATGTGGCTGTCTGTCCCACACCTACTTATCTCCAGACTCAGTACAGCTTAAGTAGCAGAAAGAGAGACTTCCTCCTACATTTACAGGAACTACTTCTTGTACACTCCAGTGGCCTTAGCTTACTCAGTTTCTGGCCTCTAACCTATAACCACCTGTTAAGAGTTCAACAGAGACATAAACTTTTTGATGTGAAAAACACAGCGAGCTATCATTAGAATCCTTACAAGTGTCTGGACTCAAATTATAGATAAATAGGAAAAAACACCATTCTAGGGCACAGACTGAAAATGAGATGTGAAGACACGATAGTAAGAGAAATGATTCTGCATTTGCTGTACAGCCTACTCCAGCTCTTCACAAGCACAGAAGTAATTCACTGGTTTCTTCAAGGGAGAACTGAGAATGCATGGAATGTAAAAAGGAACAGGACAACAAGTAATAAGTTTGTCCCAGTAATGGGCAAAAAACAATATGAGCAGATGCAAAGATGCTTTACTGTCTTTATCCATTCTGCAATACAGATTTGAATGCAGATGTATGAAATAAAGGAATTAATTCCAAATTACTTGTGTTTTTATTTCCACATAGCTTAGGCTCTGGAATTTCACTTTGAGCTGGGTTATCATTATAAACAATTACAAAGATTCTTCAATAGCGGAAAAGGGAAAATCTTCATCCAAACAGTGTTCTGCAACATTTGAGCAAAATGTTTGTTGTGCAGTTTAAGTAACAATTAAAGGACCCTCAAGAAAAGGAGAAAGAGGAGAGAATTTCCACCAGTTGAGAGAGGGGAAACAAGTTCATTGCAGGAATCTTCATTAATACTATTCATCAGATCATCATTCAGTAGGAGAAGAAACAGAGGAAACACTTTGTAATGCTGTTTTCTGCTTTCTTTCTGCATAGCATCATACATGCAAACAGATTTTTGCCCACTTGGCTTGGCTATCAGAATTTGTGAAACATGACACTATAGTAGCATGAGTCATTAGCATGTGTGGCTTCAGAGAAGGTCTTATGCTTAAAGGTCACATGCAATTCTAAAAAAAATGCATTTTTAATCATTTCTTGATCTAGAGATTCAATGAGAACCATATGCCTGGGAGGTGGGAAGAAAAAGACTTAGTACAATGTTCTGCTGCATTTTCAATTAAAATGTTGTGTCTGGGTTGTAAGAAGACACTGGAGGCTTTTTTCCCAAGGTGAATAGGGTTCACCCTCCTCTTCTGCCATGGAGGCTGAGCAGAACTTTGAATATAAAAGTAATGAATCTGAGCACAATTAGTTGGTGACTAATAGATTGTAAAAATTCTTTGAATTAATATTTCACCAACAGGCAGGAATTTCAGACCCAGGGCCTTACTAGCAAGAACATACATTTCTCTACAGTCCTTAACCACAACATTTCATCATGAATTCTTAAAATATGAACAAAGATCAGTCAAGTGCACGCATAAGCTTCAGAAAAACTTTTTGTCTGAAAATGCCCATCTTTTCTGACAAACAGTTCAGAAGAAACTGAATTCTCTTGGCAAGCTCAGTTTATAGTATCTTTCCATCAGGTATTTTCAACTTGTGAAACATTACAATACTTAGAAATACTGAGGTGTTTACTACCTGGTAAAAAGCTCAAAATATTTGAGAGCTGAGATTCAACATGAAGATTGTGACAGAGGAAAATTTTCCTGAAAATTATGAGCATGTATATCAAGCAAGAGTGCAGTCTGAAATTCAGCTAAAACTTCAATGTTAATGTGGCCACTCTAGGGTTATTGTTGCACCTCATAACGTATTATCTGTGACACCCCTTAATCTGGTTATACGATTCATTCAGCCTTAATTTCTGTTGTGTGATCTTTCCAGTGCTACTGTCAGTTCTAAATCACAATTTACAGTAAGTCCTTGGAAGTGGATGACATAGTTCACTGACAGCTACTGAAACATACAGTTTAATAATTTGTTGAAACTTCAGTCTGTGAAAAGAGTTGCAATCTCAAGGCAAAGCCTTAAATGAGTATCAGTATGATGCAGCCCTTTTTTTCACAGACACTGTGCCACAAAAAAATTAACAAAGTTGTTTAGACATAACACATGACAGTCTAACAGATTAAGTATCTCACTGTGGAGAGTCACTGAGTTCAAAGCAGTAAGACTATTTGATTAATTTGATTGTATGACAATGTTAATTGGCACAAAGCATCAAAACTTTTATCTAGAGAAAGAACAGCACAGTAACAAGTATTGAGCTAATACAATCAAGCCATAACAAAAGCAGTCACTTGGATTTGTCTCTTAGTATTTTAAAGTATTTACAGATCCAAATGTTATCTCCACCCAAGCCTACAAAAAAATAAAGAGATGATGTCTACCAACAAAAATTGTTCTATCAGAATTTTCACTCTACAAGTCTACTTTAATTTTAAAAATTAACCCCCCCCCTTTAGGAAGCCTGGGTGGAAATTTACATTAATGTGAACACAACAGAAACAAAAATATTTAAGTGATCATTATAACTTAATTATCTGGACAACTTCAGAACAGAAGAAGTCTGTTAAAACGAACTGAAACAAATCAATATGACTAAGGGGATTGCTTATCTCAGACTGAAGACCGATGTAAAAACTGTTCTATCAGTTTTCAGTTCAGGTTAAAATACTGCCTAACTAATTTGAGATGTCCCAACTGTGACAGAATTTGTTGGAACAGGTGTAGTAACCTTACAATTTAAGCCAACAGTTCCAGTGTGGCTTCCTGGCTATTAGATATAGTAATCACAGTCTCTTTGATCAGTCCTGGGAAAAGAGAGAAAGGACTTGAATTCCTAGTTAGATGTCTTTAGGGAAGATCCTGATAATAGAGAACAGTGCAGACAGAAGTATCAACTGTACTGATATAACACTGTCTGGAGAAGCCATTTTTTATGTATTTCTGCTTCTTCCTCATCTCCATGTCAAGAGAAAGAAACAAATACCATTTGGCTCTGTTAAGTTTGTATTAAGGCAAAAAGAATCTGAGCCTAAAAACCTTTACAAAATCTTTACATCTGCTCTTCTGTCAAATGTCTATGAAGAAGAACTGTGAAGTTTGGAGCTCTCATTAGACTGGAATTCTGCTGCAGGGTACAGTCAGTTCAGTAAGAAGTCAGGGGTGTAGAGGGTGTCGGCATGAGTTATGAAGCACAAGAGAGATGACCTCACTTCTGTTAAGGGGTAAAAGACAAGCGAGGCTGTGCCAAGAAGGATGCCAAAGAAGGTAAACGGTGAGATACTGATGAACGCTGCACGGCCAAGGGATGTTTATGGACATACCAGACTGTTGAGCAATTAGCTGGGCAACCTATGCTTGATACTGCTGATAACAAAATTCCAAAACTTAAATTCGAGATTATTTTGCCCTTCCCCCCCCAATAACTGAAGTCATCTGCTACTGCTAACTCTCTTTACTCTCCTGGCTCCAGTCCTAGTGCATACTGTTACCATGATTGCTATTCTGTTATTTTGCCTTTCATGGAGACAAAGCACTCTTAGTAGGATTTTCCAGTCAGCTGGCATAAACAAGGGTTAGTTTGGTTTTCATTATTTCTCAGAATCGTTTTCAAGGCTATGCTGACATGCACAAAAAATACTGTATAAAAATATTAAAACATTATTAAAAATTGTCTGCGTTAGAGAACATAAGACAACTTCATCAGAATGAGCTGAGTGCTGTTTAGTGGTCTGTGGCAAGAACATTTGGAAAAGCTTACACATATCCCAGAGGATCTCACTGTTTTTTTCCTTTGCATAATTTTTCCATGAATAATCCTTCAAACGTTATAAATGAATGTTACTTTCGCAATCTTTCAGTAGAACATGTGAACATTTACAGTCTCCAGAACTCTTAAAAAATTAACAGGGTGAAGAAGTTATAGTTCACAGTTTTTCCCTGCTAAACGTCTATCAATAAACAAATACTAGGCAACTAAACAGAAAACTGAAAATGAGTTGTAAATTATATACTGACAAATAGAGAGACAGGATTATTCTACAAGGCAAAATATTCTCAACTACTTAGTATTTTTTTGGTGAGAAGCTAGGAAGTAAAATTGATGTTTATCAGCTCTATTTCTAAAATTTAACAGATGCTCTATGACACAGACTCTCTAGTTAAATCTCTGCTGTCAATTTTTACTCTTCTGTTGCCACTGTAACCAAAGTCAGTGGGTGACAATTAAAACTTTCAAATACCATGGCCTACTTACAAAACACACAATAAGGAACTTAAGACCAATGTCATGCACAGAATCAAGACATAAAAATAAATTAATCTAGAATGATGGCTGCTGTCAAAGCATAGTTTTCATTTTCAAAACATTGCTTTAAAATCCAGCAAGACTCATTAATGCATACAGCACACAGGAAACACGTGTGTTACACCTGCCTCTCAAACAAGAATAAGGCAAGGACAAGAGTCTGGCTGCACTTCTCTGTGCTCTCTCAACTCCCCCCCTGAATTTCAACTGTTACTTCTATAGATTCACTAATTTTCAGCATTTGTGTTACTTACATTGCACCAATAGACTGTACAAAACCCTGACCTGCTGAATATCTAGCTGGGTAGTACATGAGCCTAGCTGACAACTGTAGTGGCAGTGAAAACATATCCCCTGTGAGGGCAGAGATACAGAGAAACTCCGAAACCTGAGTTCCAAAAAATACATCAAAAAGTTCCTCAAAAAATCTTTTTGTAAAAATTAATTCCTGCGGTTGTTCTGAAGGAAGAGACAAAAAAACAGCAGAAAAATCCCTTTTCCTCTATGTTCTTAACATTCCTATGAACTAACAGAATGGCAGGTAAAATAAATATCAGTAAACTAGCACAGCAAAGAGACTTGTTTGGTAAGGAAGACACAGAGAAGGAATAAAGTGATAAAATTAAAACCTGAGTGTGATCATCTTCTCTTGATGACTCTGACATAATATTCTACAATTTTTGGAAAGACTTGGTCTGTTACAAAAAAATACACACTACTTCTGTCTGGACTTGGTGAATAATCTTGGATAATTACATGTGAATCCCACACATTTGTTTGGTATTAATTTCTTTCACAAATACCCAAATGACTTTTAAAAATGCGTAGGGAAAGTATCACAGAGGAAGAGATTGGAAATGAGCATAAGTTTTAAACTAAAGAGAAAAGCTCTCTGGATGGCCTGGAAACTTTTGTGAAGAAAGTAAAGTTCTGGCATTTCTAGTTTCAGAAAAGTAGACATTATGCGCATGAAGCAGTAATCAAGCACTTGCATGAGGATTAGACAAATCTAATTTCCACAGAATGACTGGCTGCTAAAGCACTTAGCACAAACTATTTATTAGTTACCAAAGCAACCACTAAAACAAATGGCAAAACTAAATGTCAGACTCAGTGTTTACATGGAAAATGATGGTTGTGTTTTTTGTTGTCTTTTTTTTTTTAATTCTAAAATGCTTAGAGTGCTGCAGACATCACTCGTGCACTACACCTACTTCCAGAGGATTACAAATGTGCAAACATTCCAGTCTCTCTTCTTTTTTCTCCACTTAACTCCTGCATATCATAAAGTTTACATTTGATGAATCCACTGCTTCTAATTAATTATTAATAATTATTGTTAATTAAAGTATATATGAGAAGCTCTTCAGCAACTCTCAAAGATGAATTAACCCAACATAACGGGCTGAATTCCACCCCAAAACAAACAAACAAACAAAAAAAAATACAGTGGTTTCAGATTAATTGTTCCATATTCCTGCCAGGACAGTAAGGTAAAACTTCTGGTCTGTTTAATCTCCTCTCCTCTCAAGAATTATACCTAGAAAAAATAACCAAAAAAATAAAACCAAAACAAACAAAAAAAAATACAGTGGTTTCAGATTAATTGTTCCATATTCCTGCCAGGACAGTAAGGTAAAACTTCTG
>JANHGO010000047.1:25209411-25231877 GCA_024606505.1 Aquila spilogaster | reverse complement strand
CCTTCTCTCCCCCGCTCCCTCCCCCCTGCCTCTCTCCACAGCAAGGCAGAATGAACAGACTTAAGTTGCTGCCAAGGAAGTTGTGTGAATCACACTGTTCCTCAAAATATACAATGGAACTGTTTAAAGCTCCTTTTAAAATACTACTTGCAAGTAACAAGAATCTCTACAGTGTTACAGTAGGCATGAAATCGTTCTGTGAAAGAACTATTCACAGTTACACATGCATTTGGTGATTAAATGAGACCATCGTAGCCACTAATACACAAAACATAGCCTGTTGTGAGACATTCATTTTAATCAGATGTTTGCCTCCTGTTCAAAATTTACTGGAAAACCAGTTGGCAACCAACATGGAAAACGAACACATGGTTTTCTCCGGTATTTTGCAAACAGAAATACTGGAGGATATAACTGCTTTTACTGAGCTTCACACTACTTTAGATATTTCAACAGGAAAAAAGAAACCCACAATGTCCCTGGATAGAATAAACTGCTAATCTTCTTTTGAAAGAGAGGTTAGGTAGAAGATGAAGTCACGGCGCCGAGAAGGAAAACATTTCTATCATCAACACAAGTAGTTATACTTCAGAACATGAAGAAGATACTACTTCCTGCCACTTAATTCATTATAAACTTAGGAATCATTACCACAGTACTGCACTTTTCTCCATACTTGGAAACATACGGCAGCCTGTATGAAGTATGTCACACATGCAACTTAACCACAGAGTCAAACAGAATTACAGTATTAATAATGTGTTAACTTTTTCACTGCCAGAAGAACTGAACTAATGACTGCACTTCAAGGGCTGTGAGTCTTTATTTTACATTAAAATGACTATATTCAGACTCCTATGCTTTTGATTAGCTCATAAAACTACTGACTAAACTGTTTTCAGATCACCTCCTACCATTATACCTTGCTGACTGGAAAGAGTTTATTCTTGATGTACAATAGTTGAAGTGGAAATAATCTCAAACTATAATTTGAATCAAATTTGAATCCAAATAATGTTGATTTGAATATCTTAGAATGTGCTATTTTTAATTCTCTGTGATCAAATAACTCATTACCAACATTTTCATATTTTAGATTGGAATTATTCAAGATTAACATTTAGCTATATCTGTAATTATTAATGCTGTGAAATAAGCAATACATTACTGCCTCAGTGCTTAATTACATTTCAATTTGAATTCATCTTAATTTACTGATCTTCCTTGGGAATCAGTTTGATTTTTTCATTGAAGTACAATGGATTTTAGCATCTTTGCACTCAGGTGAAAAAAATCATTTAAGTGTTACAAAATATTGGTGGCATTCATTGTCTAAATGACAGCAAATGAGAACTCTCTAGTTGAGCAAGAAACAGCAGTGCATCAGCATGTCAAGCTTTCGAAGGAAATGCTAACAGAAGAAGTAACCAACAGGAATGACTCAAGACTTGGTTTCTTTTCTTTTTTTTTTTTTTTTTTGAATATATTCACACATGGTTTAGCACAGTGAGGCAGAAAACAGGCCACTCAGGTTAAGGGATTAAAATAGAACAGCTTTTGTGATAATGGTTCCCATAGTAATAACTACATTTTACAAATTTTCATGTTTGTTTAGCTCTTAGAAATTTATGCTATTCTTCATCTGTAAATTAAACAATTTAATTAAATATGTTACATGTGCTTTGTTCCTTTTCTCAAACAATTTATAGACAACTAGTGCAAACATTATGCATTCAATGTTTGGTCCAATTGGAAATTCTAAGAAGCACTGCTCATGGATGCACATACAGAGCAGTAATCAGTATGAAAAGGAGCCCTGCATAAATGTTTAGGTGCAAGAAGAGTTCAGATTATGAAAATCTCTAATTTTATACTTCTACTTCCCTATATTCTGATTGGAGAGGATGTCCACAGCCAAAACATTATTGACTACTGTCTAAATATTTTAAAAAGACACCACAGTTGTACATGCATCCACTAGACAAAATCTTTATTAGAGATGCATTTCTCATCATGATTTATTTTTTCAGTTAAGAGCTAAAGTAACCTCTTCAACAGATCATATTATTCATATAAATCTTTCAACTGTGCATCTTCCCCCTTTACACAATGAAATTGTTTCAAATTCATGTATCAGTTTACACAGAAAACATAACGAAGATTTCCTGTGTCATTCACTACATTTATTTGTCTGCACTGAAAGAGACTTCTTCCTTCTTCACTTATTAAATACTAATGAAAATGCAAGCATTTGTAAAAAACAAACAAAAGAAAACCAGCCAAACAACCAATCTAACTACTGTTCCAGTGCTAACAAGCACTCTGAGTTCTCCTCAAACCGCAGTTGTTAATACACAAGTCAAGAATTCCTGTCTCACAGTAATATTACTGGCAATGATGGTCCTGCAGTAGACTCCTCTCTGGTAACAAGGTTAGTGGGAAACCTCAGTATCAATATGGGCCACCTTGGCCACTTGCACAGGTCAGCTCCAGGGATAAATTCTAGATGTGCTGTGATGTAATTGGGCTTTTATCAAAAGCAAAAAAAAAAAAAATGGTAAGATTTTATGCTTCCTATTAAAAAATGTGATACTTACTAATAAATAAATAAAATTCTTTGCCAGCCAGAAATGCAAATAACCCATGAGTATATTCCTCATTTGCAGCCTCTGTAAGTTGAATCTTACTTCTGAAATCAAACAGTTTTCATTTATTCAAGACCAATGAATTTGTTTTGCCCAGTCATATGAATGTTGATATGCGCAATGTCAATCCCAATATGTAGGGTATCATTTGTCACTGTAAGAACATCCAAGAGTGAATATAACAAACAAAGGACAATTATTTAAGAGAAAGGACAATGCTAACCCAAGTACAAGCTGGCACTGTAAAAACTTGCAATGAAAATCACATCTTTAACTTGTATAAGAAAAATGGTGTTCTGGACCAATGATGTTCTGAAACTTGCCAAACGCATGGAAAGAGATCAATTTTCTAACAGTCCCTACAAGACAATTTTTACTTTCAACAAAAATCCGTATTTGAAGCTGATTAATGTTCTTTCCCATATACTTCATTAGAGGGCTTCTGTAATTAGAGTTATTTTCTCACATTATAAAATAAACTTTTATACCTGTGACATCTTCTTTGGAGGAAACCAGTCGAGGAGAGCTGCTACCTGGCTCAATTCTTAATGATAATCTGAAGAAAAAAAAATTTAGACAAATTAACGATACCATTTCTCAATAAAAGTTGAAATAAACTATCAAAGCAATTATTTTGGCATTGGTAAGCAGCAATTTTACCTTGCTGGAAGTGTAATTTATTTGGTCACCAAGGAAACATTTACTTAATAAATTCATCACAAAATGGTCTGACTGTTATTCAGCCCATGTAAGCATTCAGCTTTTCCTTTCTATAATTATGCAATTTTCAGTGCATTCCTCATGAAATTTAGGCAAGGACATTCTTATACTCCCTTTAGTGACCAGAATATTTGACAAAACCAATGATCTACTTCCACACAATTACCTGTACTATCCTATTTTTAATTCTTGAGGACAAAAAAAAGGAAGAAGATATGGCAGAAAGGAAGACGTATGTTTTTATCAAGGTTCTAAAAAGAGGTTTGGTATCTTTGTACAATCCAGAAAGCATCAGTGGAGTGTACTTCACTTAAAAGTTCACTGAAACAGCAACAGCTTTCAGTGCTACCAAATGAGATTACATCACTCTCTACTTGTTATATAAAGATTGATGATGATGTTTATCTGTTTAATTAAGTATAAGTACACTCTGAAATCTTCAGCCCTTGTGAAGTTTGACTGTTTGCTCATTAAGTTCAATAATTCTACAATTTTTTCAGAATAACAAAGGATGGAATTTAGCTATTCATACTATGAAAAAAGAGAATGTGTTAGAAGAATAATAATAAATATAAGCCTAAATAGAGCTCTGGTAAATATAAAATACTCATGCTGACGTGTTTAACATAAATAATTAAAAAAAAAAAGGATACATTCTGACAATGAGTTGTCACTCACTCCTGGTCCTTCTCTCCTGTTCCCTCTCTCCCCTATAAGGCTGAAAATAATCGAAGATTTTTATTTCACCGGAGACATACTGACAGTCAGGACAGCTTCCCACAGCCTTGACTTATTTGTCACTATCCAAATTAAATTTTGGTGTTCCTCTGACACTGCATTTTCCACAGAGAGGCAAAGGTTATCTGTATATACTTACATGTTCAACTGCTCTCATCTGGATATGTATCACAGACTCACAGAATTGTAGGGGCTGGAAGGGATCTCTAGAGATCAACTAGTCCAATGTATACAGTTATGCCAGCAGTGTAAGCAATCTCTTCCAAATAGTACTCACAAAGTCAGAATCTTTGGCACTTCATGTGCTTGGTGTTATACTATCAATGTGTCTACGCAAACTTTGACAATTGATGTAATAACCAACAAATAACATTCACATCCATCACATACCAAATTATATTCTCCCAGCTTACTGCTCCCAGTCACAGAATGATAGGACTGCCGAGGTTGGAAAAGACCTCAGAAGGTCATCTGGTCTAACACTTCATGGAAAAGTGTGACTAGATGAAATTATCTGTTCCATTTCATCTTGAAAACCTCCAGCAATGGGGATTCTACTTTGTCCCTGGGGTAGCTGTTCCAGTGATTGATTGTTCTCACTGTAAAAATTTCTTTCTTACAATGAAATAAATATAATATACAATGACATCTACTATCAAAAATAAAAAATGACCTGTGTTCCAACATGGCAAATAACTCAAAAATTATTAAAACTTTTTTTGTGTGTGTGTGTGTTCATATCTGTGTATGATCAGAAATTCATCTTAGTCACTGTATTCATCCAATATCACAGCACTGTTAGAATTACTTTGTTTTCAGGAATTCTTTCCAAAAACAAAATCTTTGCTTTACCTGGGTGAGGAAGTCTGGTCTTAGAGCGAGGTCTAAGACAGAGAAGCAAAAATTGTAAAATTCCAACCTTCTGAAATAATACAACAAGGATTCAGGTAAGATACACACCAGGACAAATCCTAGATATTAACTCTGGAAACTGCACATTAGAAAATAAAATTCTAAGCTGAGGAATTAGTATTAATGATTTAAAATAAACATAAAACTAGAAGTAAAATAGCTGGAGAAAAAAACATGAGCATAGGACTTTACTGAATTAAAAAAGACAAACAGTTTATCATTGGGAATTAAGACAAAGCTTTTAAAGAAGAAAGCATAGGAAGTATAGAGTGCATCCACAGTAAATTTGCACATGACATGAAAACAGGGAGAGTGGCTGACACCATAGGGCCACCCCAGCAGAACACTAACAAACTGGAGAGGTGGGCTGACAAAAAAACTCCTGAAGTTCAACAGGGGGATGTGTAGTTGTTCATTCCCTGCACATGGGACAAAACAACTTCAGGCACCAGGACATGCTGTGGTCCACCTCGCTGAAAAGCAGCTTGGCAGAATAGGTCCTCGGAGTCCTGATGGACACCAAATTGAACACGGGGCAGCAGTGTGCCCTTACCACGACAAAGGTTAACAATATTTCTGGCTGCATTGAGCTAAGTAAAGCCAATGGGTCAAAGAGGTGATCCTGGTGATCTTTCCCTTCTACTCAGCAGCGATGAAGCAGCGCCTGAACTACTGTGTCCAGTTCTGGGCCCCCCAGTTCAAGAAACAGCTGGATATACTGAAGAAGTCCAGTGGGGGGTCACCAAGGTAACGAAGGACCTGGAGCATCTCTCCCCTGAGGAGAGGCTGAGAGAGAGGGGACTGTTCAGAAGAGGCTCAGAGGGCATCTTCCCAATGTACATAAATACCTGAAGAGAGGATGCAAAGAGGACAGAGCCAAGCTCTTTATGAGGTGCCTACTGCCAGGACAAGAAGCAATGGGCACAAACTGGAACACTAGAGATTCCTTCTGAAAATCAGGAATCTTTTCTTTTACTGCATGTGTGACAGAGCACTGGCACAGGTTGCCCAGAGAGACTGCGGATTCTCCTCCTTGGACTGGATGTGATCCTGGGCACGCTGCTCTTGGTGTTGCTGCTTGAGGAAGAGTTGGGCCAGATGGTCTCTGGAGCTCCCTTCCAACCTTATCAATTCTATGAATGCTTTTTTCTTGTACAGTAAAAAGATGAAGAAAATAAATGTCTGGAAGAAAAAAAGGCTGATTCTCAAAATATTTTTCTGGAGCATGTAAGAGTCAGTATGCTCTGTAAAGTAAACTTTACCTCTATCTCACCTATTCTTAAGTAACATTCTACTATTAAGTGCTGCCATATAGCTCATTTAAAAGTAACTTTACTGATCAACAGGAAATACAGCTGAAACTAAAATAGCTAGTCTTGAATACTGTTCTTTTTCGCGAGGTTAAGTTCTCCAGACCAAAAGTTACTTTTACTCAATTTTCCTAGTAATAAGCAAGTGAATAAGTACAGCACAGAGAGTGAGACAAGCCTTACAACCTTGTATATGAACAATGTATTTAGCTGCTCAAGGAAGAGGCTGAATGAAACTTATTCATCTTTCTTGAGACAGGGAAGATTAAGCTGCAGTGAAGTGGTACAGTCCTCAAAGCAGGTATTTCTGTATTTCTGACCAATATTCGTTTATGCAGTCAAATTGGTCTGACATATCTGGAACACTCTGGGCTACCTGTGTAGCACTTAAACTGTAGAACCAACAGTTTCTGGAAATTCCTCTATCCTTGAGTATGTCCCATGGAAGAGGCACCCAGGTCACAATTCAAGTCACAAGTTGATCCATACGGCCAGTGGGTCATTAGAGGTATTAGACTAACAGCAAAGGTGTCCTCCTACCCCAGCCTTACACAATCACTCTTGGTGGCAAACATCCAGGAAATACAGCTGTCTGGGAGGCCTATGTAAGATGGACTGTGGCCAAGGTTCACTGTACTAAGTTCTAGTATTTTAAGCACCTGTTAGACAGTTCCTCTTACTGTGAGATTAAAAGCAATGAGATGCAGCTGGTATTTTTATATAGTCTTCATTGTTAGGAGTCAGTACAATGTTTTAACTGCCTATTAATTTCCCTTGGATACTTTTCTATAGATCCTGCCTCTCTGAACCAAAGTCTGAACTGCTTTTTATGGGAATTGTCTTATAGAGTATATTGGAATATTAATGTCTTGTAAATATGCTCTAAATAACTGAATTATTTTTACAGAGAGCATCCTACAGAACATTTCAATCCTGTTTGTCCTGTCCAGATGACATTGCATTACAACTAAGTCTTCACTTTGTCTTTAATCAATAGCATACATTAACAAAAACTCATTCAGAAAGACAGACATATACTAACAAACATATGTCTAACCCAATACAGGTGCTGCCAGCCCTGCCACTTAGGTTTGCCACTTGAGAAATTCATATATTAGAGCTGATGCTGTAAATGCACTGCCTTACTACTGAGAGAAATGGCAGAAGCTCTAATGTCTCATTTCAGCTAGATGGGCCAAATCCTGAATTGCTTATACATGCAAACTCTTCTGGAATTAAAACATGTCCTGAATAGCACCTGAATTCTGGGCCGGGATTTCTTTATGGCTGTCAATAAGGCACAGTCTTAGTTATGTCTCCTTTTTCTAGACTTCCCTGATTACAGTACAGTAACTCACAGGAAAGAACAGGGGGTCAAGGATTAAGTAAGAAGGTGAAAGGAGAAAACTTGCCTATTTGTCCAATCGAGGACCAAGGATAACCACAGAGAGTACCAGGCCTGACCTAATGATTCTGAAAGTTCAGCAAAAAGAATTGTTCTGGAACCACTGCAAGGCATGGTAGGTTACAAAAGGACGTGGCATAATGTTGTAATGTTTGGATACTGCTGTCTAACTCAGGGAAAAACTGCATACCTGAGGACAAGCACTCTCCTCATGTCACTTCTTACACTCTAAGAGGAGGAAGAAGATTCTGCAGCAGTCGCATCATGGTATTTCTGAAGTCTGTTGGTTTTTGGTAATTTCCTGAGAAAACGATGATTATCAATATGTGTAACTGACAGATATGGAAATAATTGGAAGGAATCCTGATGCTTTGGTTCCTATTTTTGCCCCCTCAGTCACATAACCTGCAAACACTGTCATTTCTTATCTTCTGTGGAGAACTGTATATGGGCTAAGCAAAAAAAAAACTATTATTTATAGGATATGACATCACTGTTAGGGGTTTTCTGGAGTACTCCTACTTGCTGACAAGCACAAACCTAAAGCAAGCAATTGGACTGGCACAAAAATTGCAGAGAAAAGCTTTGTTTATATAAAGTGGCTGCCAAATTTTTTCTTCTCAGTGTAACTGAAGTTCTCATTCGGTGAAACGTGTGTTGGGATCCTGCCAATACATTTCAGGGCAACTATCTAAGCTACTCTCCATGACAGCCTGGTTGTAAGACAGTTCTGTTCTTCCTGCCAAGAATCAAGCATAGATCTCTTCAGAGTACACAAATGCTGTCTCAAGCTCAAAATGAGAGGTCACCAAAAAAGAGGAGGTATAAAATTCTTTTCCATTATAAAAACTTTGTGCTTAGCTTTTTTTAAGGCTTTCAGTTTCTTATGGCATGAGGCCAGAAAACGCTACGAAGAGAGAAAATGTTGTTAGGGACAACTGAGAGGAAATATGAATCAAATACTCAAGAAAATCCAGAAACTTCTTACTGAAATACACAGGCAGAAGAGGAACAGGAGATCTCCTTAAGGGCAGACATGATGAGGTTTGACAAATACAGACACTAATTTACAACTTTAATTGGATGAAACAAACATGGCAGAATAAGGTAATGGTCCTCCAATACAGAGAAATGTATACCAATTGCAGCAGCATTTAGGCTAAGAATCAAATCTTTCCTTCTTTTTAATACCTCTTGTGAAATCAATCCAGTTTTTCCTAGTTGAGCCTAGAAAGAAAACTGCTAAATTTGATTGAAATATCCTTTTGAACTTAAAAATGTACAAACAAAAGTACTTAATAACCTGTAAGATATGTCAGTTACATCAGATATCTTACAGCATTATCAGCAAGACTGGTACTAATATTAAAATTATTTTCAAATTTAAACTGGAATTCTCATGACCTGTAGTTTCTCCAAGTATTATGTTATGGCATAATAAACACACAGAAACCACTTGTTTAATCTATTTTTACCAAGATATTAAAGGTAATGAAAGTCACTGTATACATAGTGACACTAATACACCACGCAGAAAATCCATCTAAAAAATCAAACTGAGCAACATAACCAGTTTCTTGCATACAGTCCGGGAGATTTAAATCGCAGTCTACAATTAACACATGTCTTGGACTGTCTGATCTTTTCACAAAGCTGTGCACAATGCAAATGTTCAGTATGCCTCTGCTGCATAACGCATTTTTATTCATTACATATATACAATATCATGAAGAAAGAGGAGGACGTTTGCTTTCTATCATCAATACTCTGATAGGAATTCTAACTCCACAAAGCCAATAATGTTTGCTATGAAAACATCATATTGCTTCTGTTCCAAGACATTTTCCTATAGAATTATTATTACAGTCCTCAGACTATTTGATTCTTCCTTAGTGATGTCCCAGTCAACTTCTACTTCAACAAACCCTTCCAATACTTTCATTAGCATATGGTCTAAGTACACACATATTTTGAGTCAAGGTATTAGCCGAAGTATTTAATAACTCTGGTAACAAGACCAGTTTCAAAGAGCAAAACCTTTCTCTCTAAAACATATTCAAAAATCTTCCTTACTATCTGCATGGGAACCACTAGGTCACAGCCCAAACCAGTGACTGAGCACCTGATGAAGGGATGTAGTCAGCACTGAGAGCACAGGCGGAAGCAATTCACCTGTGTGACCAGACCCTGGGCCGGCCTCCCTAACCTCATTTAAGGGAAGCATCTCTACTCAGAGATTGTTTCCTCTGGAGTATTTAGTAAGCCCTGATCCTCAGAAGGAGGGGTAAGCATTTCCTTCTTTATTACCAGATTGTGATCTCTACCTTTTTTGGGTGATCTGAAACTGGTTTAAAGCAGCCATATCTGCTACCACTTACCCATACACCACTGTTATATTACTAAACATCTGGTCACTTCAAACACTTAATTCTGCTCAACTAAACAGAGGTACCCTATTTATCAATAGCAAATTATATAACACTGCAGCAGTCTTGATTGAATTACTTAAAACCTTAGCTGTTTGGTTTTAAAACCAACATGCTTTACATTGTCTACTTCATATCACCGCATGAGTTGCCTCTCACAAACCCCACTTCCAAGTTTATATCTGAAGTACCATCTTAATAAAAAGAGTAATTTGAATTTCGGAGATGTCTTTTATGTAATACTTACAATAGCATAGAGTAAATCCTGGACATCTTAAGAGATGGCTTCAGTGTTCCTGAACAAAATTCCCAGAATATAATCATTATGTAGCAGAATGAGTACCAGACTTTCACCTGCTTTTAAAAAGCTATTTCATTTTAGAAATCTAGTTAGAGTCATTAAGGGAAAAAATCATTCTGAATTTTATTTAGGCATCTTGGTATTACCAACTCTAATAACACAATATGAAGTACTCCAGGCAAACCCCACAGCATCTTCTGTCAACAGCTTTTTGTTCAAGCACAAATCAAACTAACATCCATATGATGTTTCCTTTTAAATTTTCCAAAACTAAATGAAAGAATAATACTTACTTGTAATTGTCATCTTCCACAAATTTCTGAAGTTCCTCAATGTAACGGACAGACTTCAAATACTTTTGTACATGGGGTAGTGTTGTAAGATGTTCTGTAGAGTGTTAAAACAAGATGAATATTCACATAATCCACAATAAGTGATTCCTTTTGTTTTGTTTTGTTTTTTCTTTTTTTTTTTTTCTGGTTCTCATAATTACCTTAATGGAAAGAGAGGATGTGAACTTCTCTAAAGAATAAATTAGGCAGAACTATTATTTTGACTCTAAGAGGACCTTAAAGATTTGATTGAGCAAAAGTGATGCTCGTTTGTTAAAGAAAACATAGATCAGATGCATGCCATCATCATAACAACTAGACGATTTTATCATATGCTATCTCACAAGCGGAAAAGAGTTCTTTTCATGTAAGCCCTGCTTGGATTTTGTACGGATTGTTTTTGGGGAAATTAAAGCCTGCAGCAATGGCTATTACTGATTTTCATATGCATGTGAGGTGAGAAAACTTCAAAAATTACAATGCTGCATATCAAGATAAAAAGATGCTAAATTCAGAAAGACAGAAAAATCTTTTGAGGGTATGGTACATGAACAGGAACACATCTTGTAGTATCCGAATTAACTCTTACGCTCTCATTAATACAAGTGTTGTAAAGGCACCTATTATTCCACAAGATTGGTTCTTCAAGGCCACATTTTAACTTCCATTCTGATTTTATCAAAAGCAGTTAAAATTAATGCAATGAAGCAAGTAGCCCCAACTGTCAAAAGGAAAGGGTCAGTGAGATAAGATTTCTTTGTCAAAGTATTCAGAAACAAATTGAAAGTCACAATAAGAACATGAAAGCTAAATAATCTACTTCTTCAGAATCATACACTAGTATGCCTAATCCATAGCTTTAAATATCTTATAACAAAATCTACAACAAAAGACAAGGGCTTAAAACATACACAATATCTCACCTAATTTTCTTATAATCTAAGATTTAATCTTTTTTTCTATTAAAAAACATTCCCAAACTAGAGCATTTAAATGTTCTGAATTTATTTGATTGTACAGCTACTGTCAAGGTTTTTCAGCTTGTTCCATGTTTAAGCAATGAAAATTCATGGTAAATCATCAACAGTACACTCAGTATTTGTCAAGACTCCCCAAAGCAGCACACTTTCTGACATGAGGCTTTGCGTAACAGGCTAGAATTGCAGAAATGAATTTTAGAGCACAGTCTTGCTAACAAACAGAAGTAACGTCATCTTCCTCACTAAGTGAGGTATAAGAAAAAGTTTAATAGAGAATTTAACAACTGTTGTATTGAAATATTTGTATTTCATTCTGCAAACTTTTCATTATGATACTAACAATAAAATGATAATGAAATTGACATATTGCACACTCCAAAAACATCATATCTACTGGAAAGGAAAGATTAAGATATATTTCCCACTGACTGCTGGTACTGTCAGCTGTACTCGGAAATATGCCATTTGTAGTCCATACATAGCAGTAAATGCTGCATGATTTCTGTTACAGTTCTTACAATTTAGAATACATGCTCATTTGCCTAATTGTGTCCAACTCTACCAATCTTAACCTCTTGTGTTGCCTTTACACAGGTTAGAAACCTGTTATGTTATTAAAGACACTTTAGTTAAGGCTTAATAGGAGTGAAAAAAAGAAAAAATATTACCAACCATAGTTACAGGAGACTTGCAGATCAGCTATTATTCGGAGAATATTGTTCATCTGATTGGATCTTTGTTCATTCTCCATAATGCTGCCTGAAGCAGGATATGCAGAATCAATGTAGATTAAATCCAAGAGATAAATTCCTGAAACAAACAAATCAATCAACCCATTGATCTGGTGTTTCATGCAGAAACAGTTGCACGATGGCCAGTAACTACTGACCACCACCATGTTCTAGGCTCACTAAATAAAGGATTCGTCTGTTCAAACATGTCACAGTTAGTGTTATAATTCTATAATAAGTCTTTAGAAAAAGGACAGAACAGGTTTTGCTCTTATGCACTTCTGTAAGCGGATGTCTACTATGAACAATTTGCAGAGCCATAACCAATGAACAGGAGAACTTAGCATTTTTGGCTTTTCAGTAGATCCCTTATCATGTGTAAGCAATCTACTGCCAACATTCTCTCGTGTAAGTAAGAGCACTGCTGGTATCTTTTTGTTTGTTTACAGTTAGTTTCCATTCCATCTTTCAAATTCAGCTAAGAACTTCCCCTGCAATGCATGATAAAATCATAGCTCTGTGGGAGAACTGTGTTGCAACCTGTAAGAAAAGTACTGAAGTACACTGCATCTCACACATGCAGGGCTGTCTCAATCTCAGACACAGAACCTGCCTGTGCAGCCCTGCAGGGTGAGTGAGACAAGCATCCTTTCCACGACAAAGTTTTTCAGAAAAAATCTGTATTCAAATAGGCTGAACAGAAATTACCACATGCACTTCATTCAGTGATCACTGCAGCTATTACTACTGCGTGTCAATAATATTACCTCAGTCTGATTTTTCTTTAAAGGATTGTTCTGACGTTTAGGGTCAGCTAAAAGTCAAAATTTAATCTAATATATTCCTAAACTATTTTATAAGCTGTGTAGGGCAGCTTGTGTTTCTTTTTCACATAACAAAGAAAGGAATATTCTTTTCAACAGGAAAATAACTCGTGCAGCAATCTGCTGTATTTCCATATCAGATATTCCGTATCAGATTTTCCACACTCTGTTTTGAGCATGTATATAATTAATGACTTTTTTTCCCCTCATGTTTTCTTGCCCTGCCTCAAAAAGAGCACTCTTACTGCTTCAGGAGAATAGCTTGCTGGCTCAGTTACTCTTCCAGCTTTAGCACATTACACTCTCTCAATAAATTTCAGCTATTAAAGCAACAGGAAGCGATTGTGCTAGTCAAGCAGAATTTTCTCAAAATGAAGGAAAGCACTACAATAAATTGAATGGAGCATATCTAAGCAACACACTCCTCTCTGAAAGAACTTTAGTATGCTTGCATTAATTACTAACACTCTTTGGAAGTGTATTAAGTTTGTGCAGTGAAAACAAATTATTTTTCATGTTATCTCCTGGTAGTAAGTATGCCTCAAACTTACTCATTCAAAAAAATATATGTAAGATTTCCATTTGGGAAAATATGAATTCTTATTTGAAATTAAAACATAATTATGTGTTCTCCAGTGCTCAGTGATGTACTACTGTCATCTAGAGTGATAAGGTAGAAATCAGAGCAAGAGTCAATGGAATTCAGGAAAAGCCATGTGGCTTACTGAAGTTTGCTCCTCTACAGTTCATGAAAAACAGACAGATCAGGCACTTTTGTTAGATTTACATAAATACTAAGTATCTGCAAGTACAATCTCATTCACACTGTGAGTTCACCTGATACTTCAGTATTACGTAGTTTTATAGTTCAGATTCAGACCTGCTGTGGAATTCTACATATCTCAAGAACTATCCGCAGGATCTGCACTAACTTTTCTCTGACACTTAGGAATAGAAACATAGAATGGTTCAGGTTGGAAGGGAACTTTAAGATCTTCTAGTTCCAACTGCCCTGCTATAGGCAGGGACAGCTCCCTCTAGACGAGGTTGCTCACAGCCCCATCCAGCCTGGCCTTGAACACCTCCAGGGAGAAGGCATCCACAGCCTCTCTGGGCAATCTGTTCCAGTGTCTTTATGGAGATCTCCTGCAAGAATTTTTCTCACTAGCTTGCTCTTCATCTGATTCTTCAGATATCTGGCAAGCTGATAAGTATGGCGTTCATTGAGTCACGCTGGATTATGTCCAGCATCAGCCAGGTTGTAAGCACCTACCTTATTTCTTTCATTTAAGCCTATTCATCTATGTATCTTGGAAAATCCTCCCACTGCTTAGGGAGAAGTAGGTAAACAAATTATACAAACTGTCATAGAAAAATGAAGAAAGAGACACAGAAGCAGTGAAAAGCAGTAACAAATTCAGTTAATTCTGAACTGTTAATGACCCATGGGCACAACAGATAAGAGTGCTCCAATGGACACTGTTAATTTCAGAATCTCACCAGGAAGAAAAAAAAAGGGTATTTAATCCTTATAAACGAGTGGAGTATAGTTGGATTAACAACACAAAAACCAGCTGTCATTACTTCTCTGGAGTGGAAAAAAAAAATAAAGATAAAAGATGCTTAGAAATCAGGTCAAGTTTTACAGTCTAGTTTAGCTTCCTTCACTGGCACAGAAAAATCTTAATATTTCTTCCTGTGTTAAAATTACTCTCTCCTGAAGAGATAATAATTCTAACAGATACACTTAGAGTTTATAAAGTGGAGGTTCATATGACTCGGACTACCTTAACACTTTAAGCTTATAAGAAATCTGGGGTATTTACTGCTTGCTAAAAAACACTCTGAATTTGTTGTCAGTTTTCTTTTCTACATACTTCTACCTCTAGAATGACAGAACTCAGTACCATTTTTGAAAATGTAATTAACTTTTAAATGACAGACACTCAATGGAAGAGGGAGTGACTGAGTTTGGTCTTCATGTATTGTCCTGTTAATTAACTTACAGCAGCGTATTTCATCTGTGTCCACACACTTGCAAACTGTGAAAAATAAAATTTTCACTTAAGAAAATCAGGTGAATAGGCCAGCATAGTTACTTTTGAATTTTTATTGTGGGTAGTAATATAAATCTAAGAGATCACAGTCATTTCCCCAACATACTGTCTACTGGTAACTATAAAGGAGTTACTGCTGCTGGTTGGTGGTGCTTGCTGCCATCTTAACATGACATTAGAAAGCAAAAGTATTGCTCTTTCCACTTAGCATTCCTGAAGCGTTACCTAATTTCCACATCTCCCTCTCTTTCCAGCTTTGCAGGAAAACTAGCAGTCCCTGCTAAGTCTGTCAGTGAACTGCATGTACATCTACTCAATAAATAGCGTATTAAATTACTTGAACTTGACCGTTAAAAAAAATAACCTAGAATAAATCACCTCTCCATTGGGTACAGTGTGGGTTTTCCCTAGCATAGCCTGACTACAGCCTGTCCCTCTTCTATATGCCTTTATGTGGGCAATCAGTGGCATTGTGAACTCTTCTATATATATGATGTTATGATAGGGATAGATAAGAATCAATTTATTTTGCTCAGAGAAAATATAAAATTATTCCCCTCAGCAAAAGACTTCAAGACCTGCCTCTCAAAGGAAAGATTCAGATTTGCCCAGTGCCAAAGAAAACACACACCACTAGCTTTTCAAACGTTGGCCTATATTTGTGCTACTGTGCACAGAAAAGGCTTTCAAAAATGTGAAACCATCAGGATATTTTCCAGAGGGTGAGCTCATGGGCAGCTGCTTTCACAGGCAAAACATTTCTCAGGGATACTGACTTTTCTCCATTGTCACTAAAACCAATTTTGCAGCTGGTTACTGCATGTGGAGAATACGGTATTCATTAGTTTATGGCATCATGGAAATAACAACACAGGAAAAGCATGGCTCAATAATCTATAGTTAAATTCACCAATGGAAATTACAGTGTGTAAAGAAGAGGGATTATTTTTAAATTGACAAAAAGAACTATAATACCCAGCTTTTAAATTTTTACTCTAGAGCTCAATCAAAGCAGTAATATTACCAACAGTTTAAACACAGGGAAACTGAAATACAACACACAACAGAAAAGTGAACTTGAAATGCAGTAGTCAGTGCAGCCAGATCATGCATTTTGAGCATTCCATCTCCTAGAGAGCAACTCCCAAAGTTAAGTTTTATTGAAAAAGTGTTTATGGAGAACTGCAGTGTTCAGTAGGATACACAAATACAAATATTTTCATCTTCTGATTAATCCTTAAGCTTCCCCTATTATTTTCTTTATTTTTACAATAAGAGTTAAGGCTTTCAACAGGCAGATAATAAATATGGCTATATTCTTAGTTGATGGATACTAACAACGTGGTCTTACAAAACAATCTCAAACTTTCTGAAATCAGTGGTTATTTAACTTCACCCAATTCTGATGCACTCAGTTTAAGCATATAAGCTTTCAAATTTGCATGAGCAGCAATGGTATGTGATCTCTTCCTCATGAAGAGTGACATAATATGCTGTGAATGAGAATGAATGGACTTTCAGTCCAAAGCATCACATGTGCAAAGTTATAAATCACAGAGTCATCTGAGCAGGAAGGGACCTTTACAGGTCACCTAGTCCAGCTCCCCCACAATGAACAAGGACACTTACAGCTAGATCAGGGTGCTCAGAACTTGCTCCATTCTAATCCTGAATGTCTTCAGGGATGGGGCATCCGCGAACTCCCTGGGCAACCTGTGGCAGTGCTTCAATACTCTGAAAACTTTTTCCTTACATCCAGTCTAGATTTCCCCTCTTTCAGTTTGAAACCATTTCCCCTTGTCCTATCACAGCAGACCCTGCTAAAGAGTCTGTCCGTTCTTATAGTCCCTTTTTAGATACTGAAGTGCTGCTCTCAGGTCTCCCTGTAGCCTTCTCTTCTCCAGGCTGAACAGCATCAGCTGTCAGTCTGCTCTCATAGGAGAGGTGTTCTATCCCTTGAATCATTTTTGTGGCCCTCTTCTGGATGCACTCCAACAGGTCCATGTCTCTCCCGTACTTTGGACATAGATTTCTGGGTGTAGGACAATCTGTAGGTACAGGAACCTGTGTCTAAAAGACACACAGTAAGCAGTACACACAACAGAAGGCAATTATTTTCCTTTCTTCTCCCTTGAAGTTGTATAGTGATGCTGATTTGATACAAAAACCAAAAGGGAGAAAAAGGTTTTCCCAATTTTCAGTTATATTTAAGAAAGCCTTTTCCCACATGTAGTAGTGAAGTTTCACCATATTAAATAAAGCAGGGGACAGAGAGGAAGATACTTAGCAATTGACTAACTGGTTGAAAGTCAAAATCACTACAGTCAGCAGTCTGTAAAACCAAAGACACCATTCTTAGCAGATTAGCTCATAGTCAGAGAAAAGACTACAGTTTTGTGGTATCATTGGTTACACAAAATTTGGACCTTTTCCATTGACTAAGGGCTGAAATATTTTTCTACAGAACCAAAGTTATATACTGGTTAGCCTTGTTAGGACTTGGAATACTCCAAGAAACTGAACATGCATCTTTGCCAAGGCAACAACATGCAATCTGTAATAGATATTGCCAGCCTAGTGGCCAAACGAATGTGATCACTTAGAGGAAAGTAAGGGCAGGATTAAGACCGGTTTCATTTACTTCTATTTGACGTCAGCTAGCCATAACAGTCACATGTACCAATGCATACTATGAGGCTGAGTGAGAAGGACAAAAAGCTTTATCAGAGAAAGTATTTCTATTATTTTTACAATAACAGTTCCAAATTCTGAAACATTCCCAAGAAATACTGACTTTTGGTACTTCTTACAATGTATCACATGCTTTTACTACAATTAGTGATCCCTGCCCAATTGGTTTTCCTTCTTCAACCTCATGTTAGAAAAATCTCTCCAGTGTTAAAACTCACCCAGAGAGGGTTCAGATCCACATGAAGCAGCACTGCACACGACTCACCTATGACACATATCACCGCTGAACACACCTATGTGTTTGCCACTATGTTTGCTTTCTTACTCAACCTTTTTATTTTTACCTGTGCATTATATCTGTAACATTATTTTTTTTAATTAGCCTCAGAATGTTTGATTTTTTTTCTCTTTGTAGAATATCCTTGTTATTGTGACCTAATACTTAATTACAGGACCTTAAAGAAGCATCTCAAAACTTAAAAGTTATTAATATACCTCTTTTCTGCTCAAGCTTCAGGATAACTGGTAAGTAGAATTCAACAAGGAAAACCATAGCTTTTTTTGTTTTCTTTTTAAAATATCATCGATGCTAATAAAGTTCATAGTAATATTTAACCAAAAATGTTAACATACGGAGTACCAGAACATCTACAAATCTCACACACCATATAGATAATGTCTTAAGTGATATACGGAAACGAAACAAACAATAAGACAAGCGAGATGAAGGCTCAAAATGTGCTGTAAATATCTGTTACAATTCATGGGTCACTGAGAAGTTATGCAAGTAAAATTAACAAAGTTTATAGGTGTTAGTGACACTCCCCTGGATAAACTAGTACAGAACAAGCATATCCAGAACTCCAGAAAACCCCCTATGTCAATTTTACAAACTCATTAATGCAATGCTCAATCTGAAGAATGGGGAACATTTTTATAACCTTTTATAAACTATGCTAGAAAACAACAACAAAAAAGTACTCAATACCAGCAGATTAGTTTTTTTCTCATCGTGATCTTTCCAACATACTACATACTGTAAGTATATGAATATCTCCCATTCTATATTAACACAGCAAGTCAAAGCATCTAACTGTGTCTGGAACAGATCAAACTACAGTCTGAGATGTGGAGAAAATTCAGAAAATACTTCAATATTTTAGTCAGTGTACTGATACAGATTTTCTGAAACTAGCAGAAGAATGAAGAGTCTTAACTCTCTTCTGTTCTGACAAATAACTTTGAATGAACAAGCAGAAATGAGACAAGAGGAACTGTACCATGTAACGTCCCACGTACAAGGACGTATCTTGAAGATATGATCGGTAGGAAACAATACAATATCCTGTTTCAGAAAAAATTATGTAAACAAAAGGAAAAGTAAAAATATCTACTACCATAGTTCTATCCAATAAGGGACTCTGAAAAGCCAAATGTTTCAAACAATAAATTTAAGTACAATCTTCAAGCAATTCAGTGCAAAGCAGTTCTCTTTAATGAACTTCACAGAGGATTAAAATACTTCAGAGACAGGCATGCTCTGTGAGGAGACCTACAACCTAAGATCTTCAGAAGACTAACAAGTAATTTTTGCATGCATTTGTTCAGAAAACTAGCCAAAAGCTGAAATGACGGAAGATTCAGACTGGGAAAAGGAAAGTAATTTCTGTGCACTTGGTTTTTGTTTTTTTAATGTCCTGTCAGTCTTCAAAGGTTGTGTTAATGATCATCAAAGACCAATATAGTAAAACAACTGCATTTTCTACAATTGGATAGAAACAACAGCATTTTCTAGTCAGTAAAATACTTTTTGTCTACTAAGCAGAAGCTGTGCAGATCTACTAGGAGGACACAGTTTATTTTAATTTGACTACTTCCACCACCTTCAATTGTCCTGATTCAGGAAACAACTTGATCAAAGTTCGCAAGGCAGAAAGAACCATGTGACTGTTAACAGTGGGGCGACTAGTGAGGAGGAATTCATTTAATGAATATTCAAGGTTGTGAACTTCAAGATCTCACCACCATCCTCTGGCATTTTTCCTTGCATATCACTGATCTAATGAGCATGTGAAAACTCAGAATAGCACAAAAGCTTTTTTTCCAAAATGACAGGTAAAAGCAACACCCATTATGTTGACAGTAAGCTAACCGTCAACTGCTGCGGGGAAGCAGCTGATATGACTGCTTTCTGGAACAGTTATGAAAATGAGTGAAGTGAAAGATATGTTTTCTGTATTTACTAGTCTTCTTTTAGTCTTTTTTTTTTTTTGTGACCATTAATTGACATGAAAGGGAGAAAAATTACTGCTTCAAACTACATGACTTCTTTTTCTTCCAAAGAGAGTAATTAAGAAGCACCTTAAAAATCTAAGACACTTTTCCTTGAAAATGAAAAACTTGAATATACTTGTAACATATATGAAAGGCATCTGTTTTTAATTATAGCTTTATATAATTATTTAAAATGCTTTAAAGTATCTTAATGACAACTGCTACAATGGGAGTTGTTGGAAACAGCTTGACATAAGAATATGGACAATTGTTTTCATGCTGAAACCACTGAAGGTGCAAATGATTAACTTTCCAACTTTCGATAGGCTTAAGAATCTCTGTTTATTATTTAAAAAGGCAGATGCAATTTGCATATGCATATTTAAATTAGAATCTCAAAACCGTTTCCTCATGCAGTTCAACTGGATTTAGACTATAGCACATCTCTGTATTTTCTTGTTAAACAGCAAAGCTCACTGGCAAAATTCACGCTGATACTACAAACACTAAAACAAGCATTGAACTAAATCCAGCTAACTTCTCAAGTAAGTACCTTATTCTTTTTTGTTACAAGAAAAGAAATATATTCCTGATAGTATTTCAAGTAAGACTTGAAAAAATCAGAGATGGTCCCAACAGATGGCCATCAAAATGACTACAAGGTTAGAAAACTTGTCCAAGGAAGAAAGGTTAAAGGAACTGTGTTTGTTCAGCCTAGAGAAGTGAAGGTGCAGAGGCAAGTACTAACCAGTCTTCTAGACGTGAAAGGAGGTTATAGGACAGATAGAAATACTCTGTTCAGATACACAGCAACAGATCATGAGGTGATGGGAGAAATTCAGGTTAGTCAGTAGGCTCTGCCTTTGTGGCACTGTGTGACACAGTTTGATAACAGAACTCAGTAGGTCAGGTTGACTGTTGGACTTGGTCATTTCGAACATAGGTAACACTGTGAAATTCCGCCTGCATGTAAACTCTTCACTGTGAGAACAAATATTAGAATAGGTTCCCCAGTGTTACCGTTTGAAGAGTTAATCACATGACATCCCTCCCTCCCCCTGGGAGAAAGAGTGGGGGGAAGAAGGAGGGGAAAAAACAGATTGAGATAGGAGAAACTAATTTATTAAAAGGAATGTGAGATGATACAGAATAATTAAGAGTAATAAATCAAAATGAACCAAAAGTAAAACTGGAGGAGAGAGAGTCAGTCTGAACCTTTATTGGCAGGCCCTCCACTGCTCACCTCCCAGAAAAGACAACAGAGCTCTTCACCCATCCCCCGGCATCAGAAATCATGTAGGGGCTCCCAGGAAATGTAGTACATCCCAATGCATCTCCCTCTCAGAGAGTCAGAACTCACAAGAGACTGCTAGAGAGAGAAACAGGAAACACAGCTCTGCAGTTCACTGTGTCTCTGCACCCAACAGCCGGTTGCATGATGTTATGATATGCAATACTGATAAAACCAGGACACTCAGGGAAGGAAGGCAATTTTCCTTGGTGAAAATATTCAAGATTCTGCTTGACAGGGCCATGGATAACCTAATCCATGGCCCTGCTTCCAGCAGAAAGTTGGACGAGATGAACTCCAGGGACCTTCCAGCCACAATTTCTCTAACATCCTATGATAAATACGCTAGTCTATGCCTCCATGTCTGTTATTACAGGACAGCATCAAGTACAAAATTTATACTGACTAATCTGATGTTGCTATGTGTCTATTCAAGCAGACAGTTGACACTGATTTTAACTGAAAAAAAGAGACTGTTTGTAGCACTTGCTTTAATCATGAGAAGTAAGCAAATCTGACCTTGTAAGAATACGTAACTAAAGAGAACATCTTATTTTGGCTTAACCAACTAAGATTTGATGTTGGTAAGATACACATTTAAATACGTCGTAAGGCTAGTCTAGTGAATAAACAAGAGGATGTTAATAAATACTCTGAAGTAATCAACACCATCATTGTATCTGAAACAGTGTTACGTATTCTAAGCAAAAAAGCAGAGTGCATGGCATGCAAGTCTGCCAATTTTCTTTTTTACTTGAAAAAGCAATATATCATTAAAAAAAAAAAAAAAAAAAAAAAAAAAAGATTTTCTGAACCGGAATTTTTTTAT
>JANHGO010000047.1:25194589-25209311 GCA_024606505.1 Aquila spilogaster | reverse complement strand
CCCCCCCCCCCCCCCCCCCCCCCCCCCCCCCCCCCCCCCCCCCCCCCCCCCCCCCCCCCCCCCCCCCCCCCACACGACCCAAACCTCAATTACTATTTTCAGCTCTTCTGAACTTACCTATCACAAGGGGTCCAGCCATACTGGGACCTGCTTCAGCCATCATCCAACACACGAGAGTTTCTAACATTTACACACTGCCAACACGGACCAGGCACCTTACACATCAGAATGAAGGAAAGAATGCCAATTTCCCCAGTACTGGAATGGCTCTGTAGCAGTCCGATGCCAAGTAAAACCAGACTGAGTCACCAAGATTTCTCCATGACCTGGAGTTCCTACCTAGATTTAGATTCCATATAGCAGCTCTTCACTATGCCCTCTTGCCAAGTGGCACATCAAAATGTTGAGTAAAGGCTGTAAAAACTCTATCTGCTCAGAGCCTCTACACTGCAACATGCCTTATGGCACCCTGGTTCAAGGCTACTTTCTAGCTATTTTGAGCAAGTTTGCAGCTATTCTCATTGATATCAAGGGTATAAACACCCTCTCAATCTGTATCAGCAGTTGTAAGCATTTCTTCAGGACAAACAGTTAATTTGCCATGACACTATACAGATGAGGACCAACAAGATACATGAGCAACAAAAAGGATGAGGGAGGGGTTAGCACAGGTCCTGTAAATTCCAAATAAAAGTGTAAGGAAATGAACTTTTTGTGCATAGTGGGTTACAGGTAGAAAGAAACCAAACTAATGGATTCCAATAAAAAATTAAACTGAATGTAACATGCTGGAATGTAACAGAACATAATTCTTTAAATACACATCAAGCTACACCTTTTCAATGGTGTTCCTCTCCCTCCCTCCTTTTAAAGCAAGAAGGATGGTTAGATTTTTATGTGTTTTTTTTTTTTTTAGTGTTACCAGCCTTCATCTGGGAAGTGGCATTTTGAACTCTTCTATATATATGATGTGATAATAGGAATAGATGAGAATCAGTTTATTTTGCTCAGAGGAATCACAAAATTATTCCCTTCAGCAAAAGACTTTAAGACCTGCTTCTCAAAGGAAAGGCTCAGAGTTGCCATATGCCAAAGAAAACACACAGCGCTAGCTTTTCAAACCTTGGCTTACATTTGTGCTACTGTGCACTGAAAAAAGCTCTCTAAGATGTGAAGCCATCAGGATATTTTCCAGAGGGTGAGCTCATGGGCAGCTGCTTCCACAGACAAAACATTTTCCAATGATACTGACTTTTCTCCATTGTTACTAGAACTAATTTTGCAGCTGGATATTGTATGCGGACAACACAGTATTCATTAGTTTACGGTATCATGGAAATAATAACACAGACGAAGGAAAAGCATGGCCAAATAATCCAGAAATAAATTTATCAATGGAAATCATACTGTGTAAAGGGGACCGATTATTTTTAAATTGGCAAAAAGAACTGTAACACCTAGCTCTTAAATTTTTATTGCAGAGCTCAAACAAAGCAGTAATATTATTGACAGCTTAAAGATAGGGAAACCGAAGTACAACAAAAAAGTCACCTTGGAATGTAGTGGTCAATGACACCCAGATAATGCATTTTGAGTGTTTCATCCACCAGACAGCAACTTCCAAGTCTAAATTTCATTGAAAAAGTATTTATGGAGAACTGCAGTGTTCAGCAGGATGCAAACCTAAGTCTGTACATTTGTGTCCTAATTCACAGTTAAGCTTCTCCTGTTATTTCTTTATTCAATACTCAAGGCTTCTGAGAAAGAGAAAATAGCACTGAGGCAGATAATAAATAAGCACACTTTGGAGTTGATGGGTGCTAACAATGTGCTCTTAAGAAAAATAATCCCAAGCCTTCTGAAATTGGTGCTTATTCAGCTTCACCCAATTCTGATGAACAACAACTCAAGCATATAAGCTTTAAAATTTTCATTAACAGCTGTGGTGTGTGATTTGTTCCTCATTAAGACAGACTGACATAACATGCTATGAAAGACAAAATACTTTCAGTTCAGTAAATCACATGTACAAAGTTATACCAAAGAGAAAAGCTGGGATGGTATTACTTTAAACCACAGCTGCAGAAACAAATAGAAATGTGTTTTTTAAGGCATTTGCCTGGAAGTCAGAAAATCTGAGTTCAAATTTTCTGTTAGAGATTTCTCTGACCTGGGCAAGTTATTGTTATCCTCTATTTTCCACGAGTTCAGTGAGAGAGAGAGCATTTCCCTGTCAGAAAGACCTCATGAAAATAATTATTATGAGTGGGAAGACTTAACAAAAGTGGGGTTTAAATTCCTTATACAAAATATGTAATGATGTGCAGCATGTAAAAGTATCAGCACCATTTATTCTTAAGAATTCAGAATTTCAAATCTCTTTTGGGGGTTTATGGCAATCTGCAGGCACCAGGTGTAATCCGAAACTTACAGTACCCAGAACTGTCTCACAAATACACGCTGTTGCAAAACTGATTGTAAAAAACCAGTGCTGATACAAGTTTTCAATCTTTATCTTTCTCAATTGTGTCTTTTTTTTTCTTTTATTCTTTTTTATAATGGATATAAAACTATCCTGTGAAATAGTAGGGCTAACAAACCCAAAATTAAGTGGTTAAAGCACACCACTACTGTATACTTGACATGTACTTTAGTGCATAGTGCTCTGCTAGGGGTCTGTGCAATTCTGCAAATGCAGTTGTTAGGAAACAGCTTCTGTATGGTGTTTTTGTTAGTCAGACATTCACTATTTTGCAGCAAAAAATAATTAGCTGATGGGGAAGTATTTCAGATTAGCCTGGGGACTTCAATTTGTTATTCTTACTTAACATTTTGATCAAGTACTATAATAATCTTTCACATTTGTTTGCTCAATTGTACTGTTACTGTGACAACCACAAACATGTGCTGTAAGAGAACAACAACAACAAAAAGAGAAATGTTTTAATGGACAGATTTAGTTCCCTAGATATTCACAACCCAGAAGCCCCTGAACGCTCATATGCTGCAGTGTGGTATGGATGTCTGGGTATAGAGCATTCTTTTAGTACAGGAAGAAGCGTCTACAAGACACACAGTAACTGGCACGCCTAACAGAAGGGAACCTATGAAAAGTAATTATTTTCCCTTTTTTCTCCCCCATAGTTGAATAATGACACTCGTTTGATAGGAAAACCAGAAGAGACAAAAAATATGTTTCCAATTTGTAGTCAGCTGTATTTATGAAAGCCTTTTCCCACATACAGTATTGTGGTTGTATCATACTAAATAAAGCAGAGGACAGAGGGAAAGCAACTTATCAATTAACTAAGTGGTAGAAAGTCCAAATCACTACAGTCAGCAGTCTGTAAAACCAAAGACACCATTCTTAGGAGATTAGCTCATAGTCAGAAGAGCCAACAGTTTTGTGGTATCATTGGTTTCAAGAAGACTGGATATTTTCCATGGACTAAGGGCTGGAAAATTTTTCTACAAAACCGAATGTATATACTGGTTAACCTTGGTAGGAGTCGAGTACTCTAAAAACAACTGAAGACAAATCTTTGCCAAGGCAACAACATGTGATTTGTAATACATATTGCCGGCACAGTGCCCAAGTGAATGGGATCACTCACAGGAAAGTAAAGGTGGGATTATGACCAGGTTTATCACTTCTATCTGATGCCACCTAGCCAGAACATAGCATCAGTATCACACACATGCACAAATGCAGAACTATAATGAGGCTGACTCAAAAAGACAAAAACCATTCTCAATTAAAAAGATTTGTATGATTCTTCCAAATTCCAAAACAGCCGTTCTTGCCGTTCTCTAGCATCTTCCCTTGCATATCATCAGTCTAATGGGAGTGAGAGTACTCACAATACCACGAAAGCTTTTTTCCAAAAACACAGGTAAAAGCAATGCCTGTAATGATGTTGCTAGTAAGTTACTAAGAGAGGAAGTAGCTAATATGATTGCTTTCTGGAACATTAATTTTTCAACAAAAGGATGAATTGAAAGATACATTTTCTGTATTTGCCAGTCTTTGTTGTTGTTGTTGTTTTCTGAACATTCATCTACGTGAAAGGGAAAATAATTATAGCTTCAAACTTTTGTCTTTCAAAGACACTAATGAGAAGCACCTTAAAAACATACCAAGAAGAGAATTTTCCTTATACAAATCCTCATGTAAGTAAAGGAAAAAGGGAAACTTTAAAAATAGATGCCTTTCTTAAATAAGTTACAAATATATTAACTAGAGCTTTAAATAATTATTTAAATTGCTTTAAAGCATTTTAATGATGGTTGCTACAATGAGAGTTGCCAGCAATAGCTTGACATGAAAATATGGACCACAACTGTTTTCATGTTGAGACTGTAAACTATACAGTTAATTAACTTTTCAGCTCTTGATAGACTTGAGAACCTCTGCTTATTATTTACACTTTCAATAGGGAGGCAGATGCAGATTTGCATATGTATATTTAAATCAGAATCTCAAAACTGGTCCCCAGTACAGCTTCATTGGAAAGGATTTAGAGTATAGCCTCTGTCTACATTTTCTTGTTAGAACAGCAAAGCTGCTTGGCAAAATCCACACTAATACTACAAACGCTAAAACACGGACTGAACTAAATCCAAATAACTATTGAAGTGAGCATCTTATTTACTGTTTCCATTAGCACACAGAAATGTATCGATGATTAAAATGTCTCAAGAGAGACATTAAACAATTACGAGATGGTCCCATGGATGACCATCAAGATGGCTACAGGGTTGGAAAAACTTGTCAGAGGAAGAAAGGTTAAAGGAATTGGGTCTATTCAGCACAGAGAAGCGAAGGTGCAGGAAGGGGATCTAACCAGTCTTCCAGTACCTAAAAGGCAGTTATAGAGGTGGAAATACTCTCTTCAGAGTGATTCACAGCAACAAGGCAAGAGGCGATGGGGGAAATTCTGTCTGTATATAAGCAAAAATTCTTCACTGTGAGAACAATTAAACATTGGAATAGGTTCCCCAGAGAAGGAGTGCAACTTCTCTTGCTGGAAATATTCAAGATCTGGTTTTATAGGACCCTGGATAACCTAACCTATACCCTTGCTTTCAACAGAATGTTGGACCAGATGATCTCCAGGGGTCCCTTCCAGCCATGACTCTATTATTCTATGATGAATGTTATAAATGTGCTAGCCTATGCCTACACATGTATTATTGTAGGACAGTTTGGAGTACAGCAGTTATATGGACTAATTTGCTGTAGCAAAGCTATGCCTGTACAAGCAGACAACTGACACTGATTTTAACTGCAACTAAAGCAAGTACTTCAAGCAATCTCTTTTATCATGAGATATAAGCAAAACTGACCTTATAAAAATGTGCAGCTAGAGAGAGCACCTTATTTTGGCTCGATCAACCTCCGCAACATCAACTAACAAAATTAAAATTTGATGCTGGTAGGACACACATTTAAGTATGTTGTAAAGCTAGTCTGGTGAATAAGCAAGAATGTGTTAATTATTTTAACTACAGATAATCAATACCAATATTGTACCCGAAACAGTGTTACCTCTTATGCTGAGCAAAAAAAGCACTGTATGCATAGCATGCAAGTCTGCAGCATTTTTTGACTTGAAATAGCAATATATCAACCAAAACCCCAAAGATGTTCTGTACCGGGCTGTTTTCTAGATTATATGTAATTTTTTAATTGAATCAAACTAACTTCTCATACCAATAATCATGCATATGCTTACTATACAAACATCAATTTCTCTCTTTTCTGGTTTCAGAACCAGAAAACACTACTGAAGGGCCACATTACCACTCTGGGCTTGTCTATACCTGGAAAGCATAGACAAACTATTTTGGAATATTTACTCTGGAACAGACAGTCTATTACAGGCCCAGCATTCCTCAGGAATGATCACATCCAAATTGAGACATTCACTGGAATAACTACTTCAGTAAGTTTTCAGTGTAGACAGTATTCACCTGAATAAAACTTAGGGATCATTCAGGCAAATGTAACTCATGGGTTCAAAAACTTTGTCAATGTAACATCTATGCATACCGTAACTCTAATATACAACTCTACCTCCATTAATCAAACACAAAACCACAAATAATTCAATAATTGGAGTGAATGTTCTGAAAATTATTTTACTTCATGGCAAACAAGATGTAACTGCAAACAACAGATGGTATTATGTACAATTAGTAAAAAAAAAAGTGAAAATAGTTGTAGTCTGTTACCTCTGTCAGAACACAATCTAAAATCAGTTTGTAACTATATTTTTAAAAAGACAGTACTTCCATAAAGTATTAAAAGATCTGTTCCAACCGACTCTTGACAGTAATGGCAAATACATTTTTAAAAAATGGGTAACAATAGTAATGGAAACTACACTGTCATTATTATAGTATGTGCATGAGTGCCAAAGCAGATCTACTCACCAGCAATAGCTTCAACAATGGGATATCATGAGTAACTACATTATTGCTAAACAAGTCCCTTGAAAGGCATGAGCATCTTTAAAATTAAGCATTCATTCAACAAAAATCAAAACAAAATTCCAGCACTGATAAAATGTTTAACTCCACCCTCTGCCAATAGCATCTCCTATACCGCTGTCATGGTTTAAGCCCAGCCAGCAACTAAGTACCATGCAGCTGCTCGCTCATTCCCCACCCACCCAGTGGGATGGGGGAAAGAACTGGGGGAAAAAAGTAAAACTCGTGGGTTGAGATAAGAACAGTTTACTAGGAAAGGAAGGAAGGAAGAAAAGGAAGAGAAAAAAAAAAAAGAATTGGAATATACAAAACAACTGATGCACAATGCAATTGCTCACCACTTGCTGACTGATGCCCAGTTAGTTCCCAAGCAGCGGTCTGCCACCCCCCGCCAGCCCTACTCCCCCCAGTTTATATTCTGGGCATGACATCACATGGTATGGAATATCCCTTTGGCCAGTTTGGGTCAGCTGTCTTGGCTGTGTACCCTCCCAACTTCTTGCGCCCCTCCAGCCTTCTCGCTGGCTGGGCATGAGAAGCTGAAAAAAGACTTGACTTAGTCTAAACACTACTTAGCAACAACTGAAAACATCAGTGCGTTATCAACATTCTTCTCATACTAAATCCAAAACATAAAACTACATCAGCTACTAGAAAGAAAATGAACTCTATCCCAGCCGAAACCAGGACAACCACCCTGTTTCTTTTGGCTCCTTCTACACCTAAAAAGAGAAATAATGATCACCAGCTCCAGAAAAACAGTTCAGATCACACTGCCTTCTCAGAAGCTGCAACACCCGTTGAAGCCTTAGCTGTGAGCTTGAATACATCAACTGTTTAGATATCCCTAATCTGACCTACAAGGAGAAAAGTAACTCTCCAGCCATCTATGACTTTTAAGAAAGCAACGTTACAAATTTATCTTTAAGGTAGATTATAATATGCAGTTTCCAGGAAATGTTGCTTAGTAGCATGCCTTCTTATAAAATGCAATGTTACTACGTGCACACAGGTGGCAACCAAACACAATACAGTTCATTTTCCTAAAAGTTTTAAAGATAAGTTTTTTATATCTATTTGGCAGCGGTGAGGCCACATCTGGAATACTGCCATACAGTCCCGCTGCACCTCTGTACAGGACAGAGGTCAAACTGGAGAGGCCAGCACAGGACCACTAAAATGGCCTGGGAGCAGGAGCACTTGACGGATGAGGACAGGCCTAAAGAACTGGGCTTGTATAGTCTGGAGAAGAGATGGGGCCAAAGGCGCAGAACGTAGCTGTGGTTATTTCCCTAATAAAAAGGAGCATGTGGGGGAGTTGCAGAGAACAGAGACAAATTTTTCTCAGAGATGCACTGTGACAGGACAAGAAGCAACTGACACAAACTGCAGCAACGGAAATTCCAATTAGAAGGTGGAGGGGACAGACGGATGGACGACAGAACAAAAACCAACCACCCCTCAAAAACCATTTTAAAAGCGGTCAAGCACTACACCATTGCCCAGAAAGGCTGTGAATCCCCATCTCTGGAGGTTTACAAAACTCAGCTGGACAAGGTCTTGAGTAACCTAATCCAGTTCTTCAGTTAGCCCTGCATTGAGTAGGAGGTTGAGCCTCCTGCGGCCCCATTTTCTATGTGATTTTCTTCCTATCCCCTGTAACTTGCTGATGTGGCTATGGAACTGGCCTGTGCACTGTACTGTGCGCATGCTGACAGAAACCTATGTAGAGAATACCAATTGTGACAGATACTTTAGCAAATTATGCCCTTACTAAATACTATACTTTGGGCAGTAATATGAAGGTGAAAAATGCTATTTGTAAAATATGTGTTTAGGTAAAACCTAAGTATGCTGTGGAGAATCATTTCAGCACATGCAAACAAAATAGATGCACAGTACAAGAACATGTTCTTTCTTAACGCAGTGAAATAAATTTTACTTTTAACGTGTGCACCAAAAAGGAAACAATTATTTTCACAAAATTTACAGGAACAGCAAAAAGAATCTAAGTAGTAAATTAAACACTAGTCTACCCCTTTCGCTCTAGAGGTCTAGCTTAGTCAAAATCCAATCCCACCCTAAAGTTCCCTCTCAGTTTTTGGAGTCAAAGAATAAATGGGCATCTTGTAATAAGGTGCATGTGTTTTGTTACAGAAAAGCTGTAATCAGTATCAATGAAAACCAACATTTAACCGAGACTCACATATAGAAAAAAGATGCATCAAATCCGTAAGAATAAGTTTTACCAAGGCAGCTTCCTCAAGCTGCTCATTTGGGTGGTTCATCAAATTGTTTCTGGTCTTAACTATGGCCACACAAAGTGTATCATGTCTCCAGACCTAACTTAGTTCCTGAGTTAGTCCCATTAATGAGAGCTGTAAGAAATGAGGAAATATTCACACAGCCAACTGATATTTAAGCCTGAAGCCCACATCTGTTTCATACAGTCATTAGTACAAGAAGACCTGTTTTCTTGTCTCTTATTAGCTCTGTAATTAAGTATTTTCAAGAAGTAAAACAGTCTTTAGAAAACTCTATTAACAAAAGGTTCACAGTTAAAACACAAAAATCCTTTCCAGGCCATATAATACCTTGCTTCCTTTCCACTAAGCATTTTTGCTCGTTCACTCTACCCTATCAACCTGCATACGTTTGTACATTCTGAAATGCAGATCTTTAATTGAGATGTTCAAAAGTATCTTATACTAGATGCTATACTGCAGCATTATGATATGTTAGAAGTGAAAGATTTCAATAAATAAACAGAAGAAAGGAAAATAGATATATAAGGCAGGTTACTGAAGATTCACTGGGCGCATAAAAAAAATAACTTTTTTCACTGAAGTTTTCTCTGAGAAAGCTGGTAAACTGGAAGCTGTGAGCATTCTAGTTCTTGGATGAGTTTAGAAAGAATCAGTCTTTTCCCTGGTCCAAGTGTGTGACAACAGCCTGTTCCTCATTATAGCTCTATCCACAAATGTGATTGTATAATGCTTACATTTTTCTTTCTCAGTCATATCTATTTTGTGTCCTGAGTCATAAGAACAAAGATTAAGAACAAAGCCAAAGCACAAGATAAGTAGATGTGTCTCAAAATGTTCAATCTAACTCTTCAATTCTTTTAACAACCATGAAATAAGAAAGAGTAAGCTTGGAGTTAAGTAATTATTTTCACCAAACAATAAATTAGGAAAAAAATGTGATTTTAGACTTCGCCATACTATTTGTGAATTGAGTTTAATTCAATGAGTAGTTTTGGATGGAAGTTTTTCTGTTCCTGAGCTTCATTTGCTGATCAGAAGAATAACTGTAATTTGCTTCTTTAATTAAAAGCTCAACACTGAAACGTTTACCTCAGGCAGAGCACTCTGCTAACTTAAATCATTAAATTGCACTTCATTTTTCATATTTAACATTGTTCTATACAGTTTTGAATTTTTTTCTAAAAATAAAGGAAAAGAAATACTCTTCCTGTGAAGGATACGTCACTAACAAAGTGCCAATGCTTTTAATTGCAGTGGTATTACTTCTATGAGTGTTACATCTACAGACCAGCCTTTTCAAACTTCATTAACCTTCCCATGGTTTCTCAGGTCTACCATGGCAGCCTTTCTTTGTAAAGAGTCCTATTCTCCAAAGAGACTTTAAACTAAACTAATGGGCAACATCAGTCCTGTTAAGAATACAAAGAATATAATAGTGACCCAATATGACAGGCATTTTCTACCAGTGCTAGGCAAAGACAGCTGGAAATACTAGTGCTTCTACAGTGACATTTCATTGTGGTAAGAATTCACAAGTTTTAAAGGAAATGAAAGTAATACAATTTCAGTGAACTGACTTTTCAGTTTTACAGCTGATTTAAAGTGCTTCAAAGAAAACAAATTCCTAAAAGACATTCTTTCTTACCTTTTGATATATCAAATCCTCAACTGAGCAGCCTACCATCATGTTGCATCTCATGCAAACAAAGACTGTTGCTGATCTATATAAAGTTTTACTCTTCTTCTTCACTCAAGCACACTGGTGACCTCAAGAGAAAATCTTCTAGAAGCAGGGCTGCTAATCAAAAAGGCCACTCAAGAGTGTCTCTAAAGACTTGAGACTTCTCAAAGTCACTATTACCTGAACACCAAAGAAACCTGCTTAACTCGACTAACTCACTTTCAGCCACTCAAATAAAGTATTATCATTGCTTCGTACTTAGCCATCCCAAAACTAAAAGAAGGAAACAATCCCATGGTGTTTCCTGAATAGCCTCACCCTAATGGATCACCGGAATTAATCATTCCACCTTTGTCACTGTAGCAATGAAGCCTAATATAGATAACCAAGACAAATAAGTGCAGCATAAACCAAGCAACTTTCAAAATAAGATACCAGTGTGTGAAAGAAAAAGTTACCAGCAATTCAGATGGAATTATGTTCAGGAATTTATGCCCCAAATCACCTCTGACAGGTGCAAATCATTTTCTTACCCACTGAAACAATTTTAAAAATTCTGAAGCTGTCTGGAGCTTCCTAGCAAAGCTTTCCCTCTGAACAAAGCAGATTTTCTCAAGAGAACTGCCAGTATTTTTTTTTTTTTCATTTTTCCCCAAACCCCAACTATTTCCTAATGCTTTTCCCATGAATCAGGAAAAAAAATATTACAGAAGATTAAATATTGTAATAGTGATTCATTTCAACATTTTTAAATATATGCTATCAAGTGTCAGAAAGCAGAGAATGCTTTGAAAAAGAATATAGGAAATAGGCAAAGGTACAATAGTTGCTTTCCAGATGTAGCTTCCTGTCAGCACTGAGCTGTGTGGTTTAGGGACTTCCTGAGATAGATCTTGTATAAACACTTTTGTGTTTAAGTCTGGGTGGTATTTTTTCTTTACAATGTTTTGTCTCTGAATCTCCCTGTTCACTTTTTCTTTTTCCCGCTATTCCTCCATGCGCACTTTTTTAATTTTAATTTTTGGTTTCAAAAGATCTTGTGGCAAATGAATTCAGCAATTGAACAGCACACTGTCTGAAAAACTAATCAGTTTGATTTCTCAAAGTTTGCCTTTTTAAGATTGGCACATTCTTATCTATTTTGTTTACCTTGAGCTTCTGATCACTGACTCAAAGTTAACTTCTATGACCAGCTGTTTACAGTATTTTCACCAGTTCTCAAAGCCAAGTCTAACATTAGACCACTCCTTGCTGACTGAATTACTCTGATGAAGACAACTGTCAGCTTTCACAGCCAGAAATAACTGGCTATTAGTATCCTACTATTAGTAGGATCTGTTATTCTCCAATCAGGGATTTAAATATAAGCTGATCTCTGAAATTCTCAGTATGAAAAGCAAATGGAACAACTATGAAATGTTTTGAAAATCATGTCATTCAGCCTAAAGCCTTTAACAAAAGCAATGAACTCTGCTGCATAGTATTACAAATCCAAGGAAAAGACATTCCCATTTGGTCCAAGCAGAATGCCCACGAGGGCCAATTCCAATTTTCTCTTCAAGCCTTCCCAAAGGGCAAACACCCTAGTGTTATCCAAACAATTCAGATATCCTATGAACACCTGGCACATCCAAATAAAAGCTCCCTGTCACTTATCAAGTCGGTGCAACTTTATTTTTCCCAATAGACAAAACTGCAACAGACTGAAGAAATAAGGCGGCTTTGTGATACAAAATTTGGAATGACCCATATACAAAAGTTTCCAGGAACAAGCTATTCAGACAGCTTTAACAAGACAAAAAAGCGCTCAGTACTTAATCGTAAGGTTTATCTATGTAATAATATGTTGTTTCTTATTCAGAAAAGAAGACCATCAAAGAAAACGGGTTTGGCTATTTTTGATCTTTCAAATATTTTTATTTATAACATGATTATCTGTAAGAGAACATTAATGACTAAAAAACACATCACAAGAGAAGTCTCTACTTAGTCTCCTTCATTGGGTAAAATTTTTAGGTGTTTAACTGCACTTATTTAAGTACCCTAAAATCAATGGAGAATAAGTATATGTTAAAGAGCTTAAAAGTGTTTATGGATGATTTATAAATATGGTCCTAAATAAAGAACTTTATCTTTGGGAACTCTTGTATTTCCAAGAATCTTGGTGCTCTGGGGCATAACAGCAAGTTAGGAACCTGTATTTTTCTACAAAAGCAAAGAATCTGAAAGTGTTCATTTTTAAATGAAAATGAAACACTCAAGTAGTAATCTAGGTAGGGAATCACCTTCCTAGCTCTGTAAGTAGTCAGGAATTTGAGAAATTGATCAGCACAGGAAATAGCCACCTCAGTATCTTGGCAAACACTCACAGCAGCCCGCACCCTGCACTCTTCCTGCTCCCCGCTTCCCTCCCTTGAGAAACTCTCTACAGCTGTAGGCTGAAAAGGCACCTTGGGAATGAAGGAGTGTGAATCATATGCAAGTTGAAAGAAAATTTAATGGGCCTATTGCTAAATCTGTCAAAAATGAATAGAATTATCACATTCTGGTTCAATTAAACCAGCTTTTTCAGTATAAAACTGAATATAATAATAGTGCATATATTAATTATGCACTAATTAATATATTAATAATAATTAATATTAATTATAATAATAATTCCAATAGTGCATTGGAAAAGCTTTGGACTGCTTTAATCCTAAGTATCCAGACTACACTACTTAATAGCACTGAAATGACCACTGCAGTCCCTAGTTGTGTGTCCTCTCTCTTTACATACAGAAAGGAGCAAGCTTTTGAGTTAAATTAGAAAATAATAATGCAAGAACAGTAACTAATTAAGAGGTGGTAATATGCCCTGCAGGAATCCCAGGCCATACAGTAAAAGTACAAGAAACTTAAGCCCAAGGCATACTGAATTACTAGTGTAATATATTTAGATGTGTTTTTTTCTGACATAGTAGACATTCACTTGTAAGATGGAAATAATTATTAGAATAGCTACTACTTGTCCACGTTTTAACTTGAACAGGAATCAAGTTTGTTTTAATCCCGTATCTTTAAACCTCTTTTGATTAATCTAAGTGTTCTCATATTGGTTTCTTCTGTTTCTTCAAAACACAAAGATCTTTACAACTGCTTGAAAAACTATGAACAAGTACATTATTTCAGTATGGTGTAGCTTTCTAAAGATGGCAATGATATACACCAACAGTGAAATAACAGTTTGGTTTGCTGAACTGTTCATAAAAGGTAGCTAAAAAAAGTGAACAGCTTTACATTGTGAAGTTTCACTTCTAATTTTGGTAATTTCTTCGCAACATTCCCAGTGAGTTATAAATACACCTTAAAGACAAATTTTACATTAATTCAAAAAATATTCTTTAAAACCAGAGGTGATAGCCAATAACCATAAGTATTCTACACACAGAAAGTTCTGTAATAGCAAATTTTTAGAAAGGTTCTAGGGAAATGGTAAGAATTCACGGCAATCAAATGAGAAACATGCTTTACGTTACTAATGCGAGTAGCAAGCAAACGTTATAAAACGTTTAAAAACCCAAACTGCGGACTCTCAATCTTCATTTGATTGTTTTAAGAGCTTGCCTGAATTTGGACAATTCTATTTTCCTTTTTGTCTGGGAACATGCCGTTTCCTGTTAGCAATGACCTAGGAAGCGGCAAAAATGGAGAGCATCAGCACTACCCTGAATAAAGCAGCCTTGCTGTGTCTCTTTTCAAACTGAGGAGGACCAGACCAGTCAGTAAAAACTAGCAGAGACTGCTTCAGTGTCTGCGACGAAAAACACTCCTCTCTCTACATCAGTAAGCACACTGTGAAGCGATTATTAAGCAGGAAGTAGCCCTGCCCCCCGCGCCCCCCCCCCTCCGCGGACGTTCTGGGGACGAATCCTACGCAGTTACAGATTCTGACACCGCATTCCAGCTAAAAAACCAAACCCACGTTCCTCAGACAGGCTCTCCAGCGTTTCTTCCTAACTCTGCAGATCAACGTTTTCACACGTAACGGGCAGGCGGCTCTCCCGCCGGACCCTCACCGACCACCGCAGCGGCACAGCCGTTCCGCCGCTCCGGCTCGTGCCGCGAGCCAGAGCTCGTGACGGCCGACGACGGCGCTTCAGCGAGACAAACCCCCCCTCAGCGCGGCCAGCGCCGTGACGACACGGCCGACGGCGGAGCCCGGCTCCCCTCGGCGCGGAGGAGCGCCCGCCGCCGCCGCCCGGCCCCGCCCCCGCGCCAGCCATGAGGTCACCGCGCCCGA
>JANHGO010000047.1:25150596-25194489 GCA_024606505.1 Aquila spilogaster | reverse complement strand
CTGTGTTAAAATCCACTGAGTTTCAGGTTCTGTGTCAGGCCCAGGATATTCTGAGCAAGCTGGTCCAGAGGGGACATACTATTTTACTTCATGAAAAACAAGAAGATAAAGTTACAAGTGACAAATGGTATTACGTACTCTAAGGAGAAAAAAAATTAAGTACAAATAGTTGTTGTTGCTACCTCTGTCAGAACACAAACTGTTTATATTAAAAAAAATGCAATAATTCCAGAACGTACTGAAAGATTTGACCCAACTGCTCAAAAGCAATAGCTTCAACAACTGGATAGAAAAAGCAACTACATTATTCATTATTCTTAGACAAGTCCTTTGACAGGCTAAATCAAGCATTCATACAACAAAACTCAAAACTAAATTCCAGGACTGGTACAACTTTTAATTCCCTCATCTGCCAAGAGCATGTATGTTATCCAGTTTCTTCTGGCTCTTTCTATAACTGGAAAAAGAAATCTAAGGATGACCATTTCCAGAAAAAGAGAGAGAAGGTTTTGATCGTATTACCTTCTCAGAAGCCGTAATATCTCTTCAAGATTTAGCTGCTAACTTGAATATATCAACTACTTCGACATTCCTGTTATGGTACACAAGGGGAAACGTCATGCTCTACTTATCTATAGATTTTAAGAAAGCAATATTACAAATATCACTTTACATTTAACACAGATTATAAAACAAACATGTAACGTGCAGTTTGCAGGCTTAGTAGAGTGCCCTGTTATAAAATGCTGTTTCTGTGTGCACAGAAGTAGCAACCAATGAGAATACAGTTCAGTTTCACAAATGTTTTAAAGATAAGCTTTTTGTATCTGCTTGGCACTGGTGAGGCCATATCTGGAATACTGCAGTACAACGCAGACATCAAATTTGACAGAGGCCAATCTAAGACTACTGGGACGTCCTGACAGCAGGAACAGATGACATATGAGGGAAGGCCTAAGGAACTGGGCTTGTTTAGACTGGATAGATAGGGCCAGAGGTGCAAAACGTGACTGTGGTCATTTCTCAACAAAAAAGGACTGTGTGGGAGTTGTACAGATCGGAGCCAGATTCTTCTCAGAGATGCACTGTGACAGGACAAGAAGCAACTGACATAACTTGCAGCAATGGAAAACCCACTTAGTATAGGGGGTAAGAAAAATCAACCGGTGTTGGAGAAGCCAAGTACTACAACATCTCCCAGAAAGGTGGTGAACTTCCATTTCTGGATATTTTCAAAACTCAGATGGACAAGTTCCTGAGTATCCTAATTTAATTCTTAAAGAAGCCCCATTTTGAGTAGGAGGGTGAACCAGTTAACCTCTAGAGACCCCTTTCTCTGTGTGTTTTTCCCTTCCTGTGGTAACTTGCAGATGTGGCTATGGCATTGGCCTGAGTATTTGCACCTACATGCATTCTGACAGAAATCTGGCTAGAGAATAGCAACTGTGATGGATATTCTAGCAGATAATGCCCTTCCTAAAATAAAATATCTGTCTTTATTATTTTACATTTGTTAACAAATTTTGAGATCACTGATCATCAAGCATTGCTCACATATGCTCACAACCGTGCAATCTTGCTGGAGACCACTGATGAGTGGAGTACCCAAGGCCTGAGTACTGAACCCAATTCTATTCAACACTGCCATTAATTATATGGACAGTGGTGACCCTCAGAAAGTTTGCTGATGACACAAAACTGAGGGGGTGGCAAATACACAAGAGGGTCATGTTGCCATCCAGAGTGACCCTGACAGGCTGGAGAAATGGGCTGACAAACCTTTCATGCAGCGCAACAAGGAACAGTGCATTCCTCTACCTATGGAGTAACAACACCAGGCAGCAGGGCTTGCTAGGGGAAAGCAGCTTGACAGAATAAGACCTGAGGGTCCTGCTAGACACCAAGGTGGACATGGGGCAGCAACACGTCCCTACCACTAAGAAGGCTACAGTATTTTTGGCTGCATCAAGCAAAATACTGCCAGAAGGTCAAGATGGGTGATCCTTTCCTTCCAAGTCAGCATTGGTGAGGCTGCACCTGGAACACTGCGTCCAGTTCTGGGCTCTCCAGTACCAGAGACATGGTCATAATGGACAGAGTCCAACAAAGGGTCATAACACTGATCAAGGAACTGGAGTATCTCTCCTACAAGGAGAGGCTGACAGAGCTGGGATTGCTCAGCCTAGTGAAGACAAGGCTCTGGGGTATCTCATCAATGCCTAGAAATACCTGAAGGGAAAGTGCAATAAGGACAGCTCTTTTCAGAGGTGCCCGCTGTCAGGACAAGAGGCAGTGGGCACACACTGGTATACAAGAGGTTTTGTTTAAACACTACAATGCACTTCTGTACCATGTGAGTGATGGAGCACTGGCACAGGTTGCTCAGAGAGACTGGAGTCTCCTTCCTGGAGATCTTCAAAAGCAATCTGGACATGGTTCTGGGCACCCTGCTCTGGGTGTTCCTGCCTGAGCAGGGGCTGGACCAGATCGCCTCCAGAGCTCCCTTCCCACCTCAAGCAATCAGGGATTCTGTGATACAATATACCCTGCTGAAAAAGATGCATCTGGTATTCAATATTTGTCTTTACTTACATGACAACTCAGAATATAGCTAGGGGGACTGTGTGCTTCTTTCTGAATCAAATTCTACTTTTTTTTATACTTTCAGCGAATCTGTTTGATAGACTTTTTTTCACTGGACTTTTCCCAGAAAAAGTTGGTAAACTGAAAGTTGAAAGCATTCTAGCTCTCAGATGGATTTAGAAAGAATCAGTCTTTCCTCTGGTCAATTATGTGCCGATGGCTTGTCCCTTATTACAGCTCTACCCATAAATGCAATTTAATAATGCTTACATTTTTCTTTCTCACTCATGTCTGGTTTGTGTCCTCTAAATCATAAGAGCAGAAGTTGCACACATACTACTTCAATACTTTTAAAACATTAAGAATTGTTAAATAACAAAGAATAAACTTCAATGGAATTATTTTTTTCACTAAATAATACATTAATAAAAAAATTTGCAGCTTTACTCTTCTAAGACTGTGAATTGAATGTAATTCACTGAATAGTTTTGGGTGAAATTTTCCTCTGCTAAGCTTGATTTCCTGATTAGAAGAATAGTTGTCATTTGCTTCTTTTTTTCTTCAAAAGCTCAACTCTGAAACATTTTCTTCGGACAGAGCAATCTGCTAATTTAAACCATTAAACTGCAGTTCATTTTTTATGTTTAACATTGTTCAGTGCTGCTATGGAAAAAAAGGAGTAGTCTTTCTGTGGAAGAAGATACATGACTAACAAAACTGACAATGTTTTTAACTGTCGTGTTGCTGCTTCCCTGAGTGTTACAGATAGAAACTGTCCCTTTCAGACTTCATTAACTTTCCCACGACAGTGGTTTCTCAGATCTATTATGGAAGCATTTATTTGTATTGAGTTCTTTTTTTTTGCAGCAACATTAAACAAATGGACAACATCTATCCTTTTAGGAATACAAAGACAATAACAGTGACTCAATATGACAAGCATTTTCTGCTAATGCCTGGCAGGGGCAGTTGGAAATATTAGTGCTCTTACAGTGACGCAACATTTCAGCATAGTTACAAATGCACAGGTTTAAAGGAAATCAAAGTAATACAATTCTGGTGGATTGTCTTTTCAGTTTGACAGCTGATTTAAAGTGCTTTAGAGAAAACTGAACATTCCTGAAAGGCATTCACACTCTTACTTTTTGATGCATCACATCCTCAACTAAGCAGTCTAATGTCACAGTGAATATCATGCAAACACAAATTGCTGCTGACCTACATAAAGTTGCACTCTTCTTTACTCAAGCATATTGACGACCTCAGGGAAAAAAAAAAATAAAAAAAAAATTGAAGCAGGGCTGCTACTCCAAAGGCCGCTGAAAAGTGCCCATAAATATCTAATACTGACTTTCTGAGAAGTCTCACCTGGAATACTGAAACAACCTCAATGAACTCATTTTCTGCATTTAATGAAAGGAATATTATCATTACATCGTACTTAGCCATCCCAAAACTAAAAAAGGGATATGAGCTCACATTGCTCCTGAATAACCTCAACCTAATGGATCACTGGAATTGAACATTCTACATTTGTTACTGCAGCAACAGAGCCTAACATAGCAAAACAGAAAAATAAGCATATCAGAAATCAAACAACTTTCAAGATACCAGTGTGTGAAAGAAAATGCTACCAGTAGTTAAGGTGGAATTATGTTTAGGAATTCATGTCCAAAAAAGCCTCTGTCTGATGTAAATCATTCCTGCACCCACTGAAGCAGTAAAAAATTCTGAAGTTGGCTGAAACTTCCCAGCACAGCTTTCTACCAGAGCATGATCAGATTCTCTCAAAAGTACTACTAAGTTTTCTCATTTTCCCCCCAAAACCCAACAATTTCCTTTTGCTCTTCCCATGAACCAGGAATAGATATTAAAACAAAAAAATTAATATTGTAATAGTGATTATTTCATCATTTTGATGTGTTACCTAGTGTCAGAAAGAAGAGAGCGCTACAAAAAAGAGATGTAGGAAAAGGCAAATACAATAGTTGTTTGTGAGACTCAGCTTCCTTTCACCAGAAATCTGTGGTTTAGAGACTTCCTGAGGTAGATCTTGTATAAATATTTATGTGTTAAGTCTGGGTGGCATTTCTTCTTTACAGCATTTCTTCTCTGAATCTGTCAGTTGAATTTTTATTCCTCTCTATGCGCACTTTTAAGATTGCCACGTTCTTAACTACCTTGCTTAACTGGAGCTTCTAGTCACTGACCCAAAGTTAATTTATGTGACCAGATGTTTTACAGTATTTTATTAAGTTCTTAAAGCCAAATTTAGCGCTAAACCACTCATTGCTGACTGAATTACTCTGGTGAAGAAAACTGTCAAGCTTTCAAGGCTGGGATCTTCCACTATTACTAGAATGTGCTATTCTCCAACCTGGGATTTGAACGAAAGTTTTGTCCTGAGAATCTCAGAGATCAAAACAAATGTAACAACTATGAAATGCTTTGAAAATCATGTCACTAAGCATAAAGACTTCAATAAAAGCAACAAATTCCACTTTGTAATTATTACAAATCCAAGGAAAGGGCATTCCCATTTGGTCCAAACAGAATGCCTGCACAAAGCTAATTCTGTTCTTCTCTTCTGCAAATACCCAGTGCTATACCAAATAGTTCAGATAATCTATAAACACTTGGCACAAATAAAAGCTCCCTGTCACCCAGAGAAGAGGCACATCTTTATTCTTTGCAACAGACAAACTGTAACAGACAGAAAAAATAAGAAGGCTCTGTCACAACAATTTTGAATGACTCACACAGAAAAGTTTCTGGAAAAAGGCTATTCAGACTTTAAAGTAAGGAAGAGCATTCAGCACCACTTAATCAAAAATGTGATCTAGGTAATATAGTACTTTAGATTATTCAGAAATGAGAATGATCAAATAAACAAGGTCTGACTAGTTTTGATACTTCAGATCCTTTTAATTATAACAAGTTTTTCTATAAGAGAACATCAACTTAAAAACACCCAAGAGAAGTCTTTATCTAGCCTCCTTCACTGGGTTAAATTCCTAGGCATTTAATTACACTTATGTAATTGTCCAAAAAATCAATGGAACTTAAGCATATGCTAATGAGCTTAAAAGTTGTTATTAATGATATATAAATTTAGCCCTAAATAAAGTTCTTCAGAAATTCTGAACCCTCCTCTTGGGAAATCTTTTCCTTACGAGAACCTTACTGCTCTGAAGTGTAACAAGAAGTTAGAAACATGTATTTTTCTATGAAAGCAAAGAACTGGAAACACTCAGATGAAACTGAAATATTCAACTCAAGCGTAAGTGAGGCAGGCACTTACTTTCCCAGCTCTCTAAGAGCCAGAATCCAGAGAGACTGACCTGCACAGGAATTTGTTCCCTTCGTATCTTGGCAAATACCCACGGCAGTCACCTCTCCTCACTTTTCCTGCTCCCTGCCTCCCTCTCTCAAGAAGTGCTATGCATATGTAGGTTGAAAAGGCACCTTGCAAATGAGGGAGGGGGGGATCACAGATAAAGCTGAAGAAAACTCAATGGGTCTTTTGCTGAATCTGTCAAATGAAGAGAATTACCACACTGCAGCTCAAATAAACCAGCTTGCTTTCTTTTTTCTTCCAGGATAAAATTTGTGCATTGGGAAAGCTCTGAAATTCTTTAATCTGAAGTATCCAAATGCCCTACTTAAAAGCACTACAATGGCCACTCCAGTGCCTTCTTTGTGTTCTCTTTGGCTAGAAAAAGAAGTAAGCTTTCAACTTAAATTACAAAATAACGATACCATAATGAAAATAGCAAATGAGAGGTGCTAATATTCCCTGTAGGTATCTCAGACCACACAATGAAGGTACAAGGAATCCATACGCCTAAGGCATACAGAATTACTAGCGTAATGGAGCTAAATCTCCTTGGTCATCGTTTGACTAATCTAAATGTCCTCATATTGTCTTCCTCAGTTTCTTCAAACCCCAAATATCTTTAAAATTGCCTGAAAAACTATGAATAAAAAAATGATTTGGATATAGCTTTTAAAAGATGGCTATGACATACAATTACAGTGAGATAAGTTTGGTTTGCTAAGCTGTTGATAAAAAGGTATATAAAAATGAACTTCTTCACATTGTTAGGTGTCACCTTTAGTTGTGATAATTTCCTTGCAAGATTCCTAGGAAGTTTTAAGTACATGATAAAGATGAATTTCACATTAACTCAAAAGATCCTTTTAAAAAGCAGAGGTAATAGCTAAAGACCAGAAGCGTTCTACACCAAGTTCTGTAATGGCATATTGTTAGAAAGGTTCTAGGGAAATAAAAAGAATCCATAGCAGCCAAATAAAAAACATCTTTTAGACTACTAATATAACTAGCAGGCAAACATTATAACGTGCAGAGGAGTTCACCTAAAACTACGGATTATCAGTCTGTGCTAGACTCTAAGAGCTTGCTTGAAGTTGGATAATTTTATTTTCCTTCATTTCTGGGAACATGCTATTTCTTGACCTAGGAAGAGACAGAAACAAACATCAGTGCTACCCTGAATAACACAGCACTGCTGCCCGCCCTTTTGTCAATGTTCAGGAGGACCAGTCTGCAAAAAAATCAGCAGGGACTATGTCAGAGTCTAGATGGAATATGAGGGCTGCTCCAAAAGTAACGTCTCCTGTTTCATTACGTCAGCCCAAGACATCAGAGGCGGATGTTGGCAGATGGCAGTAGGGGCTGAACCTTCCCACCAATATTGGTAAATTTTGTTGCTGTGTGACAGATGGCAGCAGAGGAGCAGTCCAACAGAATGCCGTCTGACACGGAAGTGCATATGGAGCAAAGGTGTGTCACTGAATTTCTCCATGTGGAAAAAAATTGAACCCACTGACACTTGTTAAACGTTTATGGAGATCAAACGGTGGATGCCAGCACAGTGAGGGGCAGGTGGTGGTTTCAGCAGTGGTGACAGTGGATCACCTCTGCTGGTGCAGACTGTTAGGAGTGTGGCATGCAGGCTCTTGTCCACTGCGGGTGAAAGTGCAAAGCTAATGGCGGTGACTGTGTTGAAAAGGAGTGTTTTGTAGCTGAGAATTTGCTGTATCAAGTAGTGCTACTGTGCTCTTTGTACCTGCTGTTTATTTTCGTGGAAACTACAGGAGGCATTACTTTTGGAGCAACCCATACTCCTTCTCCTACGTCAGAATGTGCTCTGAGCAGGAGGCACTGCCACACTCTGACATTTCGGGGACGAATCCTTCGCAGTTACACGTTCCAACACCTCATTTCACCTAAAAGCCCAACCCAGGCTTACACCACCTCTGGGATTTCTTCCTCAGACTGCAGAACCAGCGCAGAAAAAGTAACTTTCCTTGAGATTATCACTGATTATTTAACCAACAGCAACAACACAACAAGGGGCAGCTTTCTGACTCGAGTTTTCGCCCGTTTTTAACGCCATGAACAAGCAGTCACGACTCACGGTTAAGAAGTTTCAGCTACATACCCGGAGTTTAGAAAAACGCACAGAAACGCGACAGGTTACATAACACCCGGAGCAAAGCAAACCCCGTCCCGCCAAACAGCACGCCGGCACAGCCGCCATCTTGCCGTCCGCAGCGCCACGCCCGGCCCGGGGCAGCCCCGCGCAGCGCGGGCGCTGAGGTCACGGCGCCGCCGTGCCCGGCACAGCGCTGCTCCTCCGCTGGCGGGAGGGGAGGCTCCGTGCGGGCCTTTCCCTGTGGATCCCCAGCGCCAGTGGGAGGAGGGACGGCTCATCCGTCCAACCAGAGCCGGGCGGCCCGCGGCGCGCTTCCCCCCTCAGATGTAAGTCTCCCACAAAGGAACTGAAGTTCAAATAAGGCTGCTTCAGCCTTGCGAGAAATGATGGAGTCGCGGTTTTAAAACCAAAATGCTGAGTTCTCTCCTACCGAAAGGAAGCCTGTGTCTCGGCAGTAATACTGTGCAGACACGTGGCCAAGCTGTGAAAAATCTTTAAAAAAGAAAAAAGGAAGGGAATAGAACATCTAGATATTTGCTTATTTAACTTCAGCCCAGCATACAGAGCTGTTCAGCTGTAGAGTTCAGGCTCTGCTCACTGAAGAGCTGTGTGCGTGATACCAGCAGCCCCGTGAGATGTCCCAGCTCCTGCGCACGAGCGGCTCTGATACGCTTTGATGAGAGCACGCTAAGGACTGAAGAAAGAAGCCGAAGGAGGCAGGGTAAGAACGCACAGTACCAACGGATTACACCTAAAATATGCAGATTTTTTTGTATGTTGAGGGTCCGAAGACGGATCCGTTTGCATATAAGCAAATGTAAGCTTCTCACAGACATTAACTATTGCTTTCTAATACTAGCAACAAACTTATTTTCTTTTTTTTTTTCTTTTTTTTTTTTTTACAAAATATTAATAATAAAAAACTGAGCACATACAGATATAGTTGTGGAAATAACTGAAAGATTTTATGAAACCAAGCACTGAAAAGCCACACTGCCATTATTTTCTTGAATATGACATTTATCTTACCTAATTTAATTCTGCATGTAACTTTGGGCTTAATGCTTGAAACTGGCTGCAAAAGCTTATGAATGCTGCATGCTTTTCAGCAAACTTTTTTAGGATGTACTGATTTCTATGGTAACTTTTCTCATGGACTGCCTGTATTAAAAATGATGAAATCTGCATTCTTTCACACACTTATGCCTGATCAAAGGGATACAACAGTTCCTGGAACTTTGAAGAGTCTACAAAGTAAATTTCAGTTGAAAAAAAAAAAGAAACTGAACATAGGATCTGTATTTTTATGTAAATATTCACTGTGTGATCCAGCTACTTTTTGTGAGCAAAAAGGTTCACATTTCTGTTTAAGGGCTATTATGTACTAAGAATGTGCACATGTGTACATGCTATGAATACTTTTTGCTAGTGATTGGATTAAGTGAAAATAAGGTGAGGCCACTGCTAAGGGAAGTAATAACAAAAGCAGCGTTCTCAGTAACTCCATTCCAAATCTAGAACATAACTTCAGTAAAGCACAAAGAACAATCTACAAACAACATGGCTAAAATTCCTTTTGGGTAATCCCAAACGAAAATCTGTGCTTCTTGTAACTAAAAAAAGCCTCATTCTTTTGCCAAAATCTTGAAAAAGTTACATGGCAGCAAAGGATATATAATCTTATGAAGTTTCCTGCAGCAGTTGGTACTATTTCAAAACAAAAGTTCTGCAGAAAGGAAGGCACTGTCATTCTAAAGCATTTCGTTACTCATCCATTCCCCTCAGTGGCAAAAATCCTTCTTTTAAGAATAATGAACTAGTTTTTTGAACCAAGATTTTAACACAAGTTTAATTGGACAAAAAAAAAGCTAAGTATAGAAAGTACAGAATGCATTATAATGAAAGCTTCTAAAGCAGCTAACAGGTTTCTGTCAGAAACGTGGCGTGGCTTAGAGTGAAAGTAACTAGTGACAAAAAACCAAAAACCATGTCACCCAATAAGCTTGCAGTTAAACTTTTTACATCACCTTTTTGTAACTGAAACTACATGCCACTACGTGTCAGCCCTTTCCAATCCCCTATTATACTTCCATCAAAACCTTAAAACTTCTAATACACGTGGCATGCATACTGCTGTGCAGTGCTTTCACTGTGAATTTCCTTTTACCAAACTGAAAACTATAGCATTCTGTTTTTTACACAGCAGAAATTTTCATTGAAAAAAAATCAAACTGCAGGAGTTAATTCTAAACCGGTATCTGTACTGATAAAAGTCCCTTCCCTGTCAAATACAGCAAAAATGAAGTACTCACATCAACCATGAAGACTGCTTGAAAAATTGACAGATTAATATAATCCTTCAAACCCTTTCAATATCAAAGACAAAAGTATTAAAGAAACAGCAAAGATTTGTTGTTAGTTTTTCATGTTTCTTCTTTAGAATGAACATGTATCAAACTATATGTCAAACAATCAAGTCACACAGCTTATCTTTTGAAGCAAAAATGCTGTAAGATCTAATACTATGCCTCTTGTAACTACGCCTTCATTTGTGTGTCTAAATTCTTGAGGAAACCACACACAATGTCCCACAGCACGTAGTGTGTGCAGGGAAAGCCAGCCCTCAAAATGACCGCTAGCCTCAGCATATTAAATACAACCAATGCACAAAAAAATACCAATTAGCCCACAGAACTGAATTTTGTCACAGTGTGTTCTAATGCAGCAAAGCAAACTCAGCTGTATGTAGGATTACTGCTACTTTTCTTCCTTCGAGTCAAAACAATCATACAGGAAATCTCAGAAAATACTAGCAGTGTGCAAATAGCAAGCATGTCATGTTTCATATAGATATATTTTTCCATCTACCTGGGTATTTCTAAAAGCTCTGAAGTATCAGCACATTCAGCTCTGACATGTCAGACCTGTATGTACACTCAGCAGTGCAGTCTGCACTATAAGTCCTGCGAATTGTTCATCTGGCTCTGACGCACAAGGACAGGAATAAATTTTGAGTGTTGAATCTTGTCTGTCCACTCTTTAATTCTTTAAGGAAACGAAAGCCATGTATTACACCCCCTTTTCCCCTCCCCCAGAAAGAAAAGGTAACAAATAATAAAACTTGAAACTCTGAAACCATTTTCTATGTATGTAGCATGTACTCTGGGCACCTTTTTAAGGTGTCTGAATAACAGTGAGGGAAGATGGCAGCAATTATTTTTTAACAACAGTTACTAAAAATCGTAAGTTAAATGGGGAATCTTAGTTTGCTTTGACAGTTACAAACACTCCTCCTTAAGTGTAAAAAGTCAGGCAGGAAACCTTCTTCACCTTCTTTATAATTGCTGTCATAACTGAAGACTGATAGACAAAAACTGCATCCTTGGGTCCTGAACTGCAATGTACAAACCTTTAAAAACATTTAAAAAAACAAACATATGTAGTGCTATCTTCATCACATGACAGTATCTTAAGTATTAGCTCCTCAAAGCAAATTAGTAAAGTGTTTTGTGTTTTAATTAGATTATTTTTGCGGTAAAGTTAACTACGTAGCATTGAATAACCATATTACAGTAGTTACTGAAGTCCCTAGAAATCCCCTTGTGTAACATCTTGGTTTCAGTGTGACAAAGTGTCTTCTCTGTGAAGCAGTCTCCAAGAGTAGTTACAGCGTCATTTGTCATTTGGACAGAAGCTACATTTATATACCTCAGTGCCTGATATTTGCATACCTACAGTCCTCTGGCTTAGTAACAGTTTACTATATATAGAAAAACAAGAGCAGCAGCAAGAAGCACTTAAAATGCTTTTGCCCTACTGATTCCTTTGAGTACTCTATCTGTAGAAGGAATTCATACTGATTATCATACTGATTAAATTTATATTTTGATATGAAATTCAGTCAGTTCTTTTCCACATTTGTCCTGGTGAAGGTCTTCCACACAGGATTTACAGAGCTCGTTATTTTGCTACAGTATTTCTTCGAAACACTATATTCCAGGTGATGGCTTCCTTAAATGTCAAAACATTTCCTCCTTGAACTGACTACTCACAATCCAAAATGAAGTAGAATGGACTTCAGCGCTTAGTCACCATTCACTGGTTTTCCTGTAGTCTCAGCTCTTCTTTGCAGATCACAATGTGTAGGTATTAAAATAACACTACAGGCTCTCTGAGATAAGAGGTCAGTCTCTCAAAAGTTGAAAGAACACTGCAAGACTACTTGAGATCTACATGCAAAAGTATTGATAATACATACTGAGGCTTTCATAAAACCTTTTCGTTCCAGAGTAATATCGCAAATGTCCAGTTTATTTTAAAAAAATATATATCCAACAAAGAACAGCCATAGCACTGATAAGTTACAGGCGGCATTTAAAAAAACCAACTTAGTAATACATTATTATGTTATTTCAAGTCATACTTTTCATCTGATAGAGATATACACTCATTCTCATTTTCACACAAAACTCACATAGATAGGTAAAATATTTCAGAAAACTTTAAAGAAATCATCAAATAGAAATAAATGTGTGTGTCTACTTTGGAAAAATGATAGAATCAGAACAAACACATAATGGAAAAAAGGTATACATGCTGGAATGTCTACAATTAAGTGCATATTCTGCAATAGCTTAAAAACTCACACTGCTGACATTACTACCTTTCATGCTTTCTTTTAAGGTAAGCTGATGGGAAAAAAAAAAGAAACTCTGAACATCTGTCAAACAGTAATACTTTGCAAACAGAAATATCTGTAACTTCGCCATTTCAGGACTGTGGCAGTAATGAAGTCCAGGATGTGAAGCAGCTGTTAAATTTCAGATGGTAAAATACTTAACTATCATTGAAATATCATCTGTAAGCTTCAATATATTCATAACAATCAAAAAGTAATATATATTTTGACTAACCAAAATTTCTGTAAGTATAGTAGAGCACAGAACAGGCAACCGTTTCCAAGCAAAGCCAAATAATGATTTTATTTGCTTCTTCCATTTAAAAGACAGGAAAAAAAACAATCAAAAGCTGCAGCATTCAATAACCATTTCAGGAAGTTTGTTTCCTTTTTTCAGCAGATCACCGAACATCCTCAGTTGAGCAAACAATGAATGAGCAAACAAACCAAGTCATTATTACCTCCTTTCAGTTATATACATAAATAGGCCAACATTTGGTCTACAACCTGGAATATCACCAAAACACTTAGCTTCTAGTTAACATAACCTACATAGTAGTGCTGCCAGAAGTTTTTGAACAGATGCAATTATATAGGTAAAAAACAAACAAAGTTTTCATCTGAGTAATAAATACTATTAAGAATAGTAAGCATTCACAAAACTGATCTTAGGTGCACCTGCACTAGTATGAGTTTGACAGTGTACCAACTCAAGTCTGCTAAAACATTTTGAGGAGGACACAACTATAGAACTGCCAGAACCTAAACATGAAATTACTTCAAATTCTCCTACTTTTTCTAATTAGAAGTTCTATTTCATTTTAATTAAAATTACACATCTCTTTCTTAAGAGTGATTCTTTCACTTCTCCTGTTTTTGTATGTATGCTTGTTTGCTGGAGAAGTTCTGATAAGAGAAAGATATTTCCAGCAAAGAAAATCTGCGCGAAACCTCCAAGCATGCCTTTCTATAATGTCTGCTTGTGCAATGGCAAAGTTGAAAATCTAGATACCTAAGAGGGATTTTGCACTGGTGATGAACAGGCGCCAGTAACACAGTTCCCTCCCAGTCCAATGCAGAAGAGCTGATAGGAAGGGGAGAGAGAAAGAGCATGCCTTAGCCAGAAAAACAGGAAGAAATGAATTATCAGCAGGAAGTAGCACTAGTTAAGGACAAAGAGTACAAGCAATTACTTGGCATAAGTACAACAGAAGAAAATAGAAAGCTAGTGTGCTAGGCATCTAATAGGTAAGATCATTCTCTCTCATGCGAAGGAAATCCTGATGTCCAGCGAATTTCACAGTCTCAAAAAAGAAGAGGAAGCAACTCAAAAACATTAAAACCTTCCTCAGAAGTGCTCTTCTCACTACCCTCCCCACTAACACTAGCAAGCTTTTTCCTCCCTAAAACACTCATCATTCAGAATTCTGCAAACAAGCATGTTAATTATAAAGTTCGTTTGAATCCAACTACAGAAGAAATGCTATTTATCTGATGCAGCCTATCACAATATGGAACAAATAGTCTTCATTCTGTATTTTCTTCTTTTTTTTCAAATCAACAACTAGAAACAATGAAAGACATAACACTGTTTCATAAACAGTCTGCTGGGAAAAAGGCTCTGAAAACAGAACGTTCCCTGTTTCATGTACTTTTACTTCCAGTATTTTCTCTTATAGGAAGAGCACCTTAGAAAAGGTGACATGCAGACAAGATCATGAGAGAGAGAAGCATTTTAGCATGGTGTGATCATGCTGATGTCATTCCCTGATGGCTATCTTCTTCATTTTGAAAGATCTTTGAAATGTTAAGATGAAGCAAATTAACTCTATTCCATTTTTTTCTTAAACAATTCTTAAGAGAAGAAAGATAAATGGAGAAAACCCAAACTGTTATAAGTTCTTCTGTATCTTTTCAGCTTGGAAAAGAATGTATGTCCTAAACCATATGCTTGAATAAGGACATGAGATGCTGTAAAGAGATACAAGTAAACTCTGAGGAAAAAAAAAAAATAAATCCTTTCAGCAGGTCAGAACAATTACATTTTCTGAGGGAAAGAACGGTATTTCAATTCAAATACTGAAATAAAGCCCATTTTACACCTACTATGTCAGAGAAACTTGCAATAACAACCCATCTGTATAGAAATACAAGGCCTGGAAAACAGCCAGAATTTCTAAGTGTGACTTGCTGTGCAAATGTCGATTATGCAAGTCAAAGCTGTCTGGGGTGAATTTATGCTCCCTGTGTTCCAGGGTTCCAAGTAACATCCCTTTACCTAGCGAAACCATGTCAACCCAAAACATTTATCTGACAAGTCTTCAAAATTCTTGACAAGTTCTGTAAAGTACAATACCTGCTTGCAGCATTAAAATGAGCTTATTTCAAACTCTGCAAGAAACTGGAGCAAAAATATATTTCTAAAATCTTTCATTATAATTAGTCCTGCTTACATGTTTGAAGCATTTACAGAAGCTTTTACAGAAACTTCTATGGTTTAAGCAGAAAAATGTAACTGACTAACAACCATCTCTCATCAGTATGAATAATTAATTAAGCCAGCATATCCATAATTATATTGGAACTAGAAAAAATTTACTTAAACCTGGCACCTGCCTAGAAATGCAGAGAAATTCGAATTGGATGGGACCTCATGCACTTCTTAAAAAGTAAGGCTAACTTCAACATTAGATCAGGTTGCTCAGAGCCTTGCCTTCATCAAAAGCTCATGCTTCCAGAATGGAGATTCCATCATCTTTTTGGGTGGTCATTTCAGTCCTCAGTCACTCCCTTTATGAAACTCTGAAATCCAAAATAAAATTTTCCTGAGGCAATTTGTATCCACTGGCCTTTGCACTTCCATTGTGCACTTCCGAAAAGAATCCATCTTCTCTACAAACACCTCTTAGACAGCAGAAAGAAGTCTCCCTTCATCTTCTCTTCTGGAGGCTAAACAAACCTAGCTTGCTCTGCTGCTCCTCATTCATCACATCTGCTATCCCTTATCTATACATGCTGGTGACACCCAGCTAGCAAATTTCTCATTGCTCTTACTATTACGCTGTCATGTCATTTTAATAAAATTTAATTGTACTGAAGATAACCAAGCAGTAAAGTGACAGTTAAACACTGAATGGTTATTTCATGTGAAGTATTTTATAAGCAAAGAAAATCATGTTTGTAACAATAGCTAGTTTCTAAAAAGTATCAAGCAGGCTTTAGAAAATGAAGAAGCCCTGCATTTCATTTTTTAATTAGGAAAAGTAGGTTATATATACATCTACAAGAAGGGTTGTAAGAAGGATCTGGGGAACTACAGGCCTATCAGCGTGACCTCAGTGTCAGGGAAGGAACAGATCATCTTAAGTGAGATCACACAGCACGTGCAGGACAACTCAGGGATCAGGCCCAGCCAGCGTGGGTTCATGAAAGGCAGCTCCTGCTTAACCAACCTGATCTCCTTTTGTGGTACTTACTTGGAAGTAAGGACTCTTCAAAGTCTGGTATTTAAAACTTAATGTTTTGTGGTTCTTTGCAGGCTTTAGATAAACTGGCAACTATTAACTGCCATAGCTTTGACGATAGCATGATATAGCTCATTCCTGATGATGTCCCCTCTAGCTGACATGAACTCAGAGTGGACAAGAAAATTACCTCATTTGTTCATGGGCAAACTAATTATTATGCAATGTTATACTGTATGTTAAGTTATAGAACAAGTTATGTTGTTTTTTTTTTTTTTTTTTTAAAGCTTGGACTGATTTCCGATTTGTTACTTATACTACATTTATTTTAAAACAGATTTTATGAAGTTCTTTACAGAAGAATATTTGACCAGAAATAGAGGATCATGATGACAACAAGATTCATCTGCTTAATGCTTATAGCTGCTGTAGGAACTGCTGCAAGCAAAACACAGGAATTTGAAGGCAATGATGAGGAAAGAGAACAAGAATTCATTTACATGAACAGATACAAGCGTTCCAGTGACCCACAGGACAAATGCACTTATACCTTTATTGTACCTCAACAGAGAGTGACAGGTGCCATTTGTGTTAATTCTAAAGAACCTGAGGTTCTACTTGAAAACAGGGTAAATAAACAAGAATTACAGTTACTTAACAATGAACTCCTTAAACAAAAGAGACAAATAGAAACTCTCCAGCAACTGGTAGAGGTAGATGGTGGAATTGTTAATGAGGTCAAGCTCTTAAGAAAAGAGAGCAGAAATATGAATTCTCGTGTCACACAACTCTATATGCAGTTATTACATGAAATTATCCGAAAACGGGACAATGCCTTGGAACTTTCCCAACTTGAGAATAAGATTTTGAATCAAACTGCAGACATGCTGCAGCTTGCAAACAAATACAAAGACTTAGAGTACAAGTATCAACATTTGATGTCAATTGCAAATAATCAGTCAATAATAATCACCCAGCTAGAAGAATACTGTCAAAGAATGCCATCCATAAAGCCTCTGCCACAAACTCCACAACCACCAAGCAAAGTGTATCAGCCTCCTACTTACAATCGCATGATTAACCAGATATCTACTAATGAGATTCAGAGTGACCAGAACTTAAAGGTTCTGCCACCTACCTTACCAACCATGCCTGCAGTTACTAGTATTCCCACTTCAACCGATAAGCCATCTGGTAAGTAATGTTATTGATATGTCTACTCTAATTTATAAGAATAAGGAGTAGGAAACATTTAGCAAAATAAATGCTTTTGAACTGATTGAGATTCTAAGAACTGACACAATCTGCATAAACTGAGCTGACTGTACCAGCCATACAAATGGCAAAAGCCCTTTGGGAGAACTTAAAGCCCAAAATGTAGCAGTATGACTGGACTTTCACTTTCATGGACCACCAGACTTGTGGTTGCTACTAGATAAGGACAGTACTTTAACACTTTTTGCCACAAAGTTCTAAACTGCTTCTTTAAGCATTAAAAAGTTCACTACAGTCATTCAGAACTTCCTCAGTCATTATGTTACCCCTATATCATCATCAGTTAAGGTAACACTGCTATAGACCATCATAAGGCCATCTCTTGTAAAAAAAAAAAAAAAGTTAAACTGCTTCCAAAATTGTTATTGGTGCAAATTATTAAACATGATATTTTTAATATCTGCTAATGTAAGACAGGATACCTCAGAAACAGACATTGTATGAAAAAGTGAATGTAACTGATAATCATCTAGAGTTATCTCAATCACTGTTTCTTTTAGCACGAGATTCTTTGGGCAGAATTCTATCTACACAATACAACAGGATTCATATTTTGGATTGTAAAAGCCTGATTTTCCTAACTTATGCTAATAGTATGAGTTTGTTTTGTTTCCAAAGCTTTTATTAGGGAATGGAAAGTGGAAAATATGAGTAGGTGGATAAGATAATGGAACAGTCTAAGAGATTACACTGAATTTGGAGAGTTAAACAAAACTTACAGACTTCAGTCTGAATTCAAGTCACATCTGGTATTCAGATTCATGTGAATAGTTGCCCATAGGTCTAGGTACAGTATTCCATTTGTTAATAATGGAATAATGTTAATAAAAAGTTCATCAAAATCAATGGAGACACTCCCAGTGAAGCAAATGAGCCTTCGGGATGAACAACTTAAGAACTTATTTAATTGATATTCTAATATAGTTTTTATTTTTCTACCTCATTGTGCTTTTTTTCCCTCAAGAACACAAAGTGATAACAGGTGGCTTCATTTCAAACAGTGACTTTATGGCTATTTCAGTCTTTGTTGTTAAGTCTTTATTTGCAGAGTTTATAACTATCTTATAAACCTCAGCTCCAGGTAAAACATTTCTTAGCCTGGGAATTAATAAAACCGACAAGAGTAGAATGTAAAAATAGTATTTTATTTATTCCTAGCACAGATAAATTCACTGTCCTGAAACTTCAATCCTTAATTCTTTCTCTTGCTCTCAAGTTTTTAGGTCCTTAACTTTTAAGTCACAACTATTTTGAGATTCTGTGATTTTACAAACAAATACATTTTTTTGATGTTGGTTTTGGAGCCAGTTTGCTTTAGATGAATAGCAAATAAAAAGGAAAACAGTTTAAGTCCCAGCTATTCTATTTTTTATTAGTAGTATTGTTTTTAATATAAAGAAATCTCAATAGCCATGTCAAGGCCAAGGAAAGAAGGTAAACAGGCTAAGATTACTTAACCAAAGAATGTTACAGTAATACCCAACTGCCTTCCACAAAAGACTGCCCATGTCAGCACCTACATTCTAATAGTCTGAATGAAGAATCGTGTTTAGGAGAGAACGTCAAGAAACATGAGCTGAGGCTGTACACAGCAGAACAGAACAGATTCCACATGCACAGTACCTCTGCTGATCTATCTTCATATGTCATTCTCATTTTTTGAGAAGAGAAACATTTTGAGTCGTGGTCACTTTCCAGTACTGTAGAACCCCATGCTACTTGCCTGAGATAATGCTGTTTATCTAGCTGTCCTTCACATTGATCTCTGGAAGTCACATCCCAATTTGATTTGATAGCTGCTATTTTTATTGACATAATTACAAAAAAAAAGTTTCATACTTGTTCTGTACAAATCCACTCTGATATTAATATCTCTCCTTATTTTCTAGTTTCTAACAGTTTGATTTGTTCAAGAAAATGCCAACAACTGAAGTTAAGTTACCGAGCCTTTCATTTCCAGGGTGTCTTCCTCTCCTCCCCTCCCCCGCAACCTTTTTAATGGGCAAGGAACATTTAATACTTTCTCCTCATCATCCAGAATGTTCTCCATTCTCCAAACATATCTCAAAGCCCCTCCCCACTATTAATACCCAGAAGGATGCTTCATCCAGTTCTCTGTAGGCATCTGGAATGAACTAGGAAAAAGAAACAAAAGGGGAAAAAAAAAGCCAAGCCATAAACAACACCACACAAACGAAAAACTCACCACAACTGTCCAGTCACTGAAAAAAAAGAACAAAAAACATCATATACATTTTATCCAGTCCTTTCCATACTTCTCAAGTTCTCAACCTTTGCTAAAGCTCCTTAGTTCTATGAAACATCTAACCCCACGTGACCTGTTCAACAAAAAACTAAAGCAAAATGGAAGAAAGGCATTAGGTACCATTTAATTTTAATCTGTTAACAGTCTTCATCACAAAGAAGTAGATCAATTTTTTCCCTTGATCTTAAACTTTTTACTGCGTATCAACAATCATCCTAGCACCTACTCTGAGCTTTCTTTTTGTTTTCAAAGCTACTAGAAAGTTAATGATCTAGCCACGTCCATTTCTTACTATTTTCCTTAGCCTTCTACAACAGGAAAAAATCCACTGCAGTGTCCTCAACAGATACTTCTTAACGAACTTCTAAACTCTTTGAATTTTCTAAATAATTTTCTCTGCACACTCTTTTGAATTTGCTGAAGTTTGATGTACTTGAACTTATTTTCTTTGTTTAGTTTCCTACTGTTCTTTGTTAAGAATTGCAGCCTCCCTCATTTCGTGATCAAAGATTGCCCACGCTGCTTTCCATTTCAAATTTTCAATCAGTTCATCCCTGCTTGCTAGGTTCGAACTTAGTAAAGCCTGCTCTTTATTTGGTCTATTTCCCATTTTATGTTTCTGCTAAAAAGCTGTCCCCAACAAATTCCAAAACACTATTTTTTATTTTTAACCTGGTACACTCTTCTCCCAGCAGATAAACAGGCAGTTGGAAGTAACTTGAAATAATTAGCAAGAAACTTATATTATTGCACAATAAAAATCTACAGACAACATGACATTTATTTTCCACACTAGAACTGATTGTTACGTGGAACATAAGATCTGAGAATTCCTACAAACAGCTACGCACTGCAATATCTTTGTTAATCATTCCCATAATAAATCCACTAACATTCATTATTTTGGTCTACCTGAACTGCTTTTAGTTCTATGACTACTTAACAGAAAACAAGGCAGAAGGGTTAATTTGAAGGAAAAGCAAGTGCAAGTATTTGATAAAAACATATCAAGTATGCAGAAAACACATATAAACAATGTTAGAAGATGTAACTGTAATTTTACAAGTGCAATTTCAGTATGTATAAGTGCAATCTATACAGCATAGATAGAAGAATGAAGAGATGGACAGTGGCATGTATTACCTTTCTTCTAAGTTCAGTTGGGATTATATAACAACTTGAAACAAAAGCATGCTGATGATGTTCTTCTATCAAGACGTAAGATATACAGTTCTAAATACTGTAGATGTCTCATTTTCGTAAGTGATTTCACTTTGTACGGTATTTTAAGTACTCCAGCCTGTTTTTGATAATAAGCATTTGAACATGCATCCATGTCAAATGCCCTTAAAAATATAATGAAAAAATGTAATACCCTGGAGAGGAACTCCCTGGAAAAGATGGGCAATAGGTATCAAAAAATTCACAGCATTTAAGTTAGTTATGTACATAACCTGAATAGAAAGTCAGATTTGTATTCCTGAGTTAATTCTCCGTTTTTAAACAAATCTCACATTCTCCTTCTTTTCTATTAATGATTTTAAATTAACTAAAAGCCACATAAACCCAAGCGTCCAATTCCCTATTAAGCATGACATACGATTACTGAGTCCTAACAAAGGCAGGTATTTGTAAAAGCTTGAAATATAACAGCTCATTTTCCTAAAACATGCAGACTGAAGATAGCGCAAAGCAGAATTAGATGAACCTGTAATTTAGAAGAACACTTTCAGCTCAGAAATACTAGCCAAGAAAAGACAAATTTAAAGGGCAAAATACAATTAAGTCATACAACTCTGCGTTTTGTTTTTATTATGCATATTAGAAAAGCATATGAAAAAATACTGTTTAGCAGTTTAATTATTCCAGTCAAGATCAAGGAATAAAAAAAACATTACAGAAACTCTTCTGTCCACTTTTATATAAAATTCTTTTAAGAACAAAAATTTTGTCTTCAGAATCTCCTTTTCATTGTTAGGTAGCAGTTATCTGGGAGTTAATACTTATACTATAAGTTAACTTATACACTCATTAATAATTACATTGTGTGGGTCTCAAAAAATTAAACAATGCAAAAACAACAAGCAGTTTAACTGCCAAAAGTGTGTTCATCCAAATGAATACAAACCAAACAATTAATGACTACAGAAGAGAGAAATTAAGGAGACGGAAAATAAGACAACATGGCTGGAAAAAGTACTTATGCTGAGTTAGCAAAGCTATCTACAAACTATTTTTAACACTTATTTCACGTTCTTCAACTTATCTTAGGACAGATTTCATTTCCATGGGCATAGATGGGTGCAAGTCCAAACCTACACTGAAGATGCCAGACTACCAGTTATCAAAAACTACTATGGTCTTCATGTAATATAAATGCAGTCTCATTATGCAGCTCTATCTCCATCCTACATATCCACCCAAAAGTACTTCTGATGTTAAATGTGCGTTCTCTGTTGAAAGACTCATCAATTACAAAGGTACTACATCTTGAAGGTCTGCTTTACTGCCTTGAAGTGACTTTATCAAAACTACCTATCTGAAAACCAGGATTCTCTAAGTATTTCAAGTGAAGAGAAGATCATTCTTGTTTTTTCAGGAAAAGCAAGTATACAGTGTGTATAGAGTGTGAAGTTTACACAATTGCTTTTTTTCCCCTCTCCCATATAAAGGCAGTATCTGTTACTGCTGGCTCAGTACCTCCCACAAGAAAATAACTGACAAAGTAGTACGTGAATAAGTACACAGCTCCAGCATTCAAAATACAACTGAAATTTACTCAACTCTACGGATAAGCAAAATATTTAAAAATCTACAAAAAAATACTTTTATGTTTTAACGTAAAAATTTTAAATAAGGGGAAATGTAAAAAAAAAATACTTGGTTTTGATTCTGAGTAGAAAAATTTGAGCTTCTGAACACAAGCACCCATAAACTGTTCACTTCACGTTCTTATTTGTGTTCATTTCCCACTCATGCTGAAAAGGGCAAGCTAGGTTAATCACTTCTGCAAAATACTGAGTAAGTACACAATACTGAGAAATTATATAGAAGAATCAGTAAATAGCCAGTAAATAACCTAATGTCAACACTAGAAATTGTTCAAAATAACTGCAATCATATTTTACTAAGTATTCTACTAAGCAAAATATGAATTCCAAGTAGAATTTCAATATCCTGTCTAGGAAAACTGTTCCTTAGACTTGCTTGGTACAGCTAAAAGCTTACAAAATATGTTAGGATGAAATCATATAATGACCTGGGTTGGATGGGACCTTAAAGATCATCTAGTTCCAACCTCCCCTCCCTGGGTTGCCCAACACCGTATCAGGCAAGAGCAATATCAATTACCAGCATTCGTTACATCTATCTCCTTCTTCCTCTGTGTTCCAGAATACTGCATCCACATATGCATTTCCAGAAATCTGAACAGTTAGCTGCAACAGAAATGAAGAACGAGCCCAGCAACAGTACTCTAATTGCAGTCTCTGAATATGACAGAGGAAACAAGAACACAGTACTGTCACAGACCAATAATTTGGATTGTCTCCTGGTACACTGACTTTTGATTTAGTTAAAAAGACAAAAAAAAAATAAAAAAAAACAACCAAAACCACAATAGAAAACACAGTTCTAAGAAACTCATTTATTACTACCTCATTTACTAAGTACAAGGGTAGCCCTACCACTCTCAGGGCTGGACAATGAATTATGAGAAAAAAAAGTAGATTAACTGAACTAATTTTAAAAAGAAGATAGTTTTAGCAGCAACACATGCTTCACAATGACTGCTCAGAGGAGAAATCTGACAGTCCTTCCTCCTACAGTGTACAAAATCAAGGGTCTCTAACCTTGAGGATTTCTGCTGACTTCACTCTTCTGCTTGGCAGATGTAAGCATAGCAGCAAAGCAGGGGAGTCCATCTGCAGTTATCAGCATGGACTGCCAAGCTGTTTATATCTAAGTTTTTCAGACTTGGTTAGATTCCATGTTAATATCCTCCCACTGAAGAAAAATTCGTTAGTGAAGGACACTTTCAAGAAGACTATGCTCTGGAATCTGCTAGACTCAAGGAAACAAAAATGTGTTTTCCTGGAAAACGAGAGAGCAGTATCTGTAACTTCTATGTATGCAAATCATTTTAAGTATTCTCATTTATCTAAAAATGTTTCTCATTGTGGTAGTGGACACTCCATGTTACAAATCTGAATTTTTATTTTGTTTTTAGCTTGTGTTATGGTTTTTAAGAGTGAAAACAGTAACAACTACCTTCTTGTTTTGTGTTGTCAATTCCATTGTTAATGTCCATGCCAATGGGATTTCTGGAGATCTAAGAAGCTTAAAATCTCTGAGACAGAAACAAAGTTAAACTTATATATTAATATTTTAGAAAACAGAATGATATCTACAAAGTAATTCCTATTTAGTTTCTTGGAAAATATAACCAATGTTATTAGACTTCAGCTGCCTTAAAAATCTACCTGTATCAGTAATTAATTGTGAAATGTTCCAGCACTAACGTTACAATGAAGTAATCTGTTTGAAAAGACTTAGTGGATGCTATAGCTTCAGTAAGACAAAAAAATGTGCTATTCAGCAGAAGGAAATATACTATAAAAAGCACAGAAAAATGCTAACAATTTAAATACTGCTCTGTATTTAAGTTACACTCAATGACATTTTGACTGCAGACTCTTACTGTTTTGACACAGGACCCTGGAGAGATTGTCTACAAGCATTAGAAGATGGCCATGATACAAGCTCCATCTATCTTGTAAAACCAGAAAACACAAACCGACTTATGCAGGTCTGGTGTGATCAACGGCATGACCCCGGTGGCTGGACAGTCATTCAAAGACGGCTGGATGGTTCTGTCAACTTTTTCAGAAACTGGGAGACATACAAGGTTAGGACAAGTGAGCAGTTTAATGTCTTCTACCCTCTAAAAATTACTGATAAAGTAATTTAAAAGATGGGTTTACAGTCTGGCCAACAGCTTGCTTAAAAAGGAGCTTGCTATCTACTTAAGAATACATTCATATTTACCAATAAAGCATGCACAATACTAACATGCTTCTCTTGCTTCCTTTATAGCAAGGATTTGGTAATATAGATGGAGAATATTGGCTCGGCTTAGAAAATATTTATTGGTTAACAAATCAAGGCAACTACAAACTGCTCATAACAATGGAAGACTGGTCAGGTCGAAAAGTATTTGCTGAGTATGCTAGCTTCAGACTGGAGCCAGAAAGCGAATATTACAAGTTGAGATTGGGACGCTACAATGGCAATGCGGGAGATTCTTTCACTTGGCACAATGGTAAACAGTTCACCACGTTGGACCGGGACCACGATGTATACACAGGTACAAGGCCCCTTTTGGTCTCTTGCACAATAAATTTGGCTGTACACAAAAGATAAAGATTAAATTCTAATTTTAAGAGTTGTCAGTTATTAACTTACGAAGCACAAACTGACAAACTGACGTGTCAACCAACTCTTATACGTACTGACTGAATTAAAAATTCTCACAGAAATATTTATTATTTACAATAAACATGGGTCCGTAAAACATATTATTAGGGTTATTTGAGACAATAATGCAAAAGATTTTCCAGCAAAGGAGAGGAACTCTAGTGAGTCTGCCTGTAGAACATGGTTCTTGAAAGAGACTCAGTTCACCTCACACTGCACAGTGTTTAGACATTAATAAATCCACAGTTCAAAAACTGTGCTTTGTGTTACGCTTTTTTTTTTAAACTTGCTATAAGATTTTTGTTCCTGAGACTGAAATTGAGCTTTCTTTTACAGGTAATTGTGCTCATTACCAAAAGGGAGGATGGTGGTACAACGCATGTGCTCATTCAAATCTCAATGGAGTCTGGTATCGTGGCGGACACTACCGCAGTCGGTATCAGGATGGTGTTTACTGGGCTGAATTCCGGGGGGGATCATACTCACTAAAGAAAGTTGTTATGATGATAAGACCTAACCCCAACACATTCCACTGAAATAATTTTTCTCTTGGCTAGCTTTCTTGTTCTGATTAAAAAAAAAAAACACGTAAAGCTATACTTTTATTACCTGGAATTATCTTTTCAGAAATAAGGAATGTAAGATATTGTACATTTACTGCTAAGATGTGAGGGCTTGTATATTGTGTTTTCAAGAATCATTCCAGGAAAATAAAAGCTGGAGAAAAAAGTGACATCATATTCAGAACACCTCTTTATACTAAAAGCTATTATAATAAGCCTTTTAGAATTGACATTTGAGATGGACTGTAGATAAATTTTCTGTTTCTTATTCCCTGTAAATTAAATTTGGATGGTAAAAATACTGCCACAACATTTAAATATTTTTGAATGTTATATTATGTATAAATATTCTCAATTTACAAACTGTACAGCAAGAGTTTTATTATTATTATGAGCAATTACTTGACACAGGAAATCATATCCTTTGATCTTCGTAGCTGGTATGTGTACAGTAGTGTGATTATTCTAATTTAATCTTTGTCAATTTACATGAATAAAATTAGTACTATATAACTTGAATTTGTGAGCAGATATTCAAATCATTACTGTTGTGATAAATCCAGTCTTCCCCCTTCACTTTGAGCATTTTAATAATCTGCTCCTATAAATCAGAATTCACATTTGATTCAAGTATTTTAGATGAAAAACTTCAATGATTTTTCTTACCAAAATGAAGTAGCTGCACAAGGAAACTAATCCAGATTTACTATGGATATAACATGCTGTATAGCCAATGTGTTATACTATGCTATACAACTGTGACAATATTTTGCACGTGACTTCAGTCATTACCTGCTGTATAGGCTCTGTAATCAGAAATGGCTGGATATAAATTAAAGGGACTATCCAACTTTGCAGGCAAATGATGGATACCAATATATAAGCCATTTAATATTTTTAGCCAGTAGATAAAAGTTATATAAAGAAGTTATCTGTAGCCAAGAGCAGTTATTTGCCATATTTCACAATTATATTGATATCAAATTATTATACAGATTTACTCATCTATATTTAGAGTTCAGTCACAACTATGAAATATGGACTGGTATAACTCTAATATTCTTCTGTGGTAGGTTTCTAAGATTGTTGTAACACCCATTTCAAAATAGAAACTACAGGGAAAAATGTAAGTTAAGGAATGGACTAAGCAGGAAAGCAAAAGCCCCTGGAAATTCGATGAATCTTTTAGTAAGCCTGCAAGACATTAGGCGTGTTTGTTTGCACATCTTTTCCCTCATTACCTCATCACTTCTTTACAAAGATATGATGTGCATTAAACTGAAGTGCGAAGTAGCATATGTTGTATATAACTCAAAATAGGGTTTTTAATAAGTAAGATTACCCCTGTAATATTGTAATCCTTTAATAAAGCAACAAATGTTATTTTGACATGCTCAGATTTCATCTTGTTTTAGTTCAGGTTACTTACAGAAAACAGTAATTACCTAATTTCATACAATTCTGCCTCACGATTCACATCAACTCTGCTGTGCAGCTATAATTAATGCATGAAGTGCCTAAATACAGGAAAAAATAAAGCGACTTCTAGCTGAGAAAAAACGCTGAATTTCCAGACATCCCAAGGAATACAAGCTTTTGGTAGGCCACAAATTACAAGCTTCAAATGGCATTCAAGCTTTATCTTCCACTGGTTTATCTATGAGACTCTGGAAAACAATTAACCTTTTGGAAAGAAACATCACACGCACCTACTGGCTCTACAGCTTGGCCACAGTACTCCAACAATTCAGATTAGAGCACTAAAGCACTGCAATTCCTGTTCACGCCTACACTAACCAGTATTTCTGTCAGAAGCAAATGCATGAAATAGACTGATGCCTACCTTAGAAGTGCCACTCAGAACCTCTTTAATACACATAGTTTGTATGTATATTCAATTCCTCATACGTTTATGACTAAACAATCTGTTTCTTGAAAATATTTTAGCTTTGTAATATCCTTAGGTCACATTCACACTCCACGTTTCTCTTGTCCTCCTTTGGTAACATGCTACCTTAACACAGAGTAGAGCACAACACACCACCTACATACAATGGGTCCATTAGCCATCTATCTGTTAGTATGGAACAAATGTTTCTTGCTGGTAACTTATCACTCTGCAATGCTTGTCAACTTTTAAACCATGAGTTCACTAGAAGAGCTATTACAGGTGCTTTTCCATAGAAGCAAATACTGCTACAGATGCATCTCCATAGTGCATGCATCTCCATACACTTACGACAAGCTTTAAACTCATGTCTAGGCTGACAGTCTTCTGTTAAAATGACCATATTCCCTAACCACATTACTTAAAACCTGAGTAATTAGCCTAGAGTTTCACCTAGATAAAACACAGAAATCAGTATAAGAAGGTGTAAATTTAACCTTGGAGACACAAAGTCTGAGGGAAAAAAAAAAACAACTTAGGCAAGCTAAGGTCTAAAACAGTATTTAGCCATGCTACACCCTTCCTCCCTGGAAAAGAATACAAGGAAGAAAAAGTCTTTTAAAGAATTATCTCGCTACAGAAACTTCACTCTCCCCCGCATTTCAGCTGATATGACAGCACTCACAGATGCTATCTCCGATCAAAGACAAATTTAAAACGATGGGCTCAAATGGTTAACCTGTAAGGAAAAGCATCAGATTAAAATACCACTGAGAAACACAGTGAAACCTCAGTGGAGAATCATAGGCTGCAACAGAACATATTCATCCTTGTCTCTTCTGTTATATACAGATACTAAGGCTAAAAGATTGTGTATATCCTTCCTACTACTTAATTTTTTCTACAAGTTCTGTTTGATAATGCAAATTGGACACGTTTTTCAAAATCTGCAAGTTATGCAAATGACAGAACGTCTTTTTCTCGTCTTTTTTGAAGTTATTATTTTTAAATACTATTCGTGCACTTTCTTGATCAAATAGATAATGTAACACTTCTTGATAGGACAGCAGAAAAAGTAAAAGCATAATTTGGCTCTAATACCAAAATCGTAAATTAAAAACAAAACAAAAAAGCAAACAAAAACATCTAGTTCTCTTAGCATCCCACTGCAACTGTGGGGTGGGTGCCACCCACCAGATCAGGCTGTCAAGGGTAAATCCTGATGACCTCAAATGCACATTAAAAAAAGACATACTTAGAGTTCCAGACGCTGGTAATGCACGTAACTTCTACAAGTCAGAATACAGCTTAAAAAACTCCATCAGATCCCATCTTTTATGAACATAAAACGAAGTGAGGCATACCAACCATATCCTTCTGTACCAACTGTAACATCCTTCATACCAACTGTATCCTACAGGTGATTAACACTGTACACTGATTTTCGAGATTCAAAATGACCTACATATAAATAAGCTAAATTTTCCACACTCACCTAAATATGGAATACTTGGAACCATTTTTAAGCTTCTGATGTATTCTCGCGTTCTTTTATAATTGTCCTCTTTAGAAAGCAAGTAGTCTAACTTCTCAAAAGTGGCCTTGTCTTTGCGATTCAAAAGCTACACAGAAAAAATGAAGATTATACAGATTTAAAACAAAGAATCTGTACAAAGACAAAACAAGTTCTAACTTATCTGAATCACCCACAGTATAGTCAAGTTAAAATTCAATTGATTATCATCCATAGTAGTGTGTTTGAAAAATGTTGCTGCTAATTAAAAAAATAAGTTTATGGTTTTTAATCTTAAATTTTAAATTACAAATATTATTATTTCTGATTATTACCAATAATCTACATCTCACTATTATGGAAATTTGAATAATCTCAGCAGTACTAAAATTTTAGAGGAAAAAATGTACGTTATATACAGTCATCAACATTTTCATAGTTTATTAGAATTGCTACAAATCTTCTGAATTTTAGAGTACAAATAGCAACAAGTATTGCCACTTCAACAGCGTCTTTAAGAAGTACAATAAAGTTTTCTGAAAAAAAGTTCTAAGAAAAGTAAATCACCATGATGCTTACACTTCTAATTTACATTGCTGGGCTTACTACAGCAAATCAGAAAAATACGCAGCAACGCAAAATATATTAATGTAACAAAAGATTAAACCATAAACATAACATATGCAACTGTAGCTATAAAAACGCATTCTCAATTTCATTTGTTTTTAGATGCACCGGCAGTATTTAAGATATTTTAAAAGCCAACTGTGTTAGAATGAATGGAGATTTATCACACTGTACACTCACTTGCAGCTGTACTTTCTGACAACAGACAGCTGTTCCGCTGGACCTCTTCCTCTTTAAAATTCCAACTCTTGTATTACAGAGCTCATAAATCTAGCTGTTCCACAGAACGTTCTACATTCATAAATCAAGCTGTTCTACAGAATCGTGAGTTCTCCCACTGATATTAAAAATATTGCAATGGACACGCATGAGTTAACAGTTGCACTGAGTCTTGTTCAGCACAAGGATGGGTTTGACAAGAGTCATGAGTAAAACAGCATTGCTGACAGAAGCCCTAAGGCCTTCTGCAAGTTTGGAACAGCACAGACCACACAGTTAAGTAACTAACACAGTTAACAAACTAACACAGAAGTACAAAGCAAAAATCCATGTAAGAGTATACTGCTTTCAAATAAACAAAAAACAAACCCACCACAAACCCACGAGACGAAGAACGTTGAGAGACTTCTCCCAGAGAATTCATATACAATTCATATAAATCAGAAAAGTTCAGCATTCAAATGAGAAAGAAAAGACAGTGGTCAAGAGATAACTCACAGCCCAGGTTTTCGTCAATCTGAAGATGGGTGCACTTTGCAGCGCTGACACCACAGACATAAGAGAATGAAGGTTATTCAGCTCTAGAAGCTTCTGTTACAAAAAAAAAAGTAGTAAGTTTTAGTACGTATAAAAGTGAAGCAGGATTAATCAATCTCAAAGTCACCTTTATAAAATACAGAGTTTTCATCAATGGCTTCAAACAAAACAAAAAAATCACCCAATGCTGAAAATGCATGGAAATCTAAAGACGTCTTCAAAAGTTACAAATTTTTCAAATATATCCCCCAGGACAACAAGTTTATCTAATTTGTATGTGTGACTTCCATGATGCTCCAATGAAGAAAACATGGTAGGAAAACAAAAAAGTTCTCATCTGTATACTACCCAAAACCAGTGGACATAAGAAGAAGGCAGAGAAATAAAGTGGCACTGAGACACAGGAACAGAAAATATGAAATAATTATTTGGTTTATTGTTCCTGAGAATGAACATTAATGTATCAGTACAATTCTGGAAATTAAATATTTAATCAGGCCAAAAACATCAAAGATGTCACTGGTATTAATTATGAGAGTGTCACTATTTCATATTCCGTTTTACATGACAGATTTTCCTTACTTCAATCAAATTTCAGTTCACAATTGCTCAAGAGATAATCATGTCAAAAAGAAATACTTTGATACCAAGTTGGCTCAGTTGATGTCTTCCTACAATATGATTCAAGAAACCCCGTAAAATGACAACTGCTGTCCACACAATTTATTTGTGAACTGTAAAAAAAGGGTGGACATTAAATCCATCATTCATGGATGAATTTTTTCTGAGGAAGATTTTGGAATTTACTAAAGGAAAAGAATAGAAAAAATAAAAAGAGGTCAGCATTGGTTTTGGTTTTATTTTTTTTGCAAATGAAATAACCCTTCTTTCTAAGAATAAACTAGTATCTCCAAGTTGACCATTTTCCTATTACCTGGACTATACATTTGTACCAAGTGCTATATGTTTAGGTATGTTCCTTTCTGCATAAGTACAGAACTGCTACATAAACTGGTTAAAAATATTAATAATACATGAAAAAATGGCATTGCCTTACATGGAAAATATTATTCAATGTACATATTCTCTCCACAGACACACAAGATTAGCGCTGAGGCCTTTGATCCACATTCTATCTTCTTACTAATATTGTATCACAGGGCATCATACAAAACAGAATGACCACAGGTCACAAAGCAGAAAAATACTTAAGACAGTAAAGAATTACTTGCAAAAAAAGAAAAATTGCTCAAACTCTTAAGTTTTGTATCTCTAATTTTTATGCCAACAACTGTTTGTTACAGGTAAGAATGAAGTCTCACAATAGCTGTTTTAGAAGCAAATTTTTTATTTTCATAAAAACATACAACTGAATGGAGGGAAAAAAAACAGAAGTTTACAGTCACGTTTAGTGCTGACGTGTAGCTTACCAGCAACAAGACAAACCATTTTTAACCTTGTTTGGCAAAGGTCACACTGAACAGGGTAGCTCCATTTAAGTAAAAACATCAGAAATCATACCTTTGTCTTATTAATGTGGTATATCATAGCAGACAGCTAAAAAACAGAATGTTACCCTCTGTAATCCAACAATGGTTCACAGAAGTAGCGTAGAAGCAAATAAAAAGGAAATAAAATTTTAAATTGCAGTACAATAAATATATGCACTTACTTTAGCAATTTTCACAAAATGGCTCAGTATTTCTGCCCTTATTTTTAACGTCTGTGCTGTTAAGATTTCTCGTACAACCCAAAAACTGACCTACAAAGTAAACACACAACTGAATTTATTTACAATAAAGGACTTTATTGCCTAAGACATTTGTAAACTTCCATGATGCTCTATGAAGAAAACACAGTAGGATACCTCTGTGTACTACCCAAAAGCATGACCCCTCAACATAATAAGTAAGCAGAGAAGGGAAGTGACACTAAGGTAACTAAAGGAGTAGGTAGACTACAGAAAAAGAAGGAAAAGAATTGCTAATATTCTACCACAACACATCAAGAAAATAATTAGGAACTAATAGTCTACAGTAACAACAGAGAAATACAGACAGAGTAACTGAGAAAAACTGTCAAACTGTCATTTTAAAATCTTAATCTTCATTTATAAAAATATTCTTATATTTTAATTCATAGAAGTAAATCTATTTCTTTTTGTTCTTAAAGACAACTGGCAAACAGTACTTCATCACATTCACCAAATTATTTACCTGGTTAAACCTCCTAGTGAAGGCAACGATATTTGGAGCGAGGATATGTTTTTCTTTCTTATTCCACCCACAGCTGGCTAGTTCCTAGGAAACAAAAAGCCTTCAAAGTCAGCAACGTTTGAAAATGTTAACAAGTACAGAAAACTGACACAAGAGATCTATCATGTACTACTCAAACCAATCCAAGGCATCACTTCAATGAAAACTAGCCTAACCAAACACTTCTGTCTTTTCCTGATATACATTTTTGATGTGATTCATATATTCTCCTGCGACAGAGAAAAAAATAAACATCATTATTAATATTCATACAGAGGGACACTAAGCAGGCAGTCACAACTGATGTCTCTGAAATTTAATTTAGTCCAGGCTTGATTTAGTCCAGGGTTACCCTGTAGAAGCAAATCACGGGACACAGGAGTAAAAGACAAGGTTAATTTCTACTTTTAATTAGCTTAACTTCATGTTTACTTCAAACATATCAGTAAGCAATACTACAATTAAATAATTATTTCTTTTAAGAGACACAGTAGAGCTGTGCATCATGAGATGGTTAGCTACTATTCCTGATTGTCATCCTCATTATTACAGTTAGTAAAACTTTCATGAATACATCACAGTTCAGCATGCTCAATCCCTAATCGGTTTTATTCAAATATGAGATCTAAACCATTTAAAGAACACAAGTTTGCAACTGTAATATCGATGTTTACAATTGTTATGAAACAAAAAATAAAAATGGAAATCTCTGTAAGTGATACTCAGACCAAAAGAGTCTATTATTTGAAGGCTGGACAAGTAACAGTCTTCAAAGGTTTGGGTTTAGTTGTTGTTGTTTTTTGTTTGTTTGTTTTTTGCTTTTCTGGTTTATTTGTTTTTGTTTTAAGTCATAAGAGTTCAGCCAGACTTGACTGAAGTGTGGCAAGCACCTAAAAACAGTACTTTGGTGCTAATACAGCAAGAGACTGCCAGCATGGCGCATAGTTTAATCACAGTCTAAGAAGCATTTTTGATTTTTGAATGTTCTTTCATTACAGCAACTAATTCAAAGTCAATCCAGTTCAAAATAGAAAGAAAAATCAAGTGCTGTACAGCAAAATATACTCTCAGATAGCAGAACAGAAGATCTAAAAAAAAACCGAAACAATGAATGATTTTCTCTATAAATTAACTATTAAATTATGCATCAGAAGAAACTTGTAGTGGTAACTATATATTTGATTTTGCCGGAAAGCATTCATTTTCCTGTAGTTACTTCTGGCAGTTTCAGATATACTTACACAGCCTGTCTCTAACTACAAACCCAAGTTACCACATATTTATCTATATGGTCTTAGACCGCTTGTCAGATCTGTGTTATGTGTAAATACTGAAAATGAGTTCTCCCTAACACCAGATCTAAATGATTTCTTTTGTTTTCAGAATCACAAATTTCAGTTTCAATCACAACATTGCTCAACTTTCCAAACGTATGCCATTAATTTTAGAGAACTTCACACCAAAAAGGCAGAGTCAACAAATACTCCATCTCCAAAAATCGCTTTGTACATACTGAACAATTTCTCCAGATGCAGTGTCTACATGCTACTATGTGAGCACCAGGAAAAGCATTTCAAGTTCCAACATATTTCAGATCTCTATTTCCTACCATTTAAGCCTTCCACAGGTGAAACGTGAACTGACAAATTCAGGAAGGAGAGCAGTCCATTTTGACTTTTTTTTAAAACATTCACACATAGCAGGGCTTGTAAAAAGCAAAGCCGTCTCCTTTGAAGACAGATGACAAATCAAAGTACATCAGGCTGAATTATTATAATATCTACTAGACTCACAGTGCTAGCAGAGTGCAAGAAGTCGAGCATTTCAGAATGAAAGAGCTTTACGTAAATGGTTACATTTCCACAGCACTGAAAACCCAAAGACGTAAACAGACAATTAAAAAAACACCTACCTCGGGTTGTATAGCTTTAAACACTGGCATATCCATTAATGTAATTTGGCTCTGCAATAAAGATAGAATTTTAATTCATCCTACATGAAGAGCTAACAATTACATGTTTACATCTGCTTGATGTGGCCCTTCACACATACAGTAGTATTTTCTCCACAGACCAGAAACGATCAGCCCAGAATTAGGCCACCCCTGTACAGACTGTCATACCACAAGAATGCCACCTGAGTGGAAACAAGTCGCTTCGCTCTTTTATATTTAATTGCTGCAACTACATGATGGCTTTCAGTACCTGCAGCAAGAACTAAAACTGGGTTTCTCAGAGTCTAACGGGTTCGTGCACTTACTGACATAACAGAAATGGCAGGAAAAATTATTTGCCCCTCACACAGAAAGCAGACTATCGCTGTCCTGAAATGTAATAACACATTATAATGTTAACTAGTTATAACTGGAACATGGTTTAAAGAGGTCACACATTTTTAGTTATTGATGAACGTTTCCTGATAAGACATCATAATGCTGTTACAAAGCCAATGATTTTTTAAAAGGTGCTTGCAGACTGTCCAGCATGCCACAGATCAGATACTTGTATTGTTTCCTAATTACATTGCATGCATGGAAATCCTGTAAAATATATTTAAACAACAGGTTCTTCAATTATACTGTAAGTATCTAAACTTACAGTGCTTTTAACTTTGTGATTCCCATGATTTACTATTTAAAAGAGAGTCTCTAATGAATGCTTCTTTGGATCTTTCCCCAGGAAAGCTTCTTTGTTGGCTTTTCTATTTTGCTAAAACAAACCAGAAACTTCCAAACCAACTCTCAGAATGCCCAATTGATTACACCAATTAAGAATGATAACTTCCCATTTAATTCAGATACTAAAAGAGTTTCTACTGTTAGTATAATTCCTTAGACGTGAGCCTAATGAGAAAAAAATTTACTTTTAACAAAGATGTGACTACAAATTCCTAGCTGACCACTCTGACCACTCTTAGCTGTCACTAACACAGAAGATCAGGTAAATCATGAAAAGGTTTCAATCTGGGACAAGAACAACTTCTCTGGCTAAGAAGTTTTCACTGCAAGATCATACTAAAATCAACACCAACAACTTCAAAGAAACAAACAGCTTTATCAGTAGGGTTCTTGGTCCAAAATAGTCATAATTTCAATTTAAATTTTGATCACCACTAGAACTAGAGAAAGAAAAAAGGACTACAAATGTTAAGACTTGGGAACTAAAAGGTGTCTTATATGGCATAACGTGTGTGTATGCACACGTGTTTGTTCTTAAAGTGTACCATTAAATGAAGACCTTTACCAACAAGCTTCTGTCTCAAACCAACAGCAGTAAAAATTTTCAACATAACAAAAACCGCTGAGCTGTGAATCACATGCAACCTTAACTAGATAATTTTATAAATGCATTTCTGAAATCACTACAAATGCATTTTGCTTCTGTTGAGTACATGCAATGTTCTGAGCTATCTTCAGTCTTCATACTCTGTCTCCCCTAATAAGATTAGTCAACTAACGTTCTTTTTCTGATTTTACACAAAACTGTAAAACTTTGCTGAAAAGGAGCTAAAATGGCAGGCCATTTTTTTTTAAGCTGAGTTGATGCAGATTCGTCATCCAAGTATTTTTACATTTCTACCTAACAACAGCTTTCATCTGCACATTGCGGATTACCGTTTGAAAAAAAGATTTACTGGAATATTTTCCGAAGTGACAAACTTACAGGAACAATGCAGCCATATCTCCAGGTCTTTTTTGTGAAGAAGGCATTACAGGTATGATCTTAAGCCAAATGAATGAAACACTGCTTTGATGACCAGAATATTCATGGAAACATCAAACTAGGTTCGATAACTGTCATCCTCACTCTTTCTGGTTCCCCAGCAAGTTAACACGTAAATTACATAGTAAGAGACAAAACATGAGAACTATATCAGACTCACGCCAAAACAGCAGCTCTGCTTTCTCTTTGGTATTGAAAACTTAGCATTAATGACTACAAAAAGTTTCTTTACTGTTTTCAAGAAACTGATTTTTCTGAGAAAATATTTCACTAGAAGAGTATTTGTGGTTTCAATTAAAACAAACAAACAAGCAAACAGAAAACAACAATTACACATACTTAGCATTATGTATTATTACAAGTGTATTGTTTTCCGAAACACTGGGAAAAAAAATCAAATAGCTTCAAGTAGAAAAAACAAATATACTACGTCAACTCAGCACTGAAATGTTAAATCCCAAAACATAGTTTATATAATAGATTTTTGGTTTTTCATACTCTGCAAGCCATGAAGAGTACACATGCATAAATGCAAAATGAACATTTCTACTTACAGCAAATTCCTCAGGAGTTACTTTTAATACATCAAATACAACTGCATCATAGCTCTTATTGGCATAATCTGAACTTCGCCCTTCCAGAGAATCTGAGCTGCTACTACCCTACAAAGAAAAAAAGAAGGAAAAAAGTATGCTTATCTGCAGACTGGTTAAAAAACATATCAAGAAATTACACAAAATAGCATCAACTTCAAAAAGATTTGTACTTCTAAATTATTAAGTTCAGCTTCACATGGTTTGTGAACATTGCCAGTTTATTTCAGAAAACTTCCTTCTATAAAAACTAAAGCAAGATACAATTTTAGCTCTATGGATTTTCCAGCTTCTGAAAGCTATTTTTAAAAGACAGATAAAAGAGCTGTCACATAAAAGGAAACTTGGGATTCTGAATACTCATATTCAATGGAAATGTTTCAACTGTGGTTGTGGTTTTATTTATTTATTTATTTTTGAGAAAATAATCTTCCGCAGGCCACAGTTGTATTGCGTAGTTTTGTTTTGTTACACAACTTTTAAAATTCACTACTGAAACAATGGATTCATTTCATGAAAATTAGGAGAACCGCTTTGACAGGATCCAATTTTGTGTGCAAAAGGTGCCACTATGGAAAAAGCTGCTTCACACAATTCTTGAGGTTTCTTAAGGGGACAAGAAGTAGAATTTCTCAAGTAGGGAAGAATGCCATCAAAACATTACCTTTTTCAAAAAGCAAATGTACTTCCAATCGTACATTTAAAACATGTGCTTTACTGGATTAAAAAAAAAAAAGAGAGAATTTCAGTGGGATAACTATTTCCTAAGCAGTCTTCAGTTGGCTATCTTGGACTTAACAAACAGCCTACCATCTGCACATGGATCATACAGAATGCTTTTTTTGCTGCCTGGTCTCCAAAGGATACAAAAGATTAAAATGAATACCATCTTACAGGCTACTGATAGACTAGTAAATTCCTTCCCCCAAAAAAAGAAAAACAACTAGGGGGAATACATCTGACTGGCTTGATCTGGGTGATACATTACATTGTTCTTAACTTGTTAAGAAATACTGGTATTTTCAGAAATGTACACTATGCAGTAACTGGTCAAAAAAATACTACTTAAAACTAATCTAAATCAGTAATCGTCATTGTCAACCACAACAGAAGAATAGGTTATGAACACTCAGAACCACAGAGCTCAAATCACCATGTTGTCAAATATCACACCATTCATAAGAAATGCAACTGACATGACCTATAGTGGAAAAGGGCTTCTCGGAAATTCGAAACAAACAAAAACTTCCATTTTGATAAAAGAGATAAAACAATATAATTAAAACAAATAAGCAAAAAAAAAACCAACAGTGAACTGTACCTCTGGAGTGGCAGAGGTGACCATCACACTGGCCATGAAGTCATTCCTCTTATACATGCTCGCACCAAGAAGCAGAAATTTTCAGCTCAGCCAGCAGTGGTAAGACAACATGAGGAAAACAGAATTCCTGTAAAGCAAATGTATTCATGAAAATAAACACATGAGATTTCACCGTTCTTTCTCTGTGAAAAGAATCTTAGAAACAATATAATTGTAAAGGCTAGATTCTCTTTCACCTTTTGGCTACCAACCCTAAACGGCTGTGAGTACCATTAAAGCTCTGCCAAATCCTTATCTCCACTTTCAATTTACTCAATAAATGTTTTGTTTGTTTGCTTTAAAAAATAGAAGTGTTGGCACTTAAATTAAATTTTATGTAAAGACTACACTAATTCATTCACAAACTGCAGGATAACAGAGCACACATTTTAAGACAAGAAACTGAAACAATTGACTGGAGAAATGGTGCTTCCTCATGATTCCCTGCTCATTACTTCTGAGCGAATTAATTACTCTTATAACTGGTAATTGAAATCTGACTGTACCTTCGTAAAACAGAAATTATATTTGTAGCTGCTCAGACCTCCACTAATATTTACAGACAGGAGTGTCTGAAAGGATTTTATGTCAGGCCACAAACAATGGACATCCAGGATCCTGGATAATCCAGCATGGCCTGAAGTAAGAATTTTCGAACTGTCCTCAAGCAGAGAGATGCAATTCCAAATTGGCCTGGGACTTCACACGTTACATACCACATTAAGCTTCCTCCAGAAATCAAAGACTGAATGGCAAAAAAAACTGAGTAAGTGGTACCACAATGATGTTACCTCTGTCTAGTTGGATGAAATAATTCATTCCAGCTACACTGCTGCAGAAATACACAGAGTCTAATGAAAACTGAAAAAACAAGCAACAAAAAAAACCCACTAACATATTGCAGCTCTAGATTAACAGACGTTGAGCACAACAGTAATACTCTTATACAAAAGAACCACTCAATCTTTAAATAAGGTACAAATAAATACAACACACCAGATTCCTGAGAATTCAGCAAAGAACCACGTCCCTGATATCAAGAAATCCGATTGCATTTTCTTGCATGTATTTCAGTAGTCATGCTTTAAAGGATAAGTACCACGTGGACAGAGGTGGAGGTAAGATATCAATAATTAAATTATGTCTCAATCAGAAGAAATAACTTGTATACAAACAGGCACAACTGAAATGACAACTGACAACTCGTAAGAATCCCTCATAAATTTTCAAAATAAAATCAGTTATCTAAATACAACAACTTGTGCTTCCACACCCAAAAGCATTCATTTTATTCAAAATTTTATGTAAAGGTAAATAAAAGAAATCATGAGCAACTTTATTTTCAAATCTACACAGAAAAAAAAAAAAAAGAAAACAAACCATAGAATTTGACCATAGCACTTATTAACTCAGAATAAAAATAAACTTCTATTTTGGCTTATCTAGGAAAGGTGAGATTTCCACTGCACATAACACTCCCATAAGGTCTTACAGGACAAAGAGCAGCAACCCTCCAAATAATCTCATGGACACATGAAATTAATCAGTATCCATGTTGAAAATAATGCCAGAATCATCTCAGTCAAACTAGTCAAGAAGCGATTTCCTTTATCTCACATATAAACAAATTTGTGTTTTGAGCACTAACAGACTGAAAATTGTTTCTGGGTCTGGAATTGCTCCTGTTAAAAGCCCTTAGAGATACTCAAGTGGAAAGCAATTTTTTATGACGTAATTTCTTTCAAATGTGGCACTTACATCATGGCCATAAAAATACTCTCATCTCTTCCTTCTCCAGCTTCTTGACTAGGCTTTCCAGCGTGCAGGGACTCAAAAATGCTCTGAGTGGGGAAGAGAAAAATCCTGTATGTGATCTTGTAAGCTGTCCAAGGTCAGTTTTACTGCTAATTTTAATGTTCACTATATGAGAGACAAAAGAGTTTTAACATCTGAAGCCAAAAGCGCTAACACGCCAGTAGCAAAATGGATAAATCAGGGTGCAAATACACATACCAAACAGAGGCTGTTGGTTCTTTGTTGCCAACTTAACAACTACATTTTACATATGCATTTCTTCTTGTTGTAATCAAGTAAAATTGAAAAAAAATAAAATCAAAACAAATGAACAAAAAAACCCACAAGAATAATCCCTACAACACTATGCCTCTACTTTACCAGCTTTTGTCAAATGTTGTCACCTGTGGCTCTGAAGTGACTCTCTCTGAAGGCAGAATGGTTAATTTTACATTGTTTTTAGTGATATGTATATATTTGACAAGGACCACACATTCATTATTCAAAAAAAGTCATGAAGGACTCTGAAGAATAGATATCAGCTCTAGCCAAGAAAGTTTCCATGCCATAAATTCTGAATGCTAGCAGAGCTCTCAGGAAAAGCAACAAACCATCATATTTTTAAAGAATACGAGAATAATAATGTAAATAACCACTGATGATCATTACTCAATTTTCTTGACGGAGGAAAAAATACCTCTGATCAGATCTAGTAGAGCCATTCTGAGCTCTGAACTACAACCACCTTTGCCAGTTTCAAAGCTTACTTACTACCTTCGTTACTTCATCGTGGTTTTCCTAGTATCTCTGAATCATGAACTGACAGGTGTACCATGCTTTTTAAAAAAAACATCTCTTGGTAATATACCAAAGTATAACAGTTTTTTCCTGTGGTCAAATTAGCTGCTCACCTGTTCAGTGAAGATGATTAGAAAGCACTCACTAGGGCCACATGTGAATATTGATAAACTTGGCTGAAATCAACAGAAGTTACCAGATTTGGTTTATTAAAAAATAAAAAAATAAAACGGTACCAAACATCATAATGATTAGCTTTCGTTGACCAAGGCAAGTGAATGAGTAACACCGAAAGGATCTCGCTTTCAACCTCCAGCAAGATTAAAAAAAAGTTATTCTACTTTTGCCATTTTTTAGGCAGCTGTCACAACCTAAGGACACCTCTACAATAAACCACACTGAGCTCCATGTTCAGCTTTGGTTTATGATCACTGCACTCATTTTCCTGTTTCTTCATTCCACAACTATTCCTCCAGATGTTCAACATTAGAACGTTTCTTTCCTTCATGAACCATGAACAAAATCATATTCAGATGCTGTGGGTGTAGAGTACAAACAAAAATATGTTAGTACAGTTAATGTATTTGAAGAGGAAAGTAGGACCGTATTAAGAAAACAGGATGAAACAAGAATGTGGTTATACTTGCACCCCCGTGCTTGCATTCAGCCACTGATGTGAAACATGTATCACCATTTACATCCCATCCAGCTGCAGCCTAGAGACTTGAACAAGTTGAAAGAACCCCATCGTCTTGCGTTATTAATACAGATAGAAAGGGAAGTAATATCAAGATAATCTAGAACCATGTTTTGCTGCTTCTCCACTTCTAAGTACTTACGCAGCATTTTTTTTTTTTTTAAGTTTCCTTTGCTTAGTGTCTTTGTCTTAAAAATAACAAGGAAATAAAGTAAATTCTCAAAATTATTCTGAATCTGAACAATTCACAGCTGTTTTGTCATTATAGTGACAGAGAAAGCCAACTCAGAAGCACTTTGAAAGGAGAATTTCCTCAACTTTTTCCAAAAAGCAGCTACTGAACGCTGTAACAGGATACTCGCTAACCTGGAAAAAAGTAATGCACAAACTTCAGGAGCACTGAGCAACAGCACTGTAAAATCACTTTACTCCTGACTGACAGAATCACCTCTGAAGAGTTTGGTACTTTCAGACACTAGATCCTATCTTTACTTTCCTGAGTGTTTCCGTCCAGTCACATACCCCACTTCTCATCCCCTCCCATATGATTTTTACAAAGTGGAAAGGAAAAGGATCATGTTTCCTATTACAAAGGCAGAAGTGGTCAACTTGAACCCCTCCTCTTTTAGAAAAGAGCATCATTTTGTACACTATTCTTTCCTGACATACAATGTATACATAAACATACGCATGAGCATCTAGACAGTCACAATGTTTTATATGAACAAACTCTTATCCTGAAATAATTTAGCACCAAGCATTTTTGGCCATTTTGTACAAGACAAAACTCTAAAGTATTCAAAACAAAGAATAATTGCCTACTAATAGTTTAAGATAAAAAAAGTAATTAGGCTATACAAGATTTAAAAAGCCTTTACACTTATGTGACTAAAATCTTCCTAAGTGACAACTGTCTTGTGTGAGTACTTCCAGTATCCATTTCACCAGGAAGTTCCTAAAATAAGTTCCATTATGCTTTAGGCAACAGTACCACCTATAGATAAAATATGTCATGAACAAGCTAGCAGTTTCATGCACATTCTTGTCTGAGAATCTTATTATAGTTAATGATGAACAATGAAAAGCTAATGGAAATTAATTTTTAAATTAAGCATATAAAATACTATACTGGTCTGTGACAAGGTCTGTGAAGTTACGTCCTTAGAAGAAAAACAGTATGCCAAAGTTTGGTACAGGAATTTAAACCATTCACTGTTGTACTACCAGCACAAATACAAAGATTGAGCAGGATTAACAAAGAAATTGCATCTCATTAGCCTTGTCCATCTACAACAGATTGAAACAGGAATGTAAGCAAAAACATATAAACATTTTTAAGGTTCTCTGGATTAACTATGTGTGAACCCAGGGATTTAGGAGACCACAAACTGAAAGGTAAATGAATACTTTTCAATAGCATGCACTATTCCTGAGCAAGCCGGCTGAAAAGTAGATTCTTCCATCAACTGACAAAAGTTGCCAATGAATCAAGTCTAACTCATGAAAAGACATTCAGAGTTGATTTGTCCTACTAAAACAGTTTGATTTCTCCTGTTTCCACCTCTCTAGTGCACGTGCACTTAACTAAGCCCTATCATAAAGAAAGAAGGACAAATATTCCAAATGCCAGTAGCTGCCATGGTGAGCATTAAGAAACAACTTCAAAATCCATGTCTCAAACTACTTGGGTTTTATGAATGTACACAATTGACTTGAATTATATCTAACAGTAGGTTAGGAACAACATTCAAAGCTCAGTTTGTTTTTATGATAAGTTCTGTAAAACCCAGCTTTTCATTTTCATTTAAAAACTGACTCTTAAGCAGTAATTCTTAGTTAAACACTGCATTATGCTTAAATTTCTCAGCAAAACTAGTTGATGTCTAGCCTGCCACACTAATCATCACCAACATACTGTGAAGCAGTAAACGCTGTATTACAGCAAGGACTAGTAGCTGCAATATATGCCAGAAAAGCAGAACAGCCTTTGCAGTTTCCAAGTGCTCTATTAATAATAAGATGGTTTCGTGTTCAAATGTTAGAAGATGGCAGGATTATCTCACATGTTCTGCTCTCACTGGAAACAAGAATTTGCATTTCCTTAAATTAAGAAAACAACTGCCATCT
>JANHGO010000047.1:25122399-25150496 GCA_024606505.1 Aquila spilogaster | reverse complement strand
CCCATCCCACTGGGTGGGGGGGGAGTGAGTGAGCGGCTGCGTGGTGCTTAGTTGCTGGCTGGGGTTAAACCACAACATTGCCCTTTATGTATTCATCATATTCCATATAGGCACAAGAAGACAATAAACCATAATGGTTCTAAGGACATGTTCTTATATTAAAGAACTTGAAGCTGGAAACATGCAATTCTTGTAGTACCTTTTGCAGAAAATAAATTTATTTTATCAAAATACTGAGATAACATCACTTATACGGAAATTTAACATATTCTGATAACTACCTTCATTCTTCATTTCTGAAGTTCTTATTTCTGATTTTCAAATGTCTATGTTAACTTTGATTGCTTTTTCTCAACAGGCCTCAAGTTTCTTTCTGTGTCTTTCTTAAAAGGTTAAAAAACTAAAGTACACTAATACCTTAACTTTGAAGGGTCTGGGCTGATTTATTCGCTCAGAATTGAATCTTAAACAAGATAGTACAAATTAAAAATTTTACCAAGCGGCTGATGCAGCCTAAAATACAGGTTACGACTAGAGGCATAGGTCAAACGCTGAAATCGGATGTGAACTGAAAACAGGAGCAGAAGGGAGAGTAGAGAATTTTGACATTTGTTATCCTGAACACTCAACATAAAGCAGGACAGGAAGACTTCCAGAAATGGAGTCATCTCTTGGTAATAGATGACAAATCAAAATAAATCAGGGTGGGTTACAGATTCACAGTGGTAACAAAGAATAAGCCTAGAAGAATATTAGTGCAGTGCAAGAAGTTGAGCATTTTTGAATGAAAAAGCATTATTTAAATGGCCATATTTCCTCAGGCACTGAATTCCAAAGATGTAAACAGTTTAAGAAAACCTACCTCAGGCTGTATAGCTTTAAATACTGGCATATCCATCAATGTAATCTGGCTCTGCAATAAAGATAAAATTTTAAATAAGGTAATACAAAGAGCTAACAATCATGTATTTACACCTGCCCTTTAGAAACTACAAACCATACAGTCACATTTTCTCCATAGACCAGAACTGACCAGTCCTGAATTTGGCTTCCCCTGTCCAGGCTGACACACCACAAGCAGAAACTCCACCCTCCTGAGTAGCAATATGTCATTATATTCTCCTACATTTACTGGCTGTAACTAAGTGAAGGTTTTCAGTACTTGCAGCAGACTAAGAGGAAAAAACCTGTGTTTGAGAGTCTTTCTGTTATGCCAATGAAGGGCAGGAAGAATTATTTGCCTTTCACACAGAAAGCAGCATATATTTTACATTTGCTGGGTTGAAAGGCAATAAAGCATTATGAGGCATTTATTAGTTATGACTGGAATATGCTTTAAAGGGGTCATACACAGATTTTCAGTTACTGATGAGTATGTCCTGATAAGACATTGTAACGCTGTTTCAAAGCCAATCATTTTCAAAAAAAGCATTTATAGAACATTTTTAGCACCTGAGTGATAAGATACTTGAATTGCTTCAGTGACCGAATGACATTATATATTTGGAAGTTATGTAAACATGTACAAGAAAGTGTCACACTTCTTTGGATCTTCCGCAGCAAAGCTTCTCTACTGGCCATTTTGTTACACTAAACCCAAAACAGCAAAAACTTGCTAATCCCCTCTCAGAGTGCTTGCTCATTTGATTCCACCAATTAAGAATGATAACTATCTATTTAAATGTAGTTTTAATAAGGTTTCTACTATTAGTAGACATGAGCCTAGGAAAGTTAATGAGGCCCATAAAATTTGATAGACACGAAAAAAATCTCCTTCCATAAATGGTTAATCTACACTCTCTAACCATCTCTTGCTTTTATACTATGCTAAGATTTTGCCACGAAGCCCTAGCAGGCCACTCTTAGCAGCACTCAATTTTGACATTTATACTTCTGAGTAACTTTTGGGTATTTACAAACTCAGATGTCATTAAGATCTTTCTCTGCCTCTAGAAAAACTGCAGTCACAAATGCTTGTTTGCAACTTCTTGATTGTGTCCTAATAAGATGGACAGCAGAGGCACAAAAAGTTGACTATAAGCCATTAATAAGGAAGTTTTCAGCGAGAATTGGTAATCATTTCAACAAGATATGGGTTCAATCAAAATCACCAAAAAGCTGAAATGAAATTCAGTAGTATTGACAAGCTGCTGGTCTTTTCGTTATATATGTGATTACCACCAGGGAATTTCTCCTCTGCTGCTTCTAAATTTTAAAAAGGAATGCAACACACTAAATTTGGAAGTGACCTTAACTTAGCTCCATTCTCTTTCTCTAAATATTTATATTCAATACAGCAATCCCACCTTCTACAGATCTCTGCCCTAATGTCCAGTAACCAAATTGTACTAACATAGTAAACCCAGACCTGTGGTTTTTTTTTTTTCATTCTCCCCAACTGAACTGTTTCAAGTTATTTGAAACACTCAAACTACTACAGTCTTGAGTAACAAGAAATGGTATGTATAATTTACTGGTTGCTATTATTTACTGAAAAAAGAAATTATCTGCTTCTCTGGATGGAACAGAAGCAGTAAACATTACTTGAGCTGTCAATAAAAAGAGAGGATCAGGGTAAACCAATGAAAATGTTTTGATGTGGCACAAGAAGAATAGCTACTCTGGCTAAGAAAGCCTTGGTGTTAAAAGTTTGTGTGACCATATTAAAATCAACATCAACAAACAAACCAACCCCAAACAAACAGCCCTACCACTAGGGTTTACATATAATCTTTTTCAAGCCTCACTGCCAGTCCTACAAACACACATTTGAATTTTTGGTTTCTTTGGGGGTTGGTGGGTTTTTCATTTCTTTGCTTTATTCATGGCTATGGATGGAAAGTGGAACTGGAGGGAGAAAAGCAACTTACAGAAGTTTGGCCTTCAGAGTTAAAAGATATGTTACAATGACATAAGGGTGCGTGTGCAAGCGTATGTGCGTGTTTTTAAAGTGTACCATTAAATCAAGACCCTCAGCAGCAAGCTTCTGTCTCAAACCAACAGCAGTAGGAATTATGAACATAATAGAAAACTGATGAGTTTTAATTTACAAGCAATCTTACCTTGACTTGATCATTTAATACATACAGTTCTGAGATCACCACAAATTCATTTTTGCTGGTGTAGACTACACACTATGTTCTGGGCTGTCTTTGGACTTAATATTCAGTCTCCACTGATGAAATTAGGTATCTCTATTTTTGTGTAATTTTACAGGCCTGTCTAAATTGTAGCTCTGTTCATTTCTGAAGGTAGTCCTTGGCCATGGATCATCCGAACTTGGATGAATAGGAGCAAAATCATCAGGCCATTTTTTAACTGAGTTGATGCAGATTTGCCAGCCAAATAGTTTTATATTTTTACCTAAGAGCTTTCATCCGCATACACCGTATTAGTGTTATAAAAGACTCATCAGAATTTGTTCCAAAGTGACAAACTTATAGGAATAATGTAGGCATATCTCCAGGACTTTTTTGTGAAGGGGTATTATACGATCTTATGCCAAATGAGGGAAACATCATTTTGATGCCCAGAACATTAATGAAAACATTGCACTAGGTTCAGTAGCTTTCATTCTCACTTCCTCCTGCTCCCCAGCAAGTTAACATATAAATTAAAAACAAGGGGGCAAGCACAAGAACTGTGTTGGACTTTTGCCAAAACTGCAGTTCTGCTTTCAGTTTAATACTGAAAATTTGTTATTAAGGAATGCAAATTGTTTCCTCTCTACAAGCTTCTTTCCTGCTTTTAAGAAACTGATTTTTCTGAGAAACTGCTGTTTCAGCAGAAAAGATGAGTATTTGTGGTTTCAATTAAAAAAAAAGAATCAGACTGTGGATAACTAACATCTTTAAACCTATGCTAGGGTCTTCTAAAACACTAGAAAAAATTTAAATGGCTTTACACAGAAAAACAAATATGCTCTGTCAGGTCAGTACTGAATGATTAAATCCCACGACATGTTTATTTTGTTAAAGTTTATATAATCAGAAATTTGTTTTCAAGAACAATGGAAGTTCATTTAAAAGATTTTTATTTTAAGGAAAAAGTTTTATTTATTTTTTAATATCCTGCAAGCCCTGAGTGTGATACAAGCTTAAATGCAAAAATAACATTTCTACTTACAGCGAACTCCTCAGGAGTTACTTTCAACACATCAAATACAACTGCATCGTAGCTTTTATTGGCATAATCTGAACTTCGCCCTTCCAGAGAATCTGAGCTGCTACTACCCTACAAAGAAAAAATAGCAGGCTTATCTGCAGAATTTCATGTCAAATTCAGAAAATAAGTATGTGTAAAAATACTAAGAAATGACAAGAAAATGTATGAACTTCAAAAAGCTTCAGACACTGAGTTATAAAATTTAGTTTAGCACGGTTCACAAATGTTTCCAACTTTCTTCTGCAAAAACTATAGTGACATACAAATTTAGCTCTATGAAAATGCCAGCTTTAGAAGGCCATTTTAAAAATCAGAGACTAGATAAAAGAGCTGTCACACAACAGGAAACGTGTTGGGATTTTGAAGATTCATATTCAATGGAAATTTTTAAATTAAATATGCAAGGTAAAGAGTGGGTAGATCCAAATCATGCTGCTCTATCCATAATGTTATAAAAAAGAAAAAACTTACACATCCTGAAATTTAACCCAATGTTAGTTCCAGGGTACTTTAGACTAGTACTGTGTCCTGCCTTAAAAATTGGTGCCTTGCCTTCCTTTTGAAGTTTCTGTCCTTGGGCTCAGATGCAGGCACTTGTGACTCATTTTCCTTTCTTCAGGAATAACGTGATTTAATAATAATAGCATTATTTTTCTACTTCTTATCTTAAAACTACATACTGAATAAAAATATATGCACGTAAAATCTTAAGCCCTTACCTCACTGAGGTTATTTGTTTGCTAGAAGAACACTGTTGTCAAAACGAGATGTTTTGGCATCTTAACTAACTGCGACATATAATTGTCACTTAAAACTGACTTGGTAGCAAAGAACTAGAAGGTGGTAAATTAGATGATGATTTTTTTTTTTTTCCCCTACAAAATATCTAGGGAACTACTGATTAGGAAGCCTGACAATTTGTACTGGGCAAACCCAAGAAGAGAATAAAGGGGAATTAGTAGAAACACAGACTGGTATGCTGTATCAAGAAATCGCCAAGTTAATATTTAGAAAGAGGAGAGAAGAGTATAACACTGCCTCAGTATCTACAGACATGTGGGTAAAGGAACATGACTAATGCAGTCTTGTTGGACTTCCAAAAGATTTTTGACATGGTTCCTCACTCCAAAGATAGTAAGGAAACTATGCAGCCCTACCATAGAGACTATCCTTCCAACGATAAATAATGAGTTACAAGACAGTTGTTACAAGCACTGACAACATGTGAATCAGCAGAGAATTACGCATAGATAAGTGATGATTATTATATATTCAACAACCTGGAAAAGAGAGTGAACAATGAGGTGACAATTTGTTGATGACTATGGACCTTTGCTTTATTTATTCAATGTGGTAAAATAAAAAACTGGCAATGAAAAACTGAAAAGGGACTTCACAAGATTTGCTAAGTCTGGAAAGGGAAAAGAGAAAATACATAACGGAGTATGCATATGCTCTTTTATAAATCCATGATGCACCCAAACTTGGAATACATATGCAGTATTAGTCTCCATCTTAAAAGGGCTACCAAAGAAACGGAAAAGTTTCAGAACAAGGCAACAAGGATGATCACAGGTATGGAATGGCTTCTTTACAAAGAAAGACTGGGTATGCTAGAAATCTTCAACCTAGAAAAGAGGTAGTGGGTTGTGGGGAGGAAGTACAATAACCAACAAAATAAGCAAGAGGAAAGACAGGAATGGTCTCTCTTTGCTTCATCTAAAACCAGGAGAAGGGGTTATCAGTTAAAATTAGAGATGGATTTTAAATGGATCAGAGGATACAGGTCTTCACACAGCATATAGTTAAGCTGAAAAACAGCTTGTTGTGGGATTCTGTATAAACTAAAAGATTACACAGATTCAAAGAGGGGACTAGGTAAATTCATAGAAAACAAATACATTGAGAGGTAGCAAACAGGACCTTCCCCTCAGGAAGACCCTGGGTTGCAAACAGCTGAGACTTCTTATGCTCTGATCTATGACAGATATTTCTGTTCTGATAAAACGGTGTCAGAAAGTCTTTTTTTTTAATATATATATAAATTATTTTGAAGAGGAATTTCAAAACTGTGTGTTTACATACCCAATTCAAAATGTCCCCCATCTTGAGAGAATGAAAAACTATTTTTGTTAGTCTGAGGTCATTCATACTATGTTTGAGAAAATGATCTTCTGCAGGGCACAGCTGTATTATGTATTTTTATTTTGTTATAAGATTTTTAAAGATCAGCTCACTACTGAAACAGCTGATTTGCTTAATGAAAATCAGGACAACTGCTTTAATAGGATCAAGTTGTGTGTGCAAAAGGTGCCACTATGATGGAAAAACTTGCTTCATGCAGCTCTTCAGCTGTCTTAAGAGATTAAGAAGTAGAATTTTTCAAGTAGGGAAGAATTTCATCAAAGTATTACCCTTTTTAAAAAGCAAAAAGTACCTCCAATCATACATTTAAAATGTATGCTTTACTGGGCAAGCTTTATTGTAGCTGATTTAGAATACCTCATCATAATAGTACATGAAAGTAAGGCTGTTAGCTGCGCACACCAGGTCAACACGGAACTAGGTAGTTTATGGAAACAGCACAACAGAGCTGCCTGGTCTCCAAAGGATACAAAGGGTTAAAATGAACAAAATCTTGCAGAGCACGTTCTTACTAGTAGACTAGTAAATTCCAAAAACATCAGCTGGAATATTTCTCACTGGCTCCATTTAGATGGTACGTTACCTTGCTCTTAACTCATTGATGATAAATGGCTGCCATAAGTTATAGAGTAACAGGTCAGAAATTATATTTAAAACTAGTCTAAATGAGTAATCATCATCAACAACAATAAAAAAAATTGGCTGCGGACACCAAGAGCCATGGAGTGTTCTAAAATTACTCTGTTGTCAAATACTACACCATTTGTAAGAAAAAGGACTGACACAACTAGTAGTGGAAAGGGCTTCTGTGAAAGTTGAAATAAGCCAAAATGTCCATTTTGATACAGGAGCTAACAAAAAACAAGGAACTGTACCTCTGGAGTGGCGGAGGTGACCATCACATTGGCCATGAGGTCATTCCTTTTATACATGCTCTCCCCAAGACGCAGGAAGTTTCAGCTCAGCCAGCAACGGTGAGACAACATGATGAAAACAGAATTCCTACAAAGCAAATTTATTCATGCAAATAAATAAAGAAAGTTTAAAAACCTCAACAATACAAGAGATTTCATTGTTCCTTTAGAAGATACTGTTTGGAGACAAGCATTCTCTGTATTTATCTGAAATGAAGTAAAAGCCAGAACTAAAATTCAAATTCTGCTCTCAAACACAGCAAAACCAGGCTTCACACAGATACTGTATTTGGCACATTTTGGGCATCCACACTAACCACTAGCTCAACAGGTTAAAGCTCCCCTTTCATTAATGGTCCAATGACAATTAGCACAATGACACAGTACCTGCCAAAGTCCTTCAGTTAAATGTTCAACATGACACGTTATGCTCTTATCTTAATGACTGAGAATTTTATCACCTAATACATCATAATGATATATTTAAAGTTTATGTTTATTGAATCATGAATCAGAGTCCACATAATCTCAAATCTAAGACTACTCTTGCATTGTAAAAATCTTACAGGAATACATTAACAGACTCTTAGGACTACCATGAAATGGCTCATTAAGTGAACAAGGAGACAGCCATGGATGTTTACAAGCCTTACTGAAGTTACAGTGTTTGACATGATCCATTGCTAACATTCTTTACAGAAAAGGTCTTAGTACAGGATCTGCCTCTCACTTTGTCAGCTAAGCGATGCTTTGCAAGATTCACACCTGAGAATCCTAATGGAACCTTACGTGAAAGCTTGTTAAGATGGGCATAAAAAAAGGTAACACAGTCCAGACCTGCAAGACTGTACAGAAGAGACTGCTGAATCCAAACACCTGTCTCATCAAAAGAAAGAACAACTCTTCCTCCCAAATTAAATAATCAGTATTATGCCCATGGGGTGAAAACTAAACTACCTGACTATTTCTAATTATTAAACCTAAATCGGCTGCTAGTGACAGGTTAAAATACAGACACCACATAGCCCTGTTTCACTGTGCGAAGAACTGGCAACATTGCAGAAAATTTACACACACTTCAAGCATGCTGCTAGCAGGCAGCTAGTAAAAATTCTTCCGATACAGCATGCACATACAAACTAAGAGCAGAACTATTCATGTGTGTCTCTGCACGTCTATAAGCATGTGCACACACAAAAACCAAGAACTGCTTACAGAATTACCAAGTAGTCAGCTCAAGCTCTGATTCACTTTAAATTGAGAAAACAAACAGCATTGTTGTTTCATCATTTCCCCACAGCACGCACAGATGAACCCCAGGGCAACTATTGCCAGAGACTCCTGTACATGTACTCTTTTAGCAAAATCTGCAATTGCTCAAATATGCAGCTAGGGATACAGCCACATCTCCCTTTGCATCCTCACCCTTTGCCCCAACACTCTGATCACACAAACAGGAAAATGGTGGAAAAGCAAGCAGCTGAGAATAAAAATAACCTCTAATTTTACTCCGTTGAGAAAGATGAGGTCTTCACCCCACCTGTCATCCCTTCAAGGCCTTGCATGACAAACAACCACAACTCTCCCCACAATCTCATGGGCATGCATGAAACAAATCAGTAACCATGTTTCAAAAAATGCCAGAATCTCCTCAGTTAAACTAGTCAAGAAGCAATTTTCTTTATCTTGTGTCCTGATAAAATTAACTCATATTTTGAGCACTAACAGACTGCAAAGTATTTCTAGGTCTGGAGGTACTCCTGTTAACAGTCCTTAGAGATACTGAAGTGGAAAGCAATTTTCATGATGTAATTTCTTTAAAACGTGGCATTTACATCAAGGCCACAAAAATATTCTCGTCTCCTCCTTCTCCGCCTTTCTGACTAGGCTTTCCAGTGTGCGGGGGCTCAAAAATGCTCTGAAAGGGGAAAGAAAAATCCCATATGTGATCTTGTACCCTGTCCAAGCTCAGTTGTACTCCAAGTTTCTACGTTCACTAAACCAAAAAGAGACAAAAGTGCTTTAATATCTGAAACCAAACTTTTGCCTTTCAACATTCAGTATATAGAAAAAGCTTGCAGGGTTAGACACTTTCATTCTAAAAAGGACCAAAATAGATTTTTTTCCCCCAAAATGTTTCAAATATAACACAAACTTTAAAAATGAACTGCTTTTTCCTATGTGCACACGTTTTTTCCAAGATTCACATCTCCTATGAAAAAATACTTCTCTACACACCCATTTGTTTTGCTGCTCTGAGGAAAGTCATAGGGAGCAATTACCCTTTTAATTCAAATCCAAGGAGGAGTTTTTATTCTTCTGAAATCACCTGGTGGTTTGAAGTATTTCCACACCTGCTATCACAGAAGTTATTACTCTGCAAATTAAGTAACACTGGAGGCACTACTAAGCCTACTGTAACAAAAGACTGTCAGACTACATACAGAAAGATATCAAAAATAATTAATATAAAAGCTACTCCCCCATATTTGCAATATTTCACTCCAACACAATTAGAAATAATTTTTTGAAATTCTGAAAATTATCAAAGGTCCAACGTGTTGGCAATAAAAGGTAAAAAGTCACTAAAATGACATATAATTCTTTTTCATAGCTTTTGATTCTCAAAAATTCTTTCAACTTGTGCAGGTTAATCATTAAAATGATGCATTACACAAACAGTGCTTAAAAAAAACAAAACAAACACCTTATCTGTTCATACGGAAGGTTCACGGGTACATTGCAGTAGATCTCACTCATAGATTGCCAGAAGCAAAGTGGATAAATCAGGATGCAAACATACATACCACCAGAGGTTGTCTGTTCTTCTTTGCCAACTTAACAAACCCATTTAGATATGTAGTTCTCTCTGAAGCAAAAGTGAAGACAGTTCAAGAACAACTAAACTGGAAAAAACAAAAACCAAAACACCACCATCAAAACTGAGCACAAAAGTAATCCCTATAACCATTATTTTACCAGCATTTGTCAAGTTTTCTCATCTATGCACAGAAGGAACATTCTCTGAAAGCAGAAATGCAAATTTTACATTGCTATTAGTAATATGCATGTAATCCAGTTACAAAGACCATAAATTCATTCTCATTACTAGTTATCCAACTCACAAGAAACTCACTAAAAGACTCTTAAGCACAGATACCACCCCTGGCCAAGGAAGTCCCTGTGCCCTAATTTCTGAATGCTAGCAGAGCAATCTGGGGAAGTTACTAACTGTTCACACTGCTCTCAGCAAATATGAGAATAACCATGTAAGCAACTACTGATGACTATTGTTCTTACTGATTTTCTTGTTGGAGGAAAAAAATACTGAGCTAGATGGGCTTTTGATGAGACGTGGTATGGCCATTCTGGGCTCCAAAAGTTAACTGTCTTAGCTGATTTCCAACCCCATTTACTTACTACTTTTGTTAGTTCATTACAGTTTTCCTAGTATCACTGAGTTATGAACTGACAGCTGCAGCATGCTTTTAAGAAAACATACTTCGGTACTCTACCAAAAAATAACTGATCTTTCTTAAGCTTAAATTAGCTGCACAACTGGTTCAGTGAAGACATTTAAAGATCACTAGAGCCCTGTCAGGGCACTAATAAACTTGGCTGGAACCAAGGAAAGTTACCAGTTGGGTTTCCTTTTAGCCCAACTGCCTGGCCACTTCAGGGATGCCCAAAAGTTAAAGCATGGTATTCAGAGCATTGTCCAAATGCCTCTTAAACACTGACAGGCACGGGGCATCAACCACTTCTCTAGGAAGGCTGTTCCAGTGTTTGACCACCCTCTCAGTAACGAAATGTTTCCTAGTATCTAGCCTGAACCTCCCTTGACTCAACGTTGAGGCATTCCCACGTGTCCTGTCCCTGGATCCCAGGGAGAAGAGCTCAGCATCTCCCTCTCCACATCCTCTCCTCAGAAAGCTGGAAAGAGCAATGAGGTCACCCCTCAGTCTCCTTTCCTCCAAACTAGACAAACCCAAAGTCCTCAGCCGCTGCTTAGAGGACATGCCTTCCAGAATTTGGTATCAAACATCACAATGGTTAGCTGTCATCGACTAAGATAAGGGAATGAAGAACAGTGAAAGAATCCTGCTTCCTACCTACAGCAAGATCAACAATATACTATTCCACTTCATGGCCAATTGAACCTAAGGACACATTTACAATAGACCATATAGAGATCCATATTCAATTCTGAATTGTTTTTCATCATTGCGCTTATTTTCCTCTTTCTTCATTCCAAAACTATTCCTCCAGATGTTCACCATTAGAATGTTTCTTTACTTGATGAACCACAAACAAAGTCATATTCAAATGCTGTGGGCGTAGAGTACAAATGAGAAAATGTTAGCACAGCAGAGTTAACGTATTGGAAGAGGAAAATGGGACTGTATTATGAAAACAGGATGAAACAATAACGTGGTTATACTTGTGCCCCTGTGCTTGCATTCAGCCACTGATGTGAAACTTTTATCACCATCTACATCACATCCAGCTTCAGCCCAGAGACTGACAAAAGGGTGGAAAAAAGTCCCATCTTTTTGTGGTAATGCAAATAAAGAGAAAAAGGCAATTAGCATCAAGGTATCTAAACTCATGCATTGCTTGTTCTCCATATCTAGATATTTACATACCTTTTTTCCCCTCACCAAGTATCTGTTGTTTAGTATCATCATTTTAATATTAAAAACAGAAAAAAAAAGTAAATTTTCAAAATCCTTCTGAGTCTGAGCAATTTACAGTTGTTTTGTCATTGCAGTGACAGAGCAAGCCAGTCTGGAAGGATTTCTAGAGAAGTTCTTTAAATCTTTCAAAGAAGCAACTACTGAGTGCCACGTGGATACTTGCTAACCTAGAGAAAAGTTAATGCACAAACCTCAGAAGCATTGAGCAACACTGGTGTAAAACCATTTTATTTCTGACAGCATCCCATCCCGAAAGTTTAGTTACATTCCAACGCTACATTGTATCTTCACTTTCCTGAGTGCCCCTGTCCAGTCAAGTATCACCTCTCAAACCCCATTTCTCATGCCCTCCCTTATGATTTCTGCACATCTCCTATAGTAAAGGCAGAAATGATCCATGCGAACCCCACTTCCTTCAGAAAACAGCAATCTTTTGTATGCCAATCCGAGCCCTTTCGCGATATACACAATCCATGCACAAACGCACGTATGAGACTGAACAGTAGTCTAAATAGTCACAATGCTTTATATGAAAAAGCTCTTTTCATTTCCAAAGTCCTTTTGAAATAATTCAACATTACATCTTGGTGGCTATTTTGTACAACGTGAAAAATTTGAAAGTATTCAAAAGCCCAGATTTAAATAATAATTGCTACTAACAGTTTAGTAAGAAAAAACAAGCAATTACACTATATAAGATTAAAAAGCCATTACATTTATATCACTAACCATCCTCCTAAGTGAAAACTGTCTTGTGTATTTTCAGTATCCATTTCACCAGATAAGTCCCTAATATATTTCATTATGCTTTAGGCAACAGTACCACCTATAGATAAAATATGCCATGAACAATTTAGTAGTTTGATACACTTCTTTTCTGAGAAACTTCTTACTATAGTTAATGAATAATAATGAAAACATAATGGAAATAATATTTATAATTTAGTATATAAATCCCTATATTGGGCTGTGACAAGATCCAACAACGATATACCTTTTGAAGGGAAACGGCACTCCAGAGTTCAGTGCAGCAGTTTTTACCAATCACTGTTATACTACCAGCACAAATACAGAAGTTGAGCAGAACTAGCAAAGTAAGCGTGTCCCAGGTTTAGGACACTAAACCTGTCAACCTTCAATAGATTGAAATAGGATTTTAACCAAAACCACTATAAACATTATTAAGGGGCTGTGGATTAACTGCATGTTAACCCCACTGATTTAGCTGACCACAAACTGAAATCATTGAAGCAAGTATTCTTCAATAACATGCATCATTCCTGAGCAAACAGGCTGAAAAACCCGATTCTATTAGCAGCTCCCAATAGCTGCTCATGAATCAAGTCTAACTCACAGAAGAGCAGATTCAAGTTGATTTCTCCTACTGAAATTGTCTCAGCTCTCCTACTTCCACCCCTCTAGTGCATGTAAACTCAAATGAGTTCTATCACAAGGGCAGAAGCAGCTGCTATGATGAGTTTAAGAAACAACTTCAGAATGCAGGTCCCAAATTCTTTGGGTTTTATGAATACACAACTGATTTGATTTATACCTAACAGTAGGTTAAAAACAAGATCTGAAGCTCAGGTCATGCTTTCATGACACACTCCACTTGACTAGTCACATGTTACACTAGACTGCCACAGATTCCTTTGTCATAGCCAGATTGCCCTACAACAGTACTAAACCTGGATGTTCAAAATAACTTACTGCCATAGGGCAACCTGGATACAAAAAAATCTGTGGCAATCACTGCACCAAAAAGGTAAGCTGACATTCTACAAGTTGAATAAAATAAGATCTTACTATTTTTCAAAATTATAATGAACGCAAAGTCTCAGTCTTATAGTTTAAGAGCTGTGTGCACGATCTCATAACGAAAAGGCTCTTCATAATGCTCCTAAACTGTCAAAATTTATTTCAAAATTATTAAATATCTCACAGGATCCTCAGTTGCTAAAACAATGGAAGAGCAGGAGGCTAACAATGCAGGTTTGAATGTGCAATGCTATTTTTTATCCCGATTATGCCCCTTATCTTTACTATATCCACTGATAATTGAGTTCACTCTATGACCATTTATTATACTTGCAAGTTAACTATTAAGTCTTCTCTTCTTCTCCCTCCATTCTGCTATCTCTACCATCATTTACAGCATCAAGTAGTAATGAAATGATCAACACTACTTGTATAAGCAGAAGAAACATAATAAAGTGACATCCTACTAAGTAAACATAATAGAAAGATCTCAGTCTAGATACCTAAACAAATTAAGACAAGAAATAGAGTGCAGGTTTCTAATAATTAGAAACCACTTGAAGAACTCTGCATCATAGACTGTAGAATTTTACTCATGTCTGGAAATCTTTACATCAAGGTTGAATTTATGTATTTATTTAAATAAAAATTTCTAGTCAAACATTGCATTCTGATTTAAATTTCTCAGCAAAACTAGTTGAAGTTTCGTATTTAGTACCAGTCTCAAGATTAGAAGACACCTTGCCTGTCACATGAAACATCATTAACATATTTTGCAATAGTATATAAACAATATATTATAGAGAGGAACTAGCAAGGACTAGTATTTGCAATATTTGCCACAAAAGCATGACAGCCTTTGTGGCTTCTGAGTGCTCCATTAATAATAAGCTGGTTTTGTATTCAAATGTTAGAAGTCAGCAGGAATATGTCACATTCTACCATAAATGGGGAAGAAAAAAAAAAAGTTGCATTTCTTAAATGAAGAATAATGACTATAAGCTACTCCAAAAAAAGAAATCTAGTAGCCTTTGCTACTTTGCAATTGGAATCTCTCATTCTGTGTCAACCGTAAAAACCTGTAGACTCTCCTCTCCAAATCTTATTTAATCGAGTTTTAGAACACGTCAAAGTTTTCAATGTACCACTAGGTGGCAGCAACTCGTAAGTTATTACAGGCCTGCTTTCAAAACGCTTCGAATCTTCTGTTTTAACATGTAATCATAACTCAGAAAAGAATAGGTACTCATCTTTGATAGATTAACAAATGAAGATGGAAAAAAGCGCTTTCTAGGTTTCAGGTTTTTTACTCTGAGAACCTATTGCACAGCATCCCTTAGAAAAATAATGGAAATAAATACAGAGAAAAGTGTCACAACTTGGCTGATGTGAAGTCATTCATTCAGAAGACAATGCTAGATTGCACTGTACTGCCCTAAGTCCTGAAGAACAGAATTTACTCATGGCTAGACAATAATTTATCCCTCACAGTTTCCATCATTCCAAACTACTTTCATACTTGTATTAATTTTGCCAAATCATTTTGGCTGAAAAAGCAAGTATTTTGGCAGAGATTTGCAAAGCATAGGAGGCAGCGATTTCCATTACTACCTTGCCTGTGATTTAACCTGTACTCCAATGATGCTCATGTAGGACTGTGATAAATATTCCCTCTTTAGCATGAAGAGTTATGCACCACAACTATTGCCTCACCTGCAGAAAGTTAGTTTAGAAAGCCTGCTGTCTCTCTCAGACTCTGCAATACACATAATCTTAATAAACTATCTTTTCAGAGAACCACTGAGGCTGGAAGGGTCCTCTTGAGATTATATAGTCCAATGCCTCTGCTCAAACAGGGCAGGTTGCCCAGTGCCATGTCCAGTCGGGTTTTGATTATCTCCATGGATGATGCAACTTCTCTGCTCAACCCATTCCAGTGCTTGATCGTTCTCACAGTAAATAAGTGTTTTCTTGTGTTTAGGTGGAATGCCATGTGTTTTCTAGTACTCTATTCTATTTTAATGCGTGCCCATTGCCTCTTCCGTTCACTGGGCACCACTGAAGATTCTGGCTCCATCCCCTTTATATCCTCTCATCGGGTATTTCTATATATATTGTACTGGTGACATCTCCCCTGAGCCTTCTCTTTTCCAGGCTATACATCCTCAGCTCTCTCAGCCTCTCCTCCTATGACAGATGCTGCAGTCCCTTAATCATCTTTCTGGCTTTTTGTTGGACTCACTCCGGTAAGTCCATAACTTTCTTGAACTAGGGAGCCCAGAACTGGACACAGCACTCCAGATACGGTCTCACCAGTACTGAGTAAAGAGGGTGGATCACATCCTACAACGTGCTAGCCATGCTCTTCCTAGTGCAGTCCAGCATGCTTTCCCACAGTATCACAGCAGCCGCCCAATAACCAGATGCAGGTCCCTTTATTTTATGGCAAAACCATCTTCAAGAAGAATTTGGATTGTTTTCTTCCCTTTCCCAAAAACTTCTGCTGAAGGACAGGGGGAAAAAAAAAAAAAAAAAAAAAAAGCAAGACAAAAGTGACAAAAGTGAAGAGTGCCTTAATGGAAGACAAATGGATGAAATAAATTCCCTTTTCCTCCCCTTCCCATTTTTTCGTTGAACTAATACTGAGCACTGTGGTGGTGGAGGTCGATTTACAATAGTCCTAGGAGCCTTCATCACTGACCAAGGAACAAGAGTCTTTCCATGAGGCACAGTACAACAACAAACAAAACAAGAAGTAATACAGTGCTATCTGGAAATGGGCCAATAGCATGAAACAAGAAACAGACAGACTTACAGACTACAAGAAAATAAGAGAACAGAAGAGGATTACAGTGTGACACGAGCACTTCTGAGTTCTGAAAAAATACTGCAGCTTTCTTTCTTAGGAATAACAGGGAGCAATAAATTGGGAAAGTGAAGCAAAAGCTTTGATGACTATTCATTTAAGCAAACAAAATAATGGTTGCTATCCAGAACCAACCAGTTCTTCAGGTCTGAATCCTTTAGGTAGGTAACTAGAAAATTGCTGAGTGATGGACTTCTGAGCACTTGATGAGGCCTATCCTGAACATGCTTGACAAAGGGGACAGTTCAGTTACAGGAACACTCGCTCTCTTTGGACGGGGGAAAGGCAAGGAGGAGTGAGCAGAATCAGTATGCTTGCTGCACAGGGAAGATTAGATGACTCAGAGAATTTAACTGTTACAAGTCCCAGTGTAAATCTAAACAAAGATCACAAATGATGTACAAACTGAAGCACAGAGATGTTTATTATTTTGAGTATTTAAGTACAATAAAGACTTTACACAGTGTAAATGTCTACTTATTTCAGTTAACATATTCCAGAAGCCAACTGTAAATCTGAGGCTCCTGCAACAGAGAACTTAGGAAAAAAGATAGGCATACAGGAGCAGCTCAGCCATCATTACTGGTTACAGGGCTTACAGTCATTGCAAGAGTGGGTTCTGCTTCCAAGAAGGTGTAATAGACAGTCTGTACCCAAAAAAAGCTGACAGAGACACTAAAGTCTAGTAAAACAAAGGATCGATGACGGTGTTTCTTGGCTGCAAGTTGACAGGAATGAGTCAAACATTCCTGTATTCGTCTTTAAATATGAGGACCTAGGAAGGAACCACCTACTGAAGAGACAGAGATGACCGAATGAGGAAGGAAAACCCAAACTACACAACAGAAACTGCAAAACACTTACCCAAGTAGCTATGTGACAAGAGTTATTTGTATATATACTTATGCACAAGAGGATCCGAAGTCAGGAAAATAAGCCAGGGATACGTACAGATGGGGATTAAGAAACACATATGAGAAGGGAAAGAACTTATATAGAAAACTCAAGGTTTGTAGAAATCTACCAAAAACAGATGGTGAAGGTCAGAAAAATCAGCAAGAAAATTCCTTATGTGAGAATATGACCATGTAGAAAAAGCAGAGAAAGTGACAGCATACCAATGAAGAAAAAAAGATGAATCGGTTTCCCTCTGCTATAGAACAAGGAGTTGTCTAATGACGGGATGGCCAGAAACTGAGAAAAGGATATTAGCCTCAGCAGAAAAGAGTCAGGGAGGTTGCATGGACTGAACGCCAAGGTTCAAATGCACTAGAAGTTTAGAATTTTTACAAAACCTATCTGGAATTTTCAGTCCAAACAAAAAGAAACAAGTCAGTGATGCTGCTCAAGACCCATCTCAAAAATGGTACTAGGAGTAAAAAGTTGACAGGGAAATGGTGGGGGGGAAACCCTGACTAGTGAAAAAAACCCTACAAACTTACATAGTGGAAGCTAGAAAATAAAAAGAAAGTAAGAATAGTCCAAAGCCAACCTGACATGACGTCTGCAATAGATATCAAATACAAAGATTAAATAATTATTTTGTTGTGTACATAACTGCATGCTGTGGGAATGGTTCAGAGATGAATAATAAGCAATACACAGCCCAGAATTCTGAAAGTCTGACCTTTAAAAAAAAAAAAAAAAAAAAAAAGAAAGATATAAAGAAGTAGAAATCACCACATCCAATATAGTAAACTCAGCAGTGAATGCTTTAAACAGTATATATAGTAGAGCTGGTAATCTAGTAGCTAAATAATTTCCCTACACCCTAGACCAGTAATTCAGTCTGCTTCATTTTGCTAATTGATTTCCAAATATTCCTAGATGACAGAGAAACTATTTTAGCGGAACATTTAGATTCCATATGCTAGAATCCCTATAGTTCGCCAAACGCAATATGGCCGGCCATTTACAAGCCACATAGATATATACACTGTCCAGAGAATATGTATCAAGTTGAGAAAAGCTCCAGCCTCTCCAAATTTGCTTTCAGGTACACAAGCAGGTATGCAGTACTAGCAGCTTTTCAGGGCAGTAGCAGCTATGGGAGGGGAAAAAAAAAAAAAAAAAGCTATCTCCCCAGAGCTATGAAGATGTGTGTTTATAGGAGGGCACATATATTGGCACAACAGAGCCATGTCTTGGACCCTGCTGAGGTTAAAAGAAAGTATCATATCTTAAGGTTTGAGATAAAGAAATCCTTTAACACCTTTATGGTCATATTGTCAAGTTTGAAAGCAAGATTAAGGCATCAGCTATTGATGAGCTAAACTGAAAGCTAATCCAATGTAGATATAATATAGAAATGCACATTCCAAAATTTTAAAGTACTCAGTGCAAGAATCTGAATGCTTTATGCGTACAGGTCTCAGAGCTGATTATACAGTTAGCTAACACACTTCTCAAGAACATCAGACTACCAGTTTCAATTGTCTCAGGCTTCCTCTAAACTTTGACAGTAAATCTAGCATAGAGAACTACCCTGTGCATCTCAGAAGACTGGTTTAAAATGAATTGGCCTGGAAGCAGTCCTCATTCCAACAGATGATTGTGTGAAGACATCTTGACTGTAATACATCAATTCAAGAAGGCTATCAGACCAGATTTTCCAATCTAGCCTCCCACTGACACTTTTTAGAAGTAATGTCCTTGAACTGCTGGCCTTACTTTCCCAGAACAGTGAAAGAACACTATATTGCTATTTCAGTGGCCACTTCTTTCCCATAATGCAGTTGGGGAGTTTTGCTGTGATGCATTACATTACTTTATCTTAATTTAGACTACATGCAGTTGATATTCTGCAGGAGTTGCCCTTACAAAAGCAGCTTGTGGAGGCTGCCTGTTGGCACCTGGAAAAAAAAATAAATCAACTTTTGTAACCATGTAAACATAGTTACCCTATGTTAACTGGCAATAACTTCATGTAAATGAAACATGAACACAATCTCCATCGTAGCAAATTCTAAGAAACTGAAAGATTACTATATAAAATGAGGAAAAAAGGGAGAAAGCAATTTTGCATAATGTCACAGGGAACAAAGTGAAAAATATATCTAGGTTAACAACAGTAACTACAAAAGCAATACTTGTCCTTAACAAAGAACAAATAATAAATAATAAAAACCCCACAAGTTAAGAACCCAATACCATCTTGATCTGTATCAAGACGGAGCTGCAGCTCTCTCTCCAGCAGTCCTCCCTCAAAGGCCATTACCCTTCAAACAAGTCTGCTGACTTGCATAGGATAGAAGGACAAGATTCATGTTCACGAGAGTTAAACTTTAGGGGAATTTCAATAAAACAGTCACAGGAAAAGGAATATATTATCTGCTGTCTTACAGTATAATACTAACACAACTCTAGGTTCTCTGAACAGAGGAGAACTGACAGACTCTTCTGTAATCTCCGGTATCAAACATAAGTGAAAACAGGAAAATACCTACTACTTTAATTACAGTTGCGTACTTACAGTGGAATAAGGTAGTTCTGCACTCACTCAACCCATTTTGCTGCACACTGCCATCAGTCCATTGTTGGGTCTAGCTCTCGCTATTCAGCAGGTTTACCTCTTGTTTAAAAGCATAACATTCCTGTAAATTAACAGGAAACAGGGTTATGGTGACATTTATTATATAACTCAGTTCTTCTCAAGCTGTGCATTCCTCACCTGAAACATGCACTCCGGTATTTTTGTTCTTAGCTCTCCCTCCCAGCTTTGATGGCTAGTTCCCCATTCTAGTTTCATCGGTATGTGACAAATTCCCAAACTCAAAAGAACTAAAAAGCATACATCGCAGAGGGAAGAGCAACATATTATGAATTTCATAACTAAATATTCTCCAAATATGTACCTGTAACTCTTCCTCACTCTGTCAGTCAACACAGGGCCCAAGCTGATACGGGTTTGCTTACTGGTTTTAATCACTTCTTTCAGGGTGCTTTATGAATGGTAAATGCTACTCATCCTCACTTTGTTTTCCTCAAGACTTAACTAAACAAAGCAGAATGGACACAAAACCAAATACAACCATTCTTCTTTCTCTGTATCAGCAAATTAAGCCACAGCTCTTCCACCAAACTTGATCAGCAACAAACCTGAGAAAATACTGCGTAGGGAACTTGCTTTGGTGATATTTAGACATACCCCTTCCCTTTTCTCCTCCTCTGCCTTATACCAACTTTTGTAATAGCTAATGTTTAAGAAAATTATACACCAAATGAGAAGAAAATCATCTCAAAGATGAATACTTTCATGTGGAAACTGACATGACAATCCCATTAAAGCCCGTGTTGCTTTGATAAAGTTAAAAATCACTGCAGATCACATGGTGTTACTACTGTGGCTGTACTGCAGTCTCCATTCTCCTATTGTTAAGGAACTTCCACTTACAAAAATGTGTATCTTCTAGTCTTTAAATACATGTAATTCCTACAGGCATCAAAGACAGACATCTTTTGGTGGAAAAGTAGTATTCTCTTCCTACATGCAAAACTCATCCAAACTCTGAGTATACGTACAGCAGGCACTCCCTGCATGAGCAAAAGATCCTCATTCATAAAAGAATCAATGTGCCAAGTTATGAATGAGTTAACATCCACCTACACATTTCAACAAAAATTACAGACATAATGTATGTTCACATCCCATCTCAGCTTTGTTAATCAGATTTGTTCCCTGGCAATTAAGTTTTTGTTTTGTGTGTGTGTCTGCATGCGCTCTGTTCCATCTACTTCTTTCACTCTTAATGGCTTTGAAAACTGACTTTCCAAGTAAAAATTTGATACATCTGAAAAAATTGCCTTTCCAAACTCTGCACTGGCAGTCTCCAGTGTATCTGAACTTTTCAATTAGGCAGCATTAATTCTTCCTGTTTCTCCACCTCCCCTATGCCGTTAAAAGTCAAAGGTCATTTGATATTGCAGACATCAATTAGGCAGACAGAAAGAACTTATCAGGAACAGATACACATGCCACCTGATGTCAGCAAACAGAAGTCCATGAAAACATTAACAGGGAAGAAAACAGCCTCTGGTTGGGAAAAATTCATCAATATTTGGAATCCTGCATTAAAGAAGACCTCTGCACCTCACCACGAATTAACTGAAAAACTTTAAAAGAGACTAACATTCATTCAAGTGGAAGCATGTGTTTCACACAACAAACTCAGTAAAAATTTTTTTTTTTTTTTTTTTTTTTTACAATAATCCGGTTATCCACGATAGCTGCTGAAAAGCTTTGAGCCAAGGTATTTAGGACTACATATACGAAGGAATGACATGAATCAGAAAAAAACCTATAAAAATTAGATAATCCCAAACGACGTCTTAGGTACCTGTAAAATAGTGCAAAAGCCTTATGTTTCGTATTACTTGCTAAAGGAAGTATTAAAGCTTCCGTTAACCTTCTATCTTCCTCAATTTCTTTGGTGCAACGTGTTCCATAAGAGCATACATAAATGTTTATTTTGGAGAAATTTCTGCAAAATAGGAAATTGCTTTCAGATCCAAACATGAGAAAATACACGTGGTTTTTTTTTTACATACTTAAACTACTTCTTTAGTTAAAAATTCTCGTACTTACTTAAGAAGTGTGATACTTCTGAATATCTATTTCTGATTGCTTATGAAATCAACAGATGTAGTCATAAAAGAAAACCATTGAAAGCAGCATAATTTAACTGTGTTATTTAAACAGTCTTTTTTCCTTTGGTAAAGGATCAGCTATGCTTTGCTAGAACACATAAGTGGAGTCTACATTCGCATACCAGTTGCGGATATTTTCATTCAACATTTGAAACCTGAAAACACTAATTGGTATAAAAAAAAAAAAATACCTAAACCTTTCCACTATTCATTTACTATCACTTGAAGATGGCATTTTATAAGATAAACCTGAAGATATTAAACTAATATTAAACCAAGCATTAGTCTGTTGAAATAAGAGAATTTTCTGGAAAGCCATCCTAATGTAGTTTCAGAAAACAAATCTGGACTGAAGACTGTATCTAGCATGTTACTCAGGAAATAGAATATATATGACATAAAGGCCAGCTGAAAGTTAGGCTTTCATTGACAAAAAATAAGAAAGACAGCTCAGATGCAAGAGGAGAGGCTGAGAGAACTGGGTTTGTTAATCTCAAAATGACTATACTAAGGACTTATCTTGTTGATGGCTTTAATGGCCTAATGTAAAATTACAAAGATGGAACCAGATTTTTCTCCAAGGCAAGCCATGAAAAGACAACAGGCAACAGAGGCAAGTCACAGGAAGGTAAACCCCAATCATACATCAGGAAAAAAACATTCACAATGAAAATGCCTAGGCATTGGAACAAGCTGCCGAGAGAGGTTATGGAATCTCAAAATGCAAAACTCAGGATGATGCTGAGCAACCTGCTCTAAACTGGCCCTCATGATTTGCAATCATGAGTTGCAGTTCAAGGACTTTCTAAGTCACAGATAAAAATCTTCACACCTAATAGTCCCTCTAGCCTTCCCTCTTACGAATTTATCCAGTTGCTTTGCAAATATACAAAGTTTTTTGCAAATCTTGGAGCATCTACAACATTAAAGTTCTGCAGCCTGTGAGAAAATGAATGTTTTTGTGAAAAATATCTGCTCCCAAAGCTAGCTTTATTGTTAGTCTTATTTTATGCCCTCTGGTTCTCACATTAAAGATGATAAGAAAAAAACCCAATCTTTCCTGTTCACCTTCGCAATTCATAGAATCATCGAATGGTTTGGGTCGGAACAGACCTTAAAGATCACCTAGTCCCAACCCCTCCTGCCACGGGCAGGGACACCTTCCACTAGACCAGGTTGCTCAGACTGACTGGCCTGTAGTTCCCCATGTCTTCCTTTTCTCCCTTTTTAAAAATGGGGGTTACATTTCCCCTTTCCGAGTCAGTGGGAACTTCCTTGGACTGCCACGACTTCTCAAATATGATGGATAGTGGCTTAGCCACTTCACCCGCCGGTTCCCTCAGGACCCACAGATGCATCTCATCAGGTCCCATGGGCTTGTGCACCTTCAGGTTCCTTAGATGGTCTCGATCTCCTCCTACAGCGGGTGATTTTTCATTCTCCCAGTCCCTGCCTTTGCCTTCTGCATCTTGGGTGGTGTGGCTGGAGCACTTGCCAGTGAAGACTGAAGCAAAAAAGTCATTGAGTACCTCAGCCTTCTCCATGTCCCAGGTAACCAGGTCTCCCGTTTCCTTCTGGAGAGGGCCCACATTTTCCCTAGTCTTCCTTTTATCGCTGACATACCTATAGGAGCTGTTCTTGTTGCCCTTGATGTCCCTGGCCAGATTCAATTCTACCAGGGCTTGGGCTTTCCTTGATCCCTGGCTGCTGAGACAATTTGTATTGCGCCCAGGCTACCTGCCCTCACTTCCACCCTCCGTAGGCTTCCTTTTTGCATTTGAGTTTGTCCAGGAGCTCCTTGTTCATCCATGCAGGCCTCCTGGTGTTTTTGCCTGACTTCCTCTTTGTTGGGATGCGTGGAAGAGGTGACCCTTGAATATTAACCAGCTTTCTTGGGCTCCTCTTCCCTCCAGGGCTTTACCCCATGGTATTCTACCAAGCAGATCCCTGAAGAGGCCAAAGCCTGCTCTCCTTAACTCCAGGCTAGCGAGCTTGCTGTGTAACCTCCTCGCTGCCCTAACGATCTTGAGCTCCACTTCACGGTCACTGCAGCCAAGGCTGCCCTTGAGCTTCACATTGCCCACCAGCCCCTCTTTGTTGGCAAGAACAAGGTCCAGCACAGCACCTCTCCTTTTTGGCTCCCCTATCACTTGGAGAAGGAAGTGGTCATCAACACATGCCAGGAACCTCCTGGATTGCTTATGCTGTGCTGTGTCGTCCCTCCAACAGGTATCAGGGTGGTTGAAGTCCCCCACGAGGACCAGGGCTTGTGAACGTGAGGCTGCTCCTATCTCTCTATAGAGGGCCTCATCCAGTCGGTCTTCCTGGTCGGGTGGCCTGCAGGAGCCCCCCCCATAAAGTCACCTGTCCCTGCCCTCCCTTGGGAACCCACAGGCTCTTGGTCAGATCCTCATCCATCCCCAGGCAGAGCTCCATGCACTCCAGCTGGTCACTGACATAGACGATGACAACCGCTCCTCGTCTCCCCTGCCTGCCCCTCCTCAAGAACCTGTCTCCTTCCATTCCAACACTCCAGTCACGATGTTAGAAGGATACCATACCCTCTCTCAGACACCTCTTGTAGGCTGAGGGCTCCTCCTAGTCAAGTTACAGTTTACTCCTTGTAAGTCAACCACATCCTCCACTTCGGTCCCCTTGCCCCGCTCTATAGCTTCTCTAATTTTCCTCACACCCTTTTGAGGATGGGGATAGAACACCACACACTGTTCAAGACATACACTCACTGTATACTTGTTCTTTGGTCTCCTCATATAAACCCCTACCGCTAATACTTTTCTGATCACTTTGATGTTCTCATAGATATCTCTCTTGCCTGTCTTGAAGAGGCTGACTGCAGCAAACATCTCTCTTGTATTCAAGACCCTCCTTGATCCTGCATTTAATCAATTAGGCTGATCTTGCTCTTTAAGTCTCTCATCACAAATTCTTAAAACATTTTTAATGCTAATTTTGGGGCACTCAGAACTTTTACCTTCCTTTTAAAATGAGAATATCAAAATCGTGCATTGCAGTCCAGTATGATTTTCACAAAACACTTCAGAACTTAAAATCTTCTTCCTAATTCTGTTCACTACTTCCTTGTCCATTTATTTATAGAATTAATCCTTTTTTCCTGTAACACTGCACTGAGAGTTCCTGTTGTGTTGCTTACCTATTTTGACTGCCTGCATCATTTGCAGAACGTCTGCTCCTCAAAACACATTCCCTTGTACCTTAAGCGAAGCCTACAGTTCATCTTCTTCAACATAAAAGTTTGTTTGACCTTAACACAAACTCTATTCAAATACATAGCATGCCCAGTGGTCTACTTCACCCTGTCCAGACTGGCTGTCTTAACTGTTCTTTTTTTTTTTTTTTTTTTTTTTTTTTTAAGAAGTTATGTTATTTACAAATGTTAACCACAGCATTCACAAATTTATTGTCAGATCACTGATGAAGTTGTGGACTCACTGTCAGACCTAGCACAATTCCCTGTATATTCTTATAAAAAATGGTTCTTTCATAAGCAGCTAGTACCAGTACAGCTGACAGACAGTAAGCCATCCGCTTATTGCGTTTGGTTACTAAAAGGATAATACATTGTTATTTTCTAAACCTGAGTATCACACAGTATTAGAGTGCTTGATTGAGTAAACATATTTATAGTTTTTACCTAGTTACCTTGGTCAATTCAACCTACAATTGCACACAAGAACAAAGTTAGGTTTAGTTAGCAAGACAAATTTCTCACAGAACCCTGTTGCCTAACTACCCCAATATTTCTGTTCTTCAACATACTATTAAATAAAGCCCATCCTATTTTCCCCTATTATTTTGTTCGCTACGGATAACCAAGGTAACATTAAGGAATAAGCTTCATGGAGCACTTGCCTTTTGTTAGCTCAACACTAGAACTCTCAGTCTTCAAAATCAGGACTGGCAGGCCAGAGATCTCAACTTCTATCTAGCAATTTAAGAAGAAATCTGGTTCTCAGACTTTTAAACTGTTTCTCCTCAGGAGATACTGTCTGACATTTATTACTGGAAAATATCTCATAGTTCTTGTCTGATACGACATCCTGTTTCTTACCAGAAGAAAAAAAAAATCTGCATTATACAGACATTAATGATCTTCCCAAATTTGCCTAGCAATAGACAAACATATCGCTAGGCTTCCTCCCTGCCTCCCCCAGAATAGGTATCAATTTTTTCCTTGCTGTCCTGCGTTCTAGTAAGCACAACTGGCTCCAAAATCTTGGGTTACTTTTTTATCTGTGGTACTTCAAAAATTCCAATTTATACAATTGCTATCTAGTTCCCCTACTCCCATCTTTATCTATTCATTTTTGCTTCTAAACACCTCCATTTTGAAACTAAGTCAGTTTGAGCTGCTGATGAAAAGTGTTACTCAAGTGTCATAGGAATGGAACGCATGATTTTTAAACGGGATGATCTCTGTGTTGACCACTGCGCCCCCCCCCCCCCCTTTCCACATGGGCTAATAACTCATGTATGATGAAAAATGGGAGCAAAAATTTGCAGAATAAAAGTTTTAGACAGAGAAATGTTGTTGCAAATTGAAGTTTAATTTAAAAAAAAAAACATAAGTTTTTGGCAGTTGGGAAGATGAGCTTTTGCTGTCAATACAACTTATTACTTTAACCAAAGAGACTGAAAAGCTATAAGCAAGCAGAATTCAATTTCACCATTGTTAGTCACAGAAAACACTGAATGGGATAGAAGATACAGCAAGTATGGTCACTTAAAGATTTTTTTTTTTTTTTTAAACAATAAGTTGCTCAGTCTCATAGTCTGACAAAAGCTGTGCTTCCTATGTAAGTTTGCTTTAAAGATATTTTACATTTGTATACACAACAAATTAAAATACCTTTCATTTTCTAGGGTGCTCATTAGTAATGCTTTTAAATATACTATCATATCCACATGTAAAGTTTGATTACAGAATGTGCTGAGAGCCTGGAAATAAAGTTTACATGGAACAAAAAGCAAAGCTCATAACTACTGCCCATCTTGATTTCTAGCTGTCACCCCTTTACTAAAATAAGGCGAACAAACAGAAAAATGAATAAAATAACTTGGTTAAAGTAAGAGTTTTCCAATATTTTTTTTTCAAACTGGTGCTACGCCACGCAGGACAGACAACATACGGAAAATGAACAAACAAGGGCACACAGTTCCGTCCTTGTTACGCACTCTTCCTGTCCTTCTCCCACATGAGGAATAACTACTAAGCACAGCGTGAACTTTCAACACAAAAAACCAAACCTGTCTTTAAAAGCATCTGTTGGACATAAAAGGCACGGATTGCTACATTCAACTATAAGGTCGTTAAGGCAAGGAGTGTCTTTCCACCACATTGTAAGAGGGGGACCAACCCAGATTTAATTTTTTTTTCAATGATAAATACGGCAAGAGACTACCCACGCTCCGTTGTCTTGGGTTCACAACAACAGACTGCAAACCAAAGGCACGCTGTGGTTCTACAGCTGCGAATTTCAACAACAGTTCCCTCTCCGCCACGTGCCAAAAACCTTAGGCGTGCTGAAGCCGGATCAAGCATCATTTGAAACGAAGCTCCCTAACAGCACCTGCACCCCACCGCCCACACGACACGCAAACAGGTCTCTCCCCCTTCATCCCAGAAGCCCAGCGGAGGATGCGGCCAAGCCCGGTCGGTTTCGCCCGCTTCCCCCCTCGCCCCCCACAAGGGCTGCTGGCGCTGCCCGCCGCGCGCCGCGGCCCCCGCGCGCCGCCACCCCACTCCCTCGCGCCCGCCGCGCCCCCCGCCCCTTGTGTAAAGGGGCGGCCGCTCCCACGTCCCAGGCGCGCGGGGCTCGCGGCGGGCCAGCCCCGCCCCTCCCCGCTCCAGCGGCACCCGCGGGCAAG
>JANHGO010000047.1:25096903-25118479 GCA_024606505.1 Aquila spilogaster | reverse complement strand
CTCTTGGTGCAGCCCAGGATACGGTTGGCTTTCTGGGCTGCGAGTGCACATTGCCGGCTGATGTCCAGCTTTTCATCTCCCAGTACCCACAAGTCCTTCTCTGCAGGGCTGCTCTCAATCCCTTCATCCCCCAGCCTGTATTGATACTGGGGATTATAAATTATTATAAAGAGCATTAATAATAGCATTATAAATAGCAAACCATCAAAATGCATCAAAGATACACGGGCACTGGGCAAATAAGTACAAATTGACACTGAAATTGTCAGTAATTAAATTCAGAATTAATATTCCATTCAGAGTAACAGAACTTTGCATCTTAAAGGGTTTTGAGAGAACCTCTGTCAAAATTTCTACTTGCTTTTTAATTCTACTATCCTCTGATATTTATCCCATCCCCACGTAAGGCTCTCTATGGGAATGGCCACATCTTTCCTTCTCCTGACTCTGCTACATAAATGGTAATTTCCAGCAAAAGATATATATGGCAGTGCTGAGCAACATCCTGTAAATCCTTACATTACAAGAACATCTATACATAATAGCTAGTAGATTTAGAATGGTGGATACCCATAAAACAAAACATAAGTCCCTGCTTATAACATTTATTCTACTGAAATTACAGACATAGTTTAGGGAAGCAAGTTATACTATGTACAAAAGTAGGAAAAATGAAACAAATGAAAGTACTTCTGATAAGCAGTTCAGGCTTAGTGTTATCTTGGATCAAGAAGTTCTGTGTGTTATTTAAAAGGATTAACTATTAAGTAGTTTCAATAACCAAACTTTTTGGTGTGTGCATTTGTCTGTCAGCATTGCCTGAAACTGATTTAGAGAAAACCTTTTCCAGGTTTTACCAAATTAATGCTTTGGAAATAAGTTACTTCAGTTTACGCAATACAATTCTTTTATTGGATATCTCTGCTGAAATAGCCTGAAGTATTTTCCAAGTTATTAGGGACAAACTCTAAACAAGCAGATAAGTTGAAGTTTAACCACACATACTGTACTATGGCACTGTAATTATTGCCATGGATCACAACTTTAAACAAATATGAACTACCCAAGGTCAATGGTGTATCCCTAGATAGAACTAGATGAAGTTAGAATCCAATGCAACAAAAATGCAGCTTAAGGTTAGCAAGAAAAAAGGGAGTTAAAGAAAAACCTGAATAATTTCTGAGTGTTAAGTGCAAAGAATATCAGAATTATTCTGACAGTCTAGAGACATTTTTTAGATCTTAATCTGATATACACCACCACAATTCCTCTTATTTCCACATCTTCATGTGGACAAAACAGACAAAGAAGGGGTCCTTTGAAGCTACCAGCCAGTTTACACAGGCAATTGACCTATGTCATCTCCTATCTGAGTACAGTGGAACTCCCCATCTTTGTATCAGAATATTTTTTCTCTCTATAAAAGGAGAGAAGCCATTCTTAAGAAAGACTATTCAGGTACTGTGAAGTCTTCTGATGTATTATGAATGGATCTTGAAGTGATAGACACTGTGTTTTACGCAATGCGAAAATTTGATTGTAACATCATTTCAGCTTTATTTGACTAGCTTGACAAGTTTTGACTCAAACCTACAAAGACAGTTTTCTGATCTTGTTGCTTTGGTCATACCCCTTCATTATTTTCCCGTTTTCTCTTCCAAAAGCAATTGTGTATCTTCACTTTTAAGGGCTCTTCCATTAACCCTCAATAGATCTATTTTCTTATCATCACATTTCACTTATATCTAGCCAGGGTCACTGTCCTTTGCCTGCTTACCATGTTTTCAAACAAGCACCTTTGTACTTTCTCCGATACTGCCTCATACTGATGAATTCTCCATCAACCTTGCAAAATTGCCTCAAAAAATCATCCTTCAAAACCCTCCTTTGTTTCAATGTCAGAAAAAGTCCACTGTGGGTGACTGCAAGTTGCCCATCTGACCAAAATCCTTCTATCTTTTCTTCTCCTGTCTACATCTGTTGTCTTTTGTTCTACACAGTACAAGACTTCTGGGGAAGTCATGTAGGAACATGTCTGTCTTAAACATGTGTCTGATTTATAGTACCACGGCAGTACAGACAGACACTTTTTCAGAGCTCTGTACTGCCTCCCTAAGCCTTCTGCTACACTCTATCATACAGGAGAAGATCTCCCCTGATACTATTTTACCCTTTTTTTCTGATGCCAGAACTTAAGATGTTTCGCAGAAAGGGAGATCTCGTGCCCACTCAGCATTATTAGCTCCTATACACATAGTTCTTACGTAACTAGGAAAAAAGCTCAGTTTGCACGGTGGACATAGAAGTATGAGCCTTCATAAAAGTACAACTTTTCTCTAATGCCCTTGACCAAACTCCAGTACATTCAGAGACAGGTGACCAGGACCAGTAGTCTACCGCTACCCATAGTGGCATATTTGCATTTTGCTATTGATACAATTTTGTGCTTTTCAAAAGAATACAATTTTTAAATGTACCAAAAAAAATGCAATTTAAAGGAAAGAATGTTTTATTTCATTAACAATTTAAGTTACTTTTATAATTCACAGTACCACTCATGCTATAGGGCACACCATCCAGATGCTGTTGCACACATGCGTGCATGGTACTCTGATGGTGCAAAGACATACATCCCATTCTTACTGAAAACCACATTTCCAGAAGCACCAGACATGTACTGCTTCTATGGGAAAGAAGTTCCTAATTCCTTTCCCTTCCCCCATCACTCCCAAAAAGTTTGGTGCCCTTAGGAACAGTATCTGTTCTAAAGGGTAAATTTATGTGGAACTCTATAACTTAAGAAGCAATAGAAACAACATAAGACATGAACCTGTTGGAGCAGGTCCAGAGTGGGGCCACGAGGATGTTCAGGGGGTTGGAGCCCCTCTCCTGTGAGGACAGGCTGAGAGAGTTGGGGTTGTTCAGCCTGGAGAAGAGAAGGCTCCAGGGAGACCTTAGAGCAGCCTGCCAGTACCTAAAGGGGGGCTACAGGAAAGATGGGGAGGGACTTTTTACAAGGGCATGTAGTGGTAGGACAAGGGGTAAGGGCTTTAGACTGAAAGAGGGTAGACTTAGATTAGATGTAAGGAAGAAGTTCTTCCCTGTGAGGGTGGTGAGGCACTGGAACAGGTTGCCCAGAGAGGTTGTGGATGCCCCATCCCTGGCAGTGTTCAAGGCCAGGCTGGATGGGGCTTTGAGCAACCTGGTCTAGTGGAAGGTGTCCCTGCCCATGGCAGGGGGCTTGGAACGAGGTGATCTTTAAGGTCCCTTCCAACCCAAGCCATTCTAGGATTCTATGAACTTAGATTGTATTTACATAGCATTGTAAACAAAATACAGCATGTTTGTTTTGCTTGACTAAAGCAAGTAAAAAGCAGCCAGCCATATCAAGGAGGAAACTTTCCACTTGCCTTCAAACAGAAATAACTAAGAGATACTGGGGCCTGTGACTGATACCACGGTGCAGCCCCTTCTGCGTACTCACATACTAAAGGCAATTTCCACAAGGTGCCCAGTGTTGTGTAACATCTGTGCCAGCATCTAGTGCACAGACTCTGCTGTAAACGAATCTATGACGTTTATAACGCAGTTGTTGAGGATCATGTCAGCTCACACTCTTCCCAACTCACAAGTCTGCACAGAAAACAGCTAAAGCTCCTTGTATTACTGGTCTGCACATAGAAACATGTAATGAAGGAAACACAGCAAATATTTTCTGAAGGAACTGGTGAGCAGCTTGGCTTGAAAAATTAACTGCATCAAGTTCCATGGACACAACCTTGCTGCATCTTATTTCTAACCTCAATGGCTATCTGACAAGATGAGCAACTCCACCAACTCAAACAAAACGTAACAGAACAAAAGTGTGGAGGGGAATATAAGAAGTATGCTATGTCCTGTCTCTCTGCTCTCTGGGTAAAAACAACATTGCATTTATTCCTAACAGTCATGTCCTGTTTACCCCTATTCTGCATTACTTGAGTTTTCAGACCTTACAAGCAAGGGGATTTGAACAGATATTTTGCTAAAATAGTTTGTAATTCTGAATTTGCCCATAGGGTCTCAGGGGACCAACCAACCAACCCACCCACAACCCCAAACCCCAGAGCCAGTCAAGGTAACTATATCCTTCAGCTGCATTAGCATTATATAAACATATCCTTTGCTGCCATGTGAGTTTAAAAGTCATTTAAATTTAATTCAGCTTTACTATAGAACAAAAGTCTTTGCTGGCACACATCTCATACAAAATGAAAAACTGGCAACAGTGTTGGTAAATTTTAACCAAATTTAATAGTATCAGCTGTGTTTTCATGAATATAAAGCAAAAAATCTTTCTGCAAAATTCCAGTTGTCCTGGGAATCTCAGCAAATCAGTGATAGTTTACAATTGGTTGAGGATATATTAACTCCTCCAAGAAGCTGCTTGTTACAAAGGCACTAAAGAGTTGCCAACAGCCAGCTGGCACGAAACAAGTTAAGGCTGTGCTATCAGCTGAAGTAACTAAGCAGTTGCTGGCTACTCATGTTAAATTCAAGCTTGTGGGCTAGGAGGAGCTGTATCCTACGCTTGCTGAAAACAGTATTAGCTCTACTGCTACATATGGCATAACATAAAATGCAAATGCTGCTGTGGAAATTAAACATTACCTCCCTACCCAACGGACTTAGCTCTGGCTTGGTGTTAGACAGCGGGCCACCACCTGGCCAGGTTTTTTGTTTTGCTTTGAGAGTTGGACAAGGTTTTGGAACACAAAACTCAAATGATCATCTGTTCAGAACCCAATGAGCAATACTGGTAAAAAAGAGAAACTTCAAGAGCAGTTTGTGTCTAAAGATTTTTGATTCCTAGTTGGTACATGAGTATTAAACTGCAACTTTTTATAACACTTGAGGAAAAGTATCTAAAATGCAAGTCCCTTGGTAATTAAATATCTATATGTAGACACTGACACCAGAGATTTGCTCTAGAAGCATTTTAATTTACAAACAGCAATTCCCATTGACTTTATACCATAAAAAAAGCAATTTACAAGCAAGAAACAAATTCATCAGAACAAAATGAAGCAGCACTGAAATATTCATGTCACAAATCTAAAACCAAAGTGAATACAAGAGTAAAATATCATTTGAATAAATATTTTAAAATTCATGCTATAAAATAATCCTTAATGGCAAGTTATTAATTGTTACAGCATCAGCTTAGCTAGCTTCATTTACTTCATATGGTGATGAAGTGTGGAGTTGTGAGGTTACCGGTTTATATTGCAAGATAATGACACCAAGTCAAGTCATTCAAACTGTTCAATTATTTATCATGAAAAACAACCATACAAATAAAAAGTTATTTAAAAATACAATTTTTCAGTCAGAAACAAACACTGTTAAAATCGTGCAAGAGCTCTACCTCTAATCAGATATACAACCAGAGGCTTGCAATACAAGTCCAAAGGCTGAATTCATAGCATATGTAAATGGGAGAGACAGCAGTTTATTGTATCTACCATAGCAGGAGTTACTTACATAAACTAGAAGCAAACCTGCTCAGTTACTGATACTTAGCTTCACATCCCCTGAAGAAACACAGGAACACATGTCCCAGGCTTACTTGTTTGTTTAGCATTTTTTTTTTTAAATGTAAACTTGCGTAACTTAAGTTAATGCTGTCACAGGGATGCGCAAGTAGTATTAAATCTACAATATTAAATACAACTATTCTGGCACTTGTTAAAATATATGTAAAATGCACACAGATTATAAACTTTGAACATTTTGAATGACTTTACTAAACTTCCAATTCAATCACTGAGTATTATGAAATTTACAATTCATGAAATAAACAGATTCATATAAAGAATTTACATAATTCCCCAAATACTTTCAAATATAAAATTTAATAAATAACCCTGACCAGTCAAAAAGCACCATTCAAGGGTAAAATTCCCTTGGAAAATAGATTAGGTGTTGCATATTTGAGTCCCTTTCAATGGTTTCATGTGAAACCTGTTTAGAAAAATGACAATAAAAGAATCACAGTAAACTAATACAAAAATTCAAATAAGATATATATATATATATTTAAAGGTAAAGCTCATTCAATCTTTTCCCAGCCCTTGATTTTATTCCTGCTGTTCTTCCCATAATTCAGCCTAAATATATTAAGAGGCCTCATTGTTTTATCTAAAAGTAAACCAAAGGCTTCAGCATAAAACATGAATTTATGCTTGGGAAGACTGCATTAAGAACTATCAATTTAGGCCTACAGTATATTCTGCTGAACAGTGAATTGACAGTATCCTTTATGCTATTGAAAGATTTCACACTAAAAAAGCAGAGCCAATCTTGAGGCCTTATTGACCAAACTGAACTTTTAATATACTGTAAGTATTTACAAAGCTATTTTCTAAATGTATTTACAAGTTTAAAAGAAATAATATGGAAGATAACTGATGAAGAAAACTAAAAAAACTGTTTAAACCCACAAACATTAGCAAAGGTATAAAATCCTTTATTTTCACAGTTTGTCATAATAGGTTAAACATCTACAGGAAAGGACACTGTCACTGTTTTCACATTTGTCTATAATTAAAAAGGTAGATTAAGAAGAGACTCAATTATGAACCAGCCTATATAATTTCATGATTTATTTTGCTGTCAAATATTTCTTCACATATTTTATTGACTTCTGCATTTATTGTAAATGAAATGTGTAACAGCTCTGTGCTAACTTAAAACTGTACAGACACAAGACACTGTACAGTACTTCCATAATTTGCTTAAAATAACACAGCATACTCTGTTTTGGTGGACTTGTGAAATGAACTTCAGTCAGATAATGCTTCATGTTTCATGACAATGTTAATCCTGGCATACCATTATGTGACAAGGCACAATTTAATTGCTGTTGCCAGGTTTGAAGTTCGTTTTCTACCAGAGTCACACACTTTGTAAGTGTAAATGTAATGCCTGATGATGTTTTATGCTCACCTACATATGCATCCTTTGAAGCACTGCTGAACTTTACAGTACTGTGTTATGGCTTGATAATTATTAACACTGCTAGCAGTGGAAAGGGTAAATGGCATATCAACACGAATAGGAGCAAGCAGAACTTGCAACTGCTGAATCATGATTTTGTAGAAAAAGTGATTATTTCCTGCCTCTTAACAGTCCCGTTACAATGTTTTGAACCTGAACCTGTACAATCAAAGTGATGTTGGTTTTTTGTTTGTTTTTGTCAGAGACAATTTTGGATAAGTCACTCTTTGGTAAACTCAAACCATTTTAATACATTTACAAATACAAAGAACTAGATTTAAATAATGTTAAGATTGTGACACAGAGAAATTCAAGAAATATAAAATTAGTACCCATATCCTGCTATCCTCAACTCATCCTTCCATGGAAAAAGTCACACCAAAGGCACCACAGCACAGGTCCAAGATAAAGGGTTAAGAATAACTGTACATTTCTTGAATTTTGCATGTCTCAAACTTAATTTATCAAAACACTTTTTGTTTTTTTCATTTAATTACTTAAAACAAACATTTAGGAAAAAAACAGTATCAGAAACACCAACATGTTTTTAAGTGGGTAAACATATAGACTACCTTCCCTAGACACAGACATATACTTTCCCTTACTGGAAACAAAAGTTGTATTGTTGCTTCAAGGAGAGAAGTATCTCCCCACCCTCTGCCTCTTTATTTACGCAGTTTTAGGACAAAGAGGCAAATTATGTACTGAATTTAACTGAAACTGCTCCAATGGAGCAGGTGGGGTTTATACTGTAAATCTGTATTTAGTGAAATTAATTCTTATTGCAGACTGTCACAATATTAAGAACTAGTGTATTTAATAAAGTTACTGCACAAATATGCCCTGACTTCACAGGAGCCAAAAAAGCTTTACAAGATAGCAAACCTACCTTTTTGCTTTCCCGTAATTTAGGAATGAGCTTTTCTTTTCTAAATTTCAGGACTTAAACAGCATGTTCACAGATGTATTTTCAATATTTACTAAACAAACATAAGGCCCAATTATATAAAACCTGCATTTTAAAGAAGCATGTGATTAATTTAAATCTGTTCATCAGGTAGAATTTTACACAGTAGTGTTTGCCAGTTCATGCTTTTGAGGTCTCTTAAGCTATTGTTGGTTTTTTTTGTTGTGGTGTGTTTGTTTGGGGTGGGTTTTTACTTGTTTGTTTGTTGTTGGTTTTTGTTTGGTTTTTTTTGTGTGGTGTTTTTTTTTTTGCTTTTGCTTAACTGTTACCATTATATTTCACATTTTATATATTATACTGACCTAAATGATGAAGTTAGCACCATATTAAAAAAACATTTGGTGAAACAAAAAGATTTAGAGTATTTTTAAAGTTGTTGGTAGTTCCTTTATGCAGAAAACAACCACTGAAAATAGTAGGGAAGCCATAGCAACTCTGTAATACTCACACATGAAATAACAGACATATTGCTCGAAATTCCCATAGAGTATTTGTTTTTTTTATACAAAAAAAAGTACAAATTCCAAGTGCTGACATATCACTTGGAGCATTAAGTAGGAAGTCAATGTGCACCTGAAAACAGCTCTCTGTAAAGAGACCTATTAAAACACTGCTTGGAAATACTGTAGTTTAAACTACAACATCTCTCTCAGGTTTTAACCAACCATGAAGAGTGATGAAGTTAAATTTAATTACCTGGTATGGTTCTACAGTACGAAATGAAGGTAGATTCTGAGGCCAGTAAAAACACATTTAAAACCACAATGCTACTTTTAGGTTTGCTAATATTTTTTTATATATATATATATATATATATAGATATATCTATATCTATCTCTATATATATAAAAAGGTCAGCACCACAGGTTGTCCAGCTTGCGTTCTAGACAACTAACAAAACCCCTCAACAATTTAACCATAATTTAATAGATTTATGGCATTTGGTTTACATATGTCATAAAGCAAAGCTATTAAAACAATTAACTTTGCTCACTTTTGCACACAAAGTAACAGTGTAATAAAATGAAAACCAAACAACATTCTTTTAAAACCAAAACCATCCTCCCAAAGTCCAAAGTCCTAAATCCTAAGCAGAGAGGAGACCTAGCAGTTGAAAGAGTGGTACATGGTATAAACCTTGACATACTTTTACATTCACCTCAACCAGAATAGGAAAAGTGAAAGCATTTTATATATATAAAGCAAATTTATATATATAAACAAACTAACTACCAAAAACAGTTAGTAAAAGCAAACAGATTTCATTGTGACACACAGAAGGAATCAAAGCTATAATATTCTCTCTCCCCACTGCTGTGTAACTCATTACGAGCAACAGGATTTAAGAAATAAGGGAGATTACAGCTTCTTGGTATATCCAGCAGAGCTGTCAATCTTATTCTAATATCTTTCTCCACTGGAATTTGTGTCTCACCAGATCAAACAGTAGGGACACTTTAGCAGAATCTTCCTATCCTTTCCCCAGTACATTGCCTTTTATATTTTGAGCATCTTCAAAAGTAAAAAAAACCCAAATAACCCAGCCTCCTTCAAAAACAAAGAATACTTATGTAGTCTTCTCCAGAAACCATTTCAAACTGATTTCCAGAAGGTCAGGAAAATTAAAAGGCTGTTACACTTGTACTGAAGATTACTAAAAGAATAAAAGATTTAAAAAATACATTAGTAATGTGCTTGTTTGTGTTGCACTTAGAAGTAGTATTTTAATCAGATGTGTTAGACATTGCATGAATTTCCATACTAGAATCCATAGCTTCAGAAGCCGAAGCATCATTATCTACTTTCTGTTCCACAAACGCTTCTGTTCTGTCTGGAGACTCTACCCTGTTTCTTACTTCTGTTACCCCAGGGTGATTTTTTCGCAAATGCTGGTTTAGTGTACCCTGGAAAGGAAAACATTTCCCACAGATCTCACAGCGAAAGGGCTTGTCATCTGTGTGACCACGAATATGATACTCAAGTTGGTCCTTGCGGGTATACTTCTTCCCACAATATTTGCACACGAAAGGAGTAATTCCCATGTGCAATCGCATGTGTCGATCAAGGCTCCCCTTCTGGTTGAAAGACTTTCCACAGTAAATACAAATTAGCCTCTCGTTGTATGGATACCAATGACCTCTTGTATTTCTTTCCCGTGGACTATTTTCATATCCTGGGTTACTCACCATGGATTCACTGTCAGCCCCTTGCACCAAGCCCTGAACATCACTATGCAAGTGACCAGCGGATACCCGTTTTTGGCGTGCACGACCCCCTCTGAAACAGCTCAGCATTGACCTTGAAGGACTTGTATTGCTCAAGCTTCCGAAGGCTTCAGGCACACCTGTAGCCTGTGACGAGGCATGGGTGAACGAATAAACATGTTGTAAGACAGACCCATAGGAACCAACATTTACTGCCACCACTTGCTCTCCATCCACCATTTCAGTATGATATCCATCATCACCAAGGGAAGAGCTATCAGAGCAGCTTGGCCTGTCAGACTTCTCCATTTTAACTTTCACCTCTGCAATCTGACTTTCCCTTACTATCAGGTCTCCGTGCTCATGATCACCTTCAATCTGAATCTCATATTCAGAGATACTCCCACTGCTTCCTCGATCTGAATGCCCTTCTTCTTGCAGACGACTACGCAGAGTTTTGCCTGGAGTAGTTTCCATCCTAAGATCGCTGCCTGCTGTTGACTGTCGCACCTGAGAGCAATAGGGGGGAGATATCTCAATAGGATTGGCAAAGTAGCTGCTGTCTTTAACTCCATTGCGATTTTCTGAATTTTCTTCAGCACCAACAGTGACAGAGTCAACATCACCAACACTGATCTTTGAATGAATACTCTCCAGTATCTGTGTGCATTTATCAATGACGCACTGCATCTGTAGAAAGCTAGCTGCAGTTAGAAAACTAACAACATCCTTCAGCTGTAAGGACATCCTTCCAGTGTAACAAAAAGAAAGCAGCTGTTCAAAAACATTGGGATTTTTAATAACTGATATTGATAAGCCACTCATGGTGCTTAATGCTGAATGGTCACGGAAATAGGGAGAACTGGCAGCTAAGACAGCTTTATGGGCTCGAAATGGCTGACCCTGAATATGCACAATTATGTCACATAGCTTTCCTTGCAAGCGGAGTTCATTTAACTGGCTCAGAACAGTGTTGCTGTACTCGGGCACATCAAACTGAATGAAACTGCTGCTGTCCATTTCTACTGATGTAAAGAGTAATCTGAAAGAAAAATGAGAAGATTTACAACTGAGAATGAATACAGTTTTCTATTTCAAAAATAAATGCTTGCACATGTTAAAGTTAAATCACCACATTGATCTGATTAAGGTGCATTACAACAAAATGGTATAAATACTTGATACAATAAAAAAAATAGAGTCGTAATCTACCCATTTCTTGCATTTCTATAATTTGAATTATCCCACTGGAACATTCACAATTCAACTGCTCATAATAACACCACAGGCTCCCTGGGACAGCCTATGTTCTAAAAGGAACTTTGCAATTTCCCTCCCTGGTAAGAACTGCAGAACAATACCCTCACCCTCCCAAAAGAATATGAATTTTATAGTCACTGGGCAAGTTAAAAACTTTAGAAACTTCAGTAGGTCTTCAAGCCAGATAGTAGATTGATACTTGCAGGGAACTGCATTGTTAAATTGCCCAAGAATGATTTTTGGAAGGTACTTCATGAAGTTTGAAAAACCTGCTAAAGAAAAGCCACAGGCACATATATGTGAGCATGTGTGTGCATACACACACACACACAAATATATATATAAAAATATTCCTTAGGTCTAGATATGCCAAATTTATTTCAGAGGAGATAAATATACTATACCAGTGACATTTCTGTTTAAACATTTACCTCCTTAAAAAAAAATCTCAGTCATTCTGTAAGAAAAGTAAAAATCACTCTTTCAACAGTCACATCACAAAACAAGGAAATCCTAGTGAAAGGAAACATTTAAGTGCGGACTCAATTCCAAGATATTTACCCAGTGTGTCAGCGGTTCCCAGAGAATAATGAATTTGTGTCAATGTGCAAGGCAGCATTTGAAGGAAAACTGTTTGAGCCACCCATGGACTTTCAATTTTTTTTAATTTCCTTTTGTGATTTTTTTTTTTTTTTAATAAACCATGATGTGAACTTTGATACTCATCTGACACAGCAGTGATTTCCTAGCTAAAATGATTTGGCATTTAAATTCTAACCTAACCCAAAAGCCATGGCTACTCAAACTTGCCTGAAAGACTGTGAAAGGATGTTCCAAGAGGCTTTAGAGAAATCTATACATTTCAAAACAAGATCTAAAGAAAAGCACTTCACCAGTTTCATAGAGTATTATCATAAAAAGCACACACACACTCTTGTTCCCTTGAGAGTGTCTATCTGTAGCAGACGTCACCTCACATTTCTGAGACTGGGCCACTAATCAAGCGCCCAAGAATCTTCAGACTTTTATTGCTATTATTGTTCTTATTAATGCAGAAGTCTAAACACATAATATTGCCACCATACCTGCTTTTCCAATTGAACAAATTGATCTCAACATCATCCATTGACTTCTGATGCAGGAAGCATGTCCAATGTATCACAACATACTAGTAGATTTTTTTTTCTATTTATGTCTTATGTTACATGCTGTAATGGGACATATGAACAATTTAAATAAAATTATGAAAATTCAGGCACTCTAAAAATAAAATCAACAGGTAGGAATATGATAAAAAGCCTACAAGGGAGAACTGGAGCTATATCAGCTGACTGTCACTTAAAACTAACATTCATAATCTTCACAAATGGAAGTTCTTTTCAGCAGAGAAACAAGACAGCCAGCTTCCTGACTTGACTAACATTATGTTTGATTTAGAAAACTGTCAAAAACTGTCCCAGGGCATTCAAAATCAGGTTACCAGAGCTGCTAAACATGTTCTTTAAGTTACCAATGTGTCACAGATTAAAGTGGGTAAACCAGACTTCATCTGAGTTTTTACAGTTGTTATGTAAAAGCAGGTGAAAAGACGTTTTATATGCTCTTATATCCAATGAGGGAAATAAGGACTAAAAGGTGGTTAACAGAAGTGATGCAATCGCAGCCATCTATACAAAGATAGCTTTGGCACGACGGTTCTTTTATTCAGCAAACAAAGCTATGAAATGATTCAAAGCTTGTGAACCAATGCAAGTCAGACATAGGTCAGAAATCAAACATTACAACAAACAAACAAAACCCAATCTAACAGTGGTGTAGTTAAGCGGCAAGATTAACCTTGTTATTCCGAGCATCCCTACATGTTGTGCAAAGAACCACTGTTCAAGTCCCTAGCAGATGAATCCACTCCATTGGGAAGACAGAAGTCTCAGCAGTTAGGACACATGTTTGTCAACTTCCCTCTCATTTGACAGGGCAGCAGGCTTCCTTACAAACCCAACATAGGTCACTACCTTTAATTTGTGGGGCTTATGAGCTATGCACAGACGCAACATCAGGACATTCCTGATTAAGCTTCTCTTTGCTAAGTGGAGGAAGAGCTTTTGTTGACCTGAAGTGACATGAATTGACAAGTTACCTAGGTTGAGGACTGTGAATAAACTGCAAGACCAGTCCCCAGGAACAATAACTTGTCATTCCTTCATCATTTTGGATCCTTGAGCTGAGGAACCAGATCTTGGTCAAGCCTCACTCAAATCCCATCAGAAATTACTCCTTTTTTTTTGAGTCTAGAATGTACAGAAAGTTTGCCAATATATAGAAAGCGGCCTTCCTCCTTGCCCCATACCTCCCTAAGGGCTCTTACTCAGTGAAATGGGGAAAAACTTAGTCCTAGACCAAATATTAAAATGCAACCTGTCACCACTAGCACTAGTCCAGACAGAAGGAATGAATTAAGGATAGGCACCTGAGTAGAAAGAAGATGGACATTTTATGCCTTACCATGGAGAAAAAAAATTATGTTCTTTTGATCATGGCATCTTAGCATCTCTAGATAAATTCATGCTCCCTAGGACATGGCCACACATTGAAAATGAACTGTGAACACATGCCAGAGAAAGCATGAGAACCAGGAAGAGAGGTACACCAAGAGGAAAGGGATCCTCACCAATCCTTGCAGATCACAACTCTGTTAGAACATCTAATTATCTCCATAGGCATCTATATCTATAAGCAATTCCACATCCTTGTTCTCAGAGTTGTTTCATCTTCCTTTTGGGAAACAAAGCAGCTTATTTTCCTTAAAATGTTAGGAGTAAACAGCACAAATCCTCATAGTGAGTGGAAAGGATGGTGGAGTAAGGTCTGTAAGTCTCGCTGTCAAGTGTAGCAGGTAAGCAGTAAAAACCAGAAATGGGCATCAAAGGAACATACAGTATTGCTCTGAAAGCAAACGAACAGATCAAGTACACAAAACACAGCCCAAAAAGCAGTGGACAATGAGTTTCTATACCCAACTGCTCTTAAAAGAGAAAGTGAACAAGCTACAGCACGCACTTGTGACTACTCTTCCACCTTAGTTTCTTCCTTTGAAGATGCATGCTTCCTGTGATCTTGAAAACATCTGTAGAAAGCTAGGGTTAAATAACACGAATTTTGAACAACAGCAGCACTTGACAGAAGGGAACCCTTCTTTTGCTTTCAGCCAAACTCTGAAATCTCTAGTTGAAGAGGTCCTGGAACTGATGAGGTTGCCAACGAACACCACATTCAGGAGTAGGCAGGACTGTAGCAGGAACAGCACTAAGACTGCAGTAATTTTGCTGGGGTTAGTACCAGGGCACCCCAACTTTCTTGCACCAATTTAGGAAGGCAAGACCCGGGGAAAAAATCTGGGCATTACACACATCAGAGAAGCAGGCATGACTAGCAATGTTTTATTGATAAATAATGGTTAGAAGAAGAATGATCTTATTTATTCACATAAATCCCCAGTGTCACTATCTAGAAAATAAAAGTAATCTTTAGATTATATTCCCATACACAAGAAGGTTTTGTTTTATTTTATTTGTATACAGAATCAAGTTAGCAGTTCCATAATCAAATTCCAGTAGAATTAACCAAAATATTGTTCAGGAGGGTACTGTACCATAACAATACTCAATTATTCATCAATGCTGGCAGGCCAGTAGCTCTTTCAAGACAACACGATTTATGGTTGAAGTACTTCTGAAACAGTCCTGGAAGATCACTGCAGTTTGAAAAGACTAATAAGAAACCCTCAATTTTTTAACACCCTCCTCCAAGTTGAAATGTCTCCCTAACCTCTTCTCTTTTGGCGTGAGGTGAGTAGTGTTAAACTGAAGCAGAAAGGTACTCTAAAAACTCAGATTAACTTTGGACACATCCACTGTACACTCTAATGAAAAAAATTCTCTCTACAGGTAACCAGACAGTCATAAGGAAGCTTTGCTTCCCAAAGCAATGAGAATATAATTACTTTAATTCACATAACAATTCTTTATAGAATTAGCAGAGGTGAAGAAAAAAAAATAATTAATGTATAGTCAGAAGTCACATCCAGTACGTTCCATGATATTTCAACACATACAGAGGTAACCTGTGTTCTTCAGGTCCAAGACCACAGTACAGTAGTTCAGAATGAAGACAATTTTATTTGTATTATACAAACTCAAGCATTTTGGGGGTAGTGAAAACTAAGACAACTCATAGCAATGTTAGGTACTCTCATTGTTAAAAAGTAATGCATTTTGTCTTGCTTTAGCTTCCATCCCTGACTGTGGGATAGTGTAATGTTAGGTTAAAGTCCTGTAAAACTTAAGTGCACCTCTGGGCACCTGTCTATGAATAGGTCCTCTCTCAACCTTCCTGTGTAAGTAGATCAAAGTGTTTAAGGTTTTCATAGATATTATGTATCCAAGAAATTGGCTGAAGGCTTTCTAGTTTTAAAGCACAGGCCAGAAATGGACACTAAGTTCACTAAGTCGTAGCAGGGCTCTCTGTTGAGCTTCCTGTCTATTTCTGTAGGAGATGATCCAGTCACACTCAAAAGAATCATATCAATTCTCTTTGCATCTGCATTACATTTATTCATCAGGGTCTTATACAGCAAACGTAGACCATAGTACGAATTTACTAATAGTGGATCACTGCCCTATATCTTCAAACAAAAGTGTTCATTGAAGTAACCTGTGAACATGAGAGTGATAGGCATTTAACATTTCTTGTTAGATTTCAAAAGAAACTTACTTTAAAAAATATGTTCTATGAAAGCTCTTATTTCACTTAAAAAAACAAGAATAGATGGTGACAAAACACATTTGGTATTTAATTTTACTGACATCATACAGTAGCAGCAGGGAAGCATCATATAACTACAACACGAAGCTGTATGTCTGCCAACGTCGTATTAGTTTCTGCTTCCAAGTCTGCACCTGTTTAATTTCTTTCACTCACTGATGTATGATTCGCCGTTCTCATAGACAGGTGAATGATACAAATAATGCTCATTTTAACTCACACAAAGGTGTGAGAAAAGATCCCTTGCATTTTCTTTAGTTAGTTCTGCAACATGGGTTCCTTGGGAAAAAAACACATTACAAATCATTACTGTTGTATTATGTGTCTGAAAAGTACATAGAAAAGTTAGGAGGATCATAAAGAAAATTAAGATTAAAATAAAAAAAGTGCTCTGTGACACCAAGAATGGATACTCCATACATTACTGCTCAGAATACAGAGAAAAAGCAAGAACAGAAACAGGTATTTGTATAAATCAGCACACTCCTCCCCTGCATTTTGTAGGATTCAGTATTTACTGCACCATCTGTGAGAACTTAAGACATCATTGCAAAAATGTATCATCACTCAAGAGAATTTCAACCTAAGAATGCAACCCAATCGGCTGTGATCATGGAAGTTTTAGGGCAAAAATCTTCATCACTCTCACTCCTTTCAGTTTGTATTTGCCTTAGTCTTCAGATTACAGCAGCCACAATAATTAATGCTAGCTGTACGAAAGAAAAACTGCAATCAGATATGTCACAGTCTAGGGGCATTTCTAAGACAGTCCTCTTTAAATAATCTTTGGAAACAGGGAAGAAACTGATCATATAATCTTTTACCAGTTTATACCTCTCATAACAGTAAAGTATTATATTCTCTTTTAAAAGTCAACATATAGTGCCCTTGGATGGCCTTATGTAGCAGGACACACAGCACCACTGCTTCACTGAAAATCTGGCCCCTAAAGTATGGTAAGCTTCCCTACAGCTAGAAAACAGATTTTAACACTGCAGTCATTAAAAAAAAAAAAAAAAAAAAAAAAAAAAAAAAAAAAAAAAAAAAAAAAAAAAAAAAAGGAGGAAAAAAAAAAGCTACTATCCCAACAATTGAGATAGTTTTGTGCAGAACTACAACACACTTATAATAATATAAACAGTACTATGTAAATACATAGCATTTGCTTTTGCATCAATTCTTCCTAAATTCGAGTAGCCATTTTCTTAAGAACTCTCCAGCCGTTAAAGATCATGAAGGAGACTAAATTATTTTATATTTATCTTGAGTGAGATAATCAGATACTACTCGTTTCTGCAGATTTAAAAATCAATTGCACCAAAAGTTTTTCCAGAAACACACACAATAAATAATAAAAGTAGAGCCTTGTGTATTTTCAGCTCATCCTTGCAGTCTATTTTGTGGTATACACAACACACTGCCAGAGGCATCCTCCTGGTGACAGAAAATACACCTAATGACATACTTCTCCATGTAATTTATGCACTAAAATCATAGACATACATAGACATATGTATTTATAAATTTAAAACAATTCTTTTAAACCACAGAAAGGATGATTGGGGGAACGTTTCCACTTGATACTTAAGGGAATGCTTGGAGCTTAATGGAAGGGATATACAAAATAAGCCTTTGTATACTAACTAGATTTTTCTAAACTTTGACTGCACTACATAGAACTAATGTTTAAAAGCTCTTTAGCATAACATTTATCACATAAATCATAGCACTACAGTAAGCAAAAAAATTGTTGAAAACTTTGCTCTTTCTGAATCTGGCCACCTAGATGTTCTCTCGAGGCAGTAATTCACAAGCACGTGCCTGTTAACTAAAACCAAAGAAATTAATGACACAAAGCAATAGGCTTTAAGATTGGTGGTAAAATTGCAAATATCTGCTTGACCACATAAAGTGACAGTTTCATCCATCTTCTTTCAAAGCTTCCCTTGAATGGAACATTAAACAAGTATGGACTTACTACTCAAGTATTTGTCATGTCAAACAAGATCATTTCCTAAATCATTCTTACTTATACTCTTCTTTTGTGAACTCTTGGTTTCCAAAGAATTACAAAGCCGAATTCTAGAAGCATTATTATCCGTAGAAGAATAAAATCAAACAAAATCTCTGCTTAGGTTGATTTGCAGTCTTTGTTTTTAAACTCACTCAAATATATTTAAACTTAGGCACACTGGAAAGTACAACCAGAGAAACTGCCGCCTGTTAACATGAAATTTTGGTATCTCTGAATACATAAGTGACTGCCATGGACTCAGATGGAAGTTCATCAAAGAGATCATATGCAGATCCTAAGAGATGCTACAGCACAACAGAAAATTCTGTTAATATTTCTGCTGCAGCATGAAGTTTCGTTTTGTTTGCAGCTTCTCCAACAGGATAAAATGCATTTTATTTACAGCATCTTTTACATCTACAGTGATCTCAAAACCATTTCCAGCTCAGTTCAACACATCGTTCTGTTAGATTTGCCTCTGACAGGTAAATAAAACTGCCAGTATGATTAAAAACAGCTAGCACAAGCCTATGTTTACATATACACTCCTGGCCTATACTTTTGTTAAGCTCAGTACTGTTTTGAACAGTCTACAGTATGGTTGATTCCTGATTCAAAAGCCATCAAAAAAACCCCACCCAACCAAATACCAAACCCTAAATGAAAACTAAGCTACCTTTCTAGTAGTCTAATAACAGTGATGCAAAACTTATGGAAATGACCACATCTCAAAAATAAATGGCTATGGAAGCCATTAGTTCCTTTTGTAACAAAATAGGATTTCAAATCCTCATTCCTCCAAATGTTAACCATTCACAAATCACTCTAAAGATTTAATTCACAACGTGTGTTAAGTTTTGGGAAAGCTTGAACTAAGCTTAAAAAAGTGCCCATTGGAATCAAAGCAAATATAGACAGTTTGGCCAAAACTTGAAATAGTGAATTATGTGTAGTAAAGCATACATTAAAAGGTGCATATGTCTTATTATTCATTGGAAAACAGCTTTGAAAATGAGTCTGCTTCACTTCTATTTTAGACTAAAATACAGAATCTGTTATAGTAGTAGAGACTACACAGCAATTGGAAACTTCATTACATTACCTTATAAAAATGCAGGAAAACTCCAGTTTCCTCAGAAACTGAAGCCAGTTAGTACAGGCTGAAATGTAGTTACTAGAAAACTTAGTTCTTGCACACTTTCATCAGTAGATATCGGAACACTACAGTGAAAGCCAACATCGTTAGCCCTCCTCTGCAGACAGAGAAGTAACAGTCTACTCAAAGTACTAAACATCTACAGTGAAATCAAGAGTAAAACTCATGTCTGTCAGGCAAGGACTCCTAAAGCGTCACAGAACATGATCCCATCATTTGCATGGGTGAGCAATACATTAAACCCCAACACTCTTTGCAGAAAATTTTTTACTAACTTCAGACTTTTATCTAATAAAAATTGAAAAGGATTTATTTTTACCTCACCAACATTCACAACATGATGAATAGAAAACCACTTGAAGGAGTGGATGATTTTAACATCAAAATTGAAAACAATTAATTTATATGTATGTATATGCATACACACATAAATACACACATGCTAATATCAGTAACACTACAAACCTATTCTCAATACTTAGTAGGGTGCAGCAGGGAAATTATTGGAACTGCATATTTAGCATTTCATAGAAAAAAACAAACAGAAGCCTCTTATTTGAGCAAATATCCAAAGAAAGCAGTTGTGAAACTGAAGTCCAAGGGCCACCTTCGTCCCTTATTCTCAAATTGTCTTCCTCACAATTGCTTGCCTGTATGGAAGTGATTAAAAGAGTAAATATGAAACAACTATTGATGCATAAACAAAGTTTCACCCAATGATTAGAAGCCTCAATACAAATAATCTCTAAATTTTGGCTCTAGAAGTCAAATTACTACAAAAGCAGTTACAGGTATGTATCTATTTCTGAATGTGGAAGAAAAAAAGTCACTAGGAGGCAAACTGGAGATAGCCAAGATCAGCAGAATTATTGTGTCAAATAAATAAAACAAAGGGGGATATTTATGATACATACACTTTAAATCAGCAAGATCTTACAGTTAATGATCACAAACTTTTATTTTGTGCACAGATTTCATAATATACCCATTACATAATCCTAAGTAGTTACTGTCCACATTTTCTGAAAACATCTGACATCTTTGAGATGTATGCTTTGAGAAGCCACTATCAGTATAAAAAAACCCCTCCAACTGGTAGCATTAGACTTGCAATATATATACACCCAGAACTTTAAGAAGTGGGGAGAGAGAGGAGGGGGAGAGGGCTTTTGTACCTTCTATTACAATAATAAATGATTTGCTACCAAGGGAATACTTCGTTAGTATTATGCATTTTAATCCATCTACTTTTCTTTTTTTTTTATTTCTTTTTAAACCTCTTCATCAAATCATAACTTTTTGGCTCCAATGTTTCCTCTAAGCAATGGAGTAGCTATATTCTCTAGGTATCAGCAACATTTTTTGCAGCAGATTTAAAGCAGCCTGAAGAACACGTTTTCATAGAATTTTCCCAGTCCGTCACTTCTGATAGACTGAGCATTTTGTAGCTCTCATTGAACAGGCAATGAAGCACAGGCACATCCTGATTCCAGATTATGAGAATTCTGTAACGCGTAACAACTGTAGTACAGCTAGTCCTATGCCGCTTTTTTTTTTTTCCCTGGCAACCAGGCTCTCCCATATCAACGTTTCTGAGGCTGTTTAGGCTCGTTCCAAATTCACTCTCAACTCTGGTTTACTCTAAAATAAATCCAATCCTGCGTGCTACGCACACCTGCAGGGATTTCAAAGGGCCTTCGCGATTACAGAGATGGGGGCTTCACTAGCGCTTCCAGCTCCTCTAAGGGAACAGCAGCCGCTGAAGGGCCCGCCAGCTTCTGGCAGTACCACCACAGACGGTGCCGGTCTCAGCCCGCTTCAGCCGGCCAAGCCCACCGTGCCAGTTATTTCGTGCCTCGCTCGGCTGAGCAGAAGACCGAGGCACAGGCGCATTCGCCCTGCCTACCAGCAAGCCAAAATTACATTAGAGACTCAGACTCGGGTTACGCGACGACAGCTTCTGACAGAGGAGGCTGGGAGCGGAGCAAGCCCGGCGGAGCCGGGATCGGTCGCGGCAGCACAGCCGCTGCCGCCGCTTCCCGGCGGCCCGCGTCGCGGCTCGCCCCCCGCGACAGCCGGCCGGCCGCAGAGCCGAGCCCTCGCCCGCTGTGGCACG
>JANHGO010000047.1:25063187-25096803 GCA_024606505.1 Aquila spilogaster | reverse complement strand
GGTCAGCTGTCCCAGCTGTGTCCCCTCCCAACTCCTTGGGCACCCCCAGCCTACTCGCTGGTGGGGTGGGGTGAGAAACAGAAAAGGCCTTGGCTCTGTGTAAGCACTGCTCAGCAGTAACGAAAACATCCCTGTGTTATCAACACTGTTTTCAGAACAAATCCAAAACACAGTACTATATCAGCTATTACGAAGAAAATTGACTGTATCCCAGCAGAAACCAGCACAAGTCAGAACTAGAGGAGGTAAAAAGTTGAGTCTGTTTAAAAAAGTGAATCAAACAACATGCCATTTTCAGAGGTGGTATCAATGTAGCTCCAGTGTGATTTGCTGGTATTGGCCAGGGCACCTTTGGATAGCAAATGCTTATACTGGGAATAAAGGGTCAGCAGAGCGCTGCAAGGCACTCCTCACTGTACTAGCTCACAGTAGTGGTGAAGACGAAAGAAAGTTTTGGTTTCGTTCCTAAGGTAAAGGTCTGCTTGATGCTTTGGTTCTCTGCTTGGTCCAAATACTTCCTTAGTGTTGGCTCAGCCAGTGTGCTGCCTTCCTCCTGTTTATTTACAGCATAGCTATGCCCAAAAGATGGAGTCAGAGTTCCGCTATCAAAATCTGGGGAGTGTGGATTGTTTGATTTTTTTAACATCTACAGTCTGTGTGGGACCGTGGTTCAATATTACCCTAATGGTAAAGTGTTGTGGTTTAACCCCTGCCAGCAACTAAGCACCACGCAGCCGCTCTCTTACTCCCCCTGCACCCAGTGGGATGGGGGAGAGAATCAGAAAAAAAAAAGTAAAACTCATGGGTTGAGATAAGAACAGTTTAATAGAACAGAGAGGAAGAAACTAATAATGATAATAACAACAATAATAAAATGACAATAATACTAATAAAAGGATTGGAATATTCAAAACAAGTGATGCACAATGCAATTGCTCACCACTTGCCAACCGATGCCCAGTTAGTTCCTGAGCAGTGATCCCTCCCAGGCCAACTCCCCACAGTTTATATACTTGACATGACCTCACATGGTGTGGAATACCCCTTTGGCCACTTTGGGTCAGCTGTCCTGGCTGTGTCCCCTCCCAACTTCTTGTGCCCCTCCAGCCTTCTTGCTGGATGGGCATGAGAAGCTGAAAATCCTTGACTTAGTCTAAACATTACTTAGCAACAATTGAAAACATCAGTGTGTTATCAACATTCTTCTCATACTGAACCCAAACCATAACACTGTACCAGCTACTAGGAATACAATTAACTCTATCTCAGCTGAAACCACAAACTGGGAGTGATTGCCTGCAAAGACCACAGGCTCCTTGTAGTTGGGCAAATGTCTTTTTATAGTTGGGCAAACATCTTTTTCAGGAATGATTTAGATATAACTGATAGTGTGAAGGGAAATGTCTGGCCCTTTTTTCTGTTTTGCTGTGATAGGTTACTGTTGAGAGGGATTTGGAAGGCTGGACCACAAAGTACAGGGGCCTCCTGAGAAGTGGTGCTATTACACTGTAGGCATATCTATACACTATAGACATAGCTATTCTATGATTCTATATCTGAAATGCAACAATATTCATCCTCAGTATATTTTAAATTGATTGAATTGGTAAAATTCACTTTCACTGGTTGTTTCTTGACAGTAATGTAGATGCTTGAAAATAGGTGAGGGTCTATTTAGGCACCTGGACCAATTGTAGACTTACAGGGGATATCCCACCTGTGGGAGACCCTCTGGCACTTAAGAATGGCAATTGGTTGTCTAAAATGGCACAAGATACCTATTTTAGGTGCCTAAATGTCTCACAAAGCACCAAAACAATACAGAAAATCAAAAGAAAAGAGAGGAGTGGAACATTGATCTCTGACAGTAAGGAAGTACCTAACTGATGAAACAATAACCTCTCAGACTGAGGTATTTCAGGGCTGAGAATTTTTTCTGCAGCAAATTATCCTGTCAGAGTGAGAATATTGCATTAATGGAAATCCTTGGGTGATTTTTCTTCTTGCCGTTTGCATCCAGGCCGTGCTTTGCTGAGGCTTACTGACAAAAAGCTTGAACGAATGGGCATTGCCCAGGAAAGCCTGCGACAGCACATTCTGCAGCAAGTCCTTCAGCTGAAGGTGAGAGAAGAAGTCCGAAACCTCCAGCTACTTACACAAGGTATGAAAAATAATTTTGATATGGACAGTTATTGAGATCAGGTGGGAGAAGTTTGCCTGAGGGCATAAAAGGTGACTTGACATTCTCCCACAAGAAATGGTGCATGAAAATGTCTCATAGATTCCACATGCTTTCCAAGGTGGGAACAAAAGGTAAAATAATGCATAAATAAATAGAGATGTTCAGCTGCATGATGAATAGGCTCCATCTACAGCTTGATGGTAGTCTTACTTAAGTGTCTGCTTACTAAGATGAAAATAATTACATATAAAGGGCACAAGTAGTGAACATGCTGTCTTTACAGACATTGTACATTTTGCATTAATTGTTTACTTTCAGTGTTAGATAAAAGAGTAATCTCTGTAACCTGTTTTATGGTAAGAGCTGTCAGTGGAAAATTACCTGTTAGACTCTGTTATTTGCAGATGGCTGATTCCTTTTATATGTTGGAGTAATTTCATTGACTTGAATAGAGTTGCTTCTAATTTATGCTGCTAAGAAAATGCAAAACTGGGCTCAATATGGAGATCTTGGTTAGAAGGCAGGGAAGAAGGAGTAACAAAAGAGCTCGTACATATTTCCAGATGAGGTTAAGATGGTTTATGATGACTTGTGTTATTAGCTCTCTATTAAGGTTTTTTAACAGCTGTGGTAACATGGAAGAAAAGCAATCATTGTGGCAATAGTGTAAAGGAACATTTAGAGATTCTTTACTATATATCTGCAATACTTTCTCAATGTTAAATGTTGTTTGGTAGTCCAGTGAGATAGCATAAACCACATACTTCTGTGGTGTTTTGGTTCAGTGCCTGTTATATGTCACATCATATGAAAAAATAGTTCTTCGGTACACGCAGTGTATTTTTAACAAAATGTCCTTCACACATGACATTATGTTCCTGATTAAGCCTTGCTCACTGTGTTTGGGAAAAAACTCTCTGATTAGTTGAGTAAGCTGCATTTTATCTGAAAGAGCTGATGTCTCAACTGAATTGTTCCTTCAGGCTTTGTGTCATATGGATTGTGATGAGGAGCTTTAGGGCGTCTTCATTTTGCCATGATCTGTGAATATACGCTCACCTTACCTTGTGTCATGTCAAAGGCAGTGCACATGCTGAAGCATCAGTGTCTTCCCCAGATGTTCAGAACTGTTCCTTTTCCCTTCATCCATTCATCCTTTCCTCCGTTATTCCTACATCCTTTTCTTCAGTGTTGGCTGGGTTCTCTCTTCGCCTACATGTGGAGTGTTACTTGAGGGTTTGCCAGACTGCAAACTTCTGGTCATCAACCATCACTGTTTTAGGCCTGTTTACAGAAGTTGGGATTTTACTGATATGAGACCCACTAGCTATAAATTTGGGTCAGTTGATCACCGCCGTCCAGCTACATTTCTCCATAAACCTGTATTTGGCATTGAAAGCTATGTGTTTCCAGGCTTCTCCTTTATTGTTTCTCTCTGCTTCCCCTCTGGACACATTAACTGGTTTGTAAGTCATGATCAGTCAGACAGTGGCAACTGCCATTTCAAGGAATTCAGGGAAGCAGCCTTTGAGATTTATTCCTTGCCCATGCAGTTGAGGATACAATTTTTGGACTTTTGATAAGAGGGTGAATAAACACATGCTGGACGATGAAGGCCAGGCTGGTGATAGATGCATGAATGTGTGTTTAATGTAGTCTCTCTCTGCCATGTAGAGAGAACATTGTTATTTAGTCTGGTCCCATAAAGGCATGCCACCATATGCTTTATGAAGCCAGCACAAGCTTACAAAAAGCTGGTGGTCTGCAGCTCCTGCTGTCTTCCCCCACAGTGGCGCTGGCCATTGCGCTGCACTTCAGCTCCATTCCAGCCTTCTTAAATAGAGCTGAAGTCGTGGGGCAGCACAACAGTCCATAAAACATTCCCCTATGCAGCAGAGCTGTGTAATCGTATGATCCCAGAGCGGGGGGACAGTGAGTGATAGAATAACAGCAGTATTCCTACCCCTTATCGCCTCATTTACACCAAGGTGGAGTGTGTGTCTGTTGAAAGTGCTTGTTTGCAAGTAGTGAGGTTAAAATACAATTTCTCAACTACAGTTTAGTCTGTAAAGCTGTATGTATGTCAGTTGTTCTCCGAAACTGGTCCTGTCCCCTTGCCCAGTTTCTTCAGACTGTGTCCACTCGTATTCTTATTATGGTTTATACGTTTCTAATCCAGGTTGTTTGTTACTGGAATCGCTTTCTGTAAGTGCTTTTCTGTTTTGGAGAACATTTGGAGAACATTTTTTCTCTGAAAAGTAAGTTTCTGCCTTTTGGAAATTCCACTTGCAAAATGCAGGTCACAGTGTAGCTATTGCTATTGCTACACTGTGCTTTGCTGTCCTGCAAAAAGAGGGGGAAAAAAGCCCTTTTCTGCCTGTCAATGCACAGCTCAGGAGATCGTTAGGGGAAAGAAGCCATTAAAACCCCTTTCTGAATTTAGCACACAAGCTGGGTTGCAACCAATGAGGTCCTAATTCAGAGCCCATTGATGTCAGCAAAAAGACTTCCCCTGACTTTAGTTCATACCCCAACTGAAGCTGGAGCAAATGGGGAAAGATTTAAAAAAAATTATGTAATACTTAACAGATATTTTAAGTGGTTTTGTGTTCTGTTGCCTACAGATAGTTAACCTCATTTTAAAAACTCAGTAGAGAGCTAGCATTCTTTTCTACTCCTGTTTCAGAAAATGACTTAAAACTGTTTCATTCTTCTTCGTTCAGGACACACCATCCAGTCTGTTCTGGGGATCTTAAAGCCAGAATAGTATGTGATTGTGTAATTGAAGACTTGTCTTGAGTTTTAGGAAGACACTTCTTTGGAGTAAGAACTGCCTGATTGAGGCTATTATCAGCAGAAACGCTATTCCAACCTCCGCTAGGATAGAAGGGCACAGGCCCAACTACTGAACTGTGCTTTTTTCCAGACTTGGTGATGTTGAGGAACTAATTTGACAAAATATCTTCCAATGTCTCTTGGGGAGAGCTGCACGCTGTTGGAAACGTCATTATTGTACTGTTATCACTGTAAGCCTGAGTTGAAAGATCATTTTTAAAAAAAGTCTCACATAACTACACAGAGAAGTTATTTTGAGATTTTTCAATGTGAGTCCTGCTTTTGGCTAGCATAGAAGAGACTGTCCTCAAAGTGGTAGAACAGTGCTATGTGTGATTCTGAGCAAAGTATCCATAGACAGCAATCTGCTAATAAGGCTGCGCTTAAGAAGCATTTTTGGATTTAGACTAAATGATACCTGCATTTAAGATGACATTGGGCCCTCTCCTAAGCTACTCTCTGAGTTTCATACAGGGCAATGTGCTACTTGAATACATTGCCAGGCCACAGAGTGTGACAAATTTTCTTCAAAAAAAGTATTTCTCCTGCTAGCAAAATGTGTTAGAATAAAGCCTTATGCTTCATTGAAAATCATCACAGCTGTTGGTACCTGTTGAAATTATTTCTTCAGTAAGTTTTCTAGTCATACTGCAGTGGTGCTCAGCTACTGAAAAACATACGTGCCCAATGATAACCACAATAAAACTGTTTTTTTTCCCTCCTTCAATTTTGAAAATAGTCCCATTCAAAACTTGTTATAGTACCCTATCACTGTATTCTTCCAGGAGGGGAACTAGAGGGCCTTCAAAGATGCATCTCATCTTCTAAGGAAACATGAAGTAAGAGCCATGTATTCTAGTGATGGATCGTTCACTGGGTTTTAGAGGAACCTTGTAACAGAAACATTGCCTTCAGGGTCTATGTGGTGAGTAAACCAGGACCATGAAACTGTCCCTAGCTGAAACGTGTTATAAGGATTTTTATAGCATTATCAGCCTCTTGATACTAGAGTAAAGGCAGGCTTGATCAAAAATTGAGCTGTTTGGCACTGAACCCTCCCAGTCTGTCAGAAACATGGTGCTACTTCCTGTTCACCTTATCTACTTCTTCCCTGTGAATGTTGAAGGTGGGAGGAACCATGCCAGCTTGCATCACTGCATGTGAGGAGATTTGTTGTCATTTTCCATAATCAAAGCCTTGATGTACTGGACTCATTCCCATCTTCTGAATTCCTGCATATGAAGACCTTCGCTGCTGTGGTGGCTCCAGTACACAGCATGAACGATTGGGAGTTACACACCTGCCTAAAAAGGGACTTGAGTGGTCAGAAAATTTGAGAACATGGGACCTTGCAAAGCGCAGAACTGGAAGGTCATTTGGAGTTAAGATGATTGCAGCTTGCTGTCCCCCTGCTGTGTAGGCTTTATGGATACTGAGGTATCTGAACTGCTGTTGCCTACTGTCCTTCATGTCCCTTGAAGAATTGTTGCTTGAGAACAGCACATTTCTTTGTCATCCCTGTAAAGAAGTCAGAACAACTGAGGTTTGTGATAGAGGGTCATCCTGTTACACTTCCAGGATGTACTATTTTCTTTCCTGGGTACATTCTGGACTCAAGTTTTTGGCACCTGAGGAATCATGAGTTCCTTCCGCCAGAAATACTTTCTTGTATGTTAAAAACAGCAGATGTTGCCTCTGCGAGCGTTCCAGGTAGGCAGTGTGTTCGCCTTCCCAGGCAGCTGGCAGGGGAAGTGCGTAACAGTTGGGGAATCTCAGTTTCATGTCCCTGTGGTGGTGTTCAGAGGCGTGCGGCTTTTGAAATGTTGACTGTCCTCTTACGAGGCACCCGTTCTTTTGTTTTCATTGTCTTGACCTCACCTTTTTCTTTTCCCTAACCCTGAAGCTTCCAGCTAGTCAGGAAGGGCCTTTCTTCTTATAGCACAAATTACTATGCAAATGTTTCTTGCATATGCTACATACATGGCATCTATCCAAGGCACAGAAAAAAGCAGTTGATACTACAGAAGAGCCCCAGCAAACTTAATTCCCTGCTGATTTCCTTTGCTCTGTGCTCCTGTTATGCTCTAAAATCTCTGAGAGACCTTGTGAGTTGAACACAAGGTATAGCATGGAAACACTGTCAGAAATTACCCAAAAGTAGTGGTTTATCCCTTATCATAGCATCAGAACTGTGTTCCAGGACTCAACATGCTAAATTGCCTGATTATAGGTAAAGAAATCTTTACCTTCGTCTTGATGTGGGTTTATTTTCACTGTATGTCCATATCCCTTTTACTCCTTTCCATTGTACGTCCTTTTTTCCTGTACCACTGTAGGAATCATAGCACTTGTAACACTGCTCTTCCAAGACTGTGAAATGACTTTGAACCATCCGTTAGACTACAAAAGAGCAGGTTTTGTTGTATTTTTCCTACTCGCAGTCAAGGACATTTTCAGCACTTACAGAGGACGCGGGCTCTGGAGTCCGAAGCCATGGTTGTTCCTGAGAGGTTTTTCAGACTTTAGGCACTGTTAAGACTTCTGAAAATAATTTTTTTCAGGTTGCAAGTATGCACTGAGGGGTTCTCTATAGTTTTCATTTGTTTTAGCTGAAGCAGAATATCGTATTTGGAGTGTGTATTTGAGTGCAGATAAAATGTTTAAAATACATGCATCAGTGACGATAAATATCAAATTCCATCTATGGCATCAGTTATTTGAATTTCATGTGGCTGGTTTCTAACGTGAAGAATATACTTTGCAGTGCAATCAATGGTCCCTGGTAGACCATTGAATTACTATGGTTCTGTTAGTTACCTTTTAGCTATTGCTCTGATGCTAATACATATTCATACCAAATAACTGAGTGATTCAGCTGACAGGTAAAATAAGTTCCAATACACTGGACAATACATTGTAATGCACTCTGGATAGGTTTAGCACAGAATTGTCCTTCAATATGCGTAGTATATTAGTTTGGAATATGAATAAGGAAACATGTATGCAACTATGAAATTTGTATTGATGAACTTCTATGACAAGATTTTAGCTGCCCCGCTCCCACAGCTCCTCGCACCCGGAAGTAATTCCGCTGGCGGCGCTTCCGCTTCCTGGTGACGTGCGCCGACACCGGCCGACCGCCCCGCCCCGCCCGAGTCCGGACTCTGCAGGGCAGAGCGGGGCTTTCCCGCAGTAGAACTGCCATAGGAGGGAGCAAAGCCGTGACCGAAGCCTCTGGGTAGCACGGGCACACACGGTCCTACAATTTACAGTCTTTGGCTTCATAACACGCATTCAAAAATTAACTGTAGCGAGGAATTTGGAAAAGTGAAAACAAAAACGTTAGCGTTTACTATGAACAGCTTAGCATCACACCAGAAATGAAATACTTATTTCTGGAAATACATGATCTGATGTATTTTGAGAGCTGAAAATATACGATCTAACATATTTCGAGAGTTGTAATACCAAAACCCAAAAAACAATAACCCTGGCTGCCAGGCATGATGTTGATAACAAATCCATTCCCAGCACAGAGAGGTAGCAAACTTTTGGGATAGGCTGGGAGGTCTGCCCACCAGCTGTGAACAATCGCCTCTATTGAGCATCATAAGTTAGGAATTCATATCATCTGTGTTACACTGTCCTTTTCACTTACACCAACCACTGAGTGAGCATGCACATACTTCTGGAGCTTACCCTGCACATGCTCATAGCATACATAGGACAACAGTTCACTGCTGAACTCACACCTTGCTGTTACACTGAATGGAGGACAATAACTGAAGCCAACAACTACTGCTGTGATAATCACCTTCTGCAACTTGAACATCACAATCTATCTTCTGGAAGCATGACTTTCTCTCCTTATAAAATATACGGAAGACGATCTTCAGAAATTAGGTGCTCCACAGTAACAGTGTAAAGTTGGTTGAGTAAGCTGACCAGGGCATAAATAGCAAACTTAAATAAGACACTTGTCATTGAAAATCAAATGATTAATGCTGAACAGGCAGAATACTCTGGCTTTTTTCTTTTGGGTATACAGAACGTGTAACTAGCAGCAACAGTAAGTGAATTTCCTTGCACTACATTCTGTTCAAAACTGCTAAATATGGAGGACTGTGGTGTACAAATACTGATTTATCCAGAGATCAGTTCAATATGCATTAAATGAAAGTAAGTTGATTTATTGTTTAGACAGCAAGCAATGAGCTGCTGAGTAAGATGCATCAGCTATGACAGCTTCATGAGGAATAAACAGATAGAGGCTGGACAATGCAAATTGTTTGGTAAAAGTTCTTAAATTTAGAAGAGGATTCCTCAGAGGAACATAATCTTTAATACATTTACACAGCATGAAATTTCTTTCATACTTTAACAAGAGAAATTAGATGCATTATCTGTACCTACTTCTGACTAACTTGTAGGCATTTTGAATGTGCACTTGCTGCCACTGTTAAGTGAGCGTTCTGGAGCTTCCATAAGTCTGTACATACTGTATTACAGAATCACAGAATTGTAGGGGTTGGAAAAACCAACAACAAAACACAGTTACAGTAAAACCAGTTTGCTGAATTCAGACTCACATGGCAACTAATTATCTAAGCAGCAAATAAAATTGGGACCAATTCCAGAAATGTATCAACTACCTGTGTTTTAAAAATGAGTTTTTTGTTTAGTGTTTTCTTAGGCTAGGGTGGCATGCTCTCAGTATTTCAAGAAAACACACTACTAGATGACTTTTTCTTTACATATTTAATAAAGTTATATATGAACAACTTTTGGATTTGAAGTATTTGAGCACTTAATTTGGTAAAAGTGAAATACTAAATACTAGTACTAGACATGCATTCCTTTCATTCAAGCTTAAGAAAACATTACAAAGTTGACAGATAACATTTATTAAAACATGTTATACAAAAAGGGGGCATGGGACTCTTCTATAAGAAGAAAATATTGAACAGTAACATTAAATTAAAACCATGCTGTACAGTTAAGACAGCAATATTTATAGACAAATCTATCCAACCTCTGCAATACAAGCGTAACATCTCACAAAATATCAAGATATGCAGTTTTACTATTATAAATGACTTGTTTAGAATAAAAACATATAGCTCATTAAGGAAGATTCACTTGACTTGCATAAGCACTTATATTTCTGGAAGAAATATGGAATCCCATGAAGAACAACAACAACAAAAAAAAAAAAGAGCAGCAATCGACAGACACAGGCTTCAAGCAAAATTAGAACTTACAATTTAATCACGTTAAAAATATACCATTCTGTTTTCCAGCATCTTCCCCTAGGGCATTGTCAGCTTACAGATAAAAAAACTCTAGCTATCCAATTAAGCATTTTAATGATAAAAAAAAAGCATCTGTTTTGAGAAATGTTCTAACTCTATTAAAGCAAAATACTCAATATACTGCTATGGGCTCTCAGAATTCAGAGAAAGGTCACCTCACTGGCATCAGCACAAAAGGGCTGAAATTACAAGACGTGACTCCATTCTTTCAGACTCAACAGCATAGGGACTTCAATGTTATCAGCCTTTGATCACCCTCCCTTCCTTTTGATAAGAGACGAAGTATCTTAAACACAAAAATCTCAGATGAATGAAAGGCAAAACCAAAAATGTAATAGACAGTACCTTCTAGAGTCTACCAGCTCATCCATTAAACAAAGATAGCTTCTGCATGCAACTTTGAAGGTAACACTTAAAAAACAGTAACAAAACTACAACAGTGGTGTGTGAAATAGTAACCTCCTCACTCAAAAGGGCCAGATATACATCTAAAGGACATCCTAACTCTGCTAAGAGATTTTTGGATATTTTTGGAATATCAGTTACATAGATTGCATGGTAATTAAGAGCTTAGTTCTGGGATGGAATGAAAATGAACTCAGCTGTCATAACAGAAGATGTTCTTCCATTGACAGGGCAATGAATGGCTTCATAGTAATGGAAAATTTTGAAAGCCTCCTATGTGTACAATGATTCTGGTTTTCAGAAGATATTTACCTTACTGCTGTCAACAGCAGAAGTGAGCAATACAAAAAATACACAGAAGTTTCAAGCTTGTATCATTAAGGTAATGAAGCTCATGGGGAGATGAATGAAATTTACCAAGTATGCATTTGGATACATACTGATCCTGCTCACAGACAAGAAAAAAATATCTATTATCTTGAACAAATTCACTGCACTAGCAATGACTAGCTCAGTAGAAGCTGCATCTGCGTTTCTCTTTACTGTGTACAGCTGTGCTGGGCATAAACTGCTGGGTTTCAGTGGGCTGCAAAGGTGGCACACATGGCAATGGTCACAAACTGCCCTGTGCCTGTCAAAACAGGTTCTAGCTAGCACTGAAACTGATGTAAACAGCCCATTACATGCCAAATCTTGAACCTGCACAACACCTCTGCTAAAATACATTTAAGAACAAGCAGTAGATGCTAGCAGGTGCAGGGAATTAAAAAAGGAGGAGATACTCCAGAGGAAGCAAAACTAGAAACACATGAGGAGAAGCTGACACATCTGGGAAGATGTGCAAAGGAGACACTGAGGACACGTATGAAGACCCACTCTCAGAAGGGCATATGGTGCCAGAGGAGAAACATTTCCATGCAACTTCAACCTATGGATAAGCTGTGCTAGAGCAGGTACACCTCTGAAATAACTGAGCCCCAGGGGTGACCCCACAAGAACAAGCACATCCTACGAGTGGCTACAGTCCATGGAGAAACCACACCAAAGGGTAATGACACTGACAAGCCTGGCACAGCAGGCGCCATCCACTAAGAAACAAGGATGCATATGATCCCACCTCCTGTGCAAACTTTCACCTCAACAAGAGAATTGAAACAAAGCGAGTGAGAGGAACTCCCAGAGAAAATAAGCAAAGTGAGATTAGGAAGTTAGAGGGGAAGAGAGGTGTTAAGTAAGAGTTAAGGTGAGCCTGAGGAAGGAGGAGCGTTTAAGTTTTTGTTTTCTTTTTCTCAATACCTCCATCAGTGTTTAGAAGTCTGTGGAAGCACAGTAAGTTAAGCTCTGTAAAAACATTCCAAGCCAACTGTTTTGCCTGTGGTAGACAAAAGTAACATTTTCACACAAGCATCTCAAGTTTCACTTAAACACTCAATCCTCTCAATTACATCTCATAACAATCTTACTGGTACTTTCCTTCAATGAGTTGGTTTCACGTAAATTAACATCAGAAAGTTAAGTGTTAAAAAAAAATAATCAGTGCAGCAACATCTGCTGAAGTTCCAGATGATGTCATAATATGGAGTAAAACAGTAATAGGCAAATATTTAAAAGATACTATTCATACTGAATCACTAAAGGAGGATATGGTTCTATATGATCTACTGAACCTGTTATAAAAGCATGTAAAGTGTCTCTCTCAGTACACTGTACTTTAAAGCTTTATTTCAAAGTAATCTAACTGCAAATAGGAGCAATATTCAACTTCAAAACATCCCATATAAAAGTCATTCCAAGCTGGTAAAAAGAAACAGTTTTGCTGGCAGCTCTGTAGGGTGGTCTGGATTTAATGGCTATAATTTTTTGCTTGACTGTGGTTCTCAGCCTGGTACTTCTGACCAGCCTTTTATTGGTAAATGGAAAGTGACATCCTTCATCTTTTTAAGCAACACTGAAGTGACAATTTGAAAGGGTTTGAGAACCAATGCAATGTACAAGATCATTCTTGAAATGAGTATACCTTCCTCAAAAATGTAATGATGGTACTTGCAGAAATGACGCCCCATATGCAGAGTAAGGCCTTGAAGAATGAAAAAATAGGGCCAGTGAGTGCAAGAACCCTTTCCTCTATACTTATGTAAACAGGCAAGCATTACAATTTTCTTAGTATTAAAAAAAGACAGTGTTAGCAGTGTGGAAATAAACCATAAAGGGAATATAATTTCTAAGTTTAAAAAACATACTTATAAAGGTTTTTTCTTTTTTTCTTTTTTGCTTTGTTTTTAAATACAAAGTGCTTCTATGCATTAAGCAGGTTACAGTGTTAATGAGCAAATCCCTGTTTAGTTACCTTGATTACAAGGGTTATATATATGGCCACCATGGTATCTTAGAGAGTTCAATTAAGTGCTAAGAATAGGAACTCCTTGATGCTGACCATTCATGCCCATTGCCAGCAATGGATTCATGATATTTGGGAGTATCTGTTTCAAGAACGTTCCATGTGAAAAAAATATCTGAAGCGTTAGAAGATGTAGAGCCTCTTAAAAAATTGACGTTTGTAAGTAGAATGCCAGAAAAGAAGTGACAGCAATTATGGCCCACCAAGTAATAAACCCCAGCTTGCACAAGACACCGATGTTCTGGATACAGTTTGGTTGCATATCAAGACAACTTGTAATTAGGAGTTTAAAAAAGAATCCGAATTGGAATTACCTTCACATGTTTTTGCTTCATCATACAGGGTAATCTGTTTAAGTACGTTATCCTGCACATTCCAGATTTAATGCATTAACTGGGGCCACGTAGAAGGCCTTTGATGCTGGTTAACTTTTTTCCCCATGTTACAAACACTGTGCTTGGATATCAGTCCTTTCTATTACAGCCTAGGTACACTCTGAAGGCTCTTTTTATATTTCAGTAAAGTACAGAGAAGGGTTATTGCTTTTGCACAGGAATGCACTAAGCTTTCAACCTCAAAATCCTGTTGCCACCTTTATAAGTGATGCACTCACTCTACCTGCAGAGCTGGCAGCATCTCTCAAAACTATAAACATTCCTCCATCTAGCTCCAAGAATGAGATCCTCATCCTAATGAAGAAGCGTCACTTTCCCAGTGAAAATCCAGACCTTGGACATGAGCACGGTACCATGTTCTGCAGCACCATTACTAGATCCAATTACTGTACTTTGTACATTTTCCCCCCCTCACAAGCAACTTCATTTGAAGAGGTAAACAGATCTGGCTACTTATGATCATATGTAACCAGTCACAGTAGTTCAGTACCAAGAATCTGTATCATAGTTCTTACTATTCAAAGAGTAAAGAATTAAGAATTATCAATGCCTAAATGATTTTCCTAAAGCACGTTTCTAAAACTAGATAAAAGTTATCAAACAAGATTTTGTACCAATAAACATCAAGTCAATTCATGAAGCTACAGAGTTTGGTACTTGCTACTGTAATAAGTCACAAAAAATATGAATATACAGTTAGATCTTAGAATTTTTAGTATTTTGGGTAAGTTCCAAATATTACTTTTTTTTTTTTTAACAAGACATACTTATTACACACACTTCAATAGCTCTCATTATGTAACAATCAAAATCAAGCCAAGCCTCATACACAGCATTAGGCCCTGGAAGAACAAACTAAATTATATTTAATACGGATTTAAGTTCACATAGTGCTCAACTATATTAAGTGCTTTACAGACTCTTTAAATGGAAACCAGCACAAAATTAAGCAACCATTTGTCCTGCTGAAGATAGATAAAAAAGTGGAAGACAGATAAAGGAAAGCCAAACCACCTTTAACACAGCCTTTCAGTAAGCAATAAAATAAGGGATATTTAATGACACAGGCTATTTAATGATGCATGTTGAGTATGTTGGCAGTCTCCAGTCTAAGGTTAAACTCTACTTTTTTCTCATAAAACATGAATCACAGAAATTTTATTAACAGATAGTCCACATAGCCCAGTACAGTTATCCTAGTTCTCTTTCATATTTTTTTCCCCCCAGTAAGGCTACTTGAATTCCTGTTTCATGTAAATACTTGTACAATTTGGACCAATTTAGAGCTAGGTTTTACTGTCAATTTATAAGACTCAGAAAACAACAGGGCTCCTAAATACTGTTGTGATGGCAATTAATGTCACAAAGACCTTACAGAACACATTTTGCAAGCACCTTTCAGATTAACCGTTTCCACTTCATACCCACCACCTGGAATAGTATTGTGGAAAATAAAACATTTGGTCTGCTCACACCAGCATAATCATTGAAACTTTTTTTTTGAGAATTTAAATTTCACAATAGCAAGTACCAGACACTATTTGAATAATTAGTTTATTTTTATTACTGTACTAAACAAATGTAAGCTCTAATGCCTCAGTTCATCTCAGTAGTACTCTGCTCAGCTTTAGAAGCTTGATAAGACTTGGTACAAGAGGTCACATGCCGATGAAAACTGTCCCGCCACATAAATCTTTTCCCACAGATGTTACATTCATATGGTTTTATGCCTGTATGAATTTTCATATGGCCAACAAGATGGTGCTTCATTTTGAATTTCTTACCACAGACACCACACCCATAAGGTCGAAGACCAAGGTGCATACTCATATGCCGATCTCTCTGACTTTTGTGTGTAAAGCTCTTACCACACTGACAAGGATACAGTTTATCAGCATGTGAGAATCCAGTGAGGGACGTTTCTTCTTTAATTCCTGCAGCCATTTCAATGCCTTCACCATAGCCTGTTGCTATCATAAGATCTTGTCTGTGAGCACTTAAATTTCCATCTGCCCTTTCACCAGAAAATTCTTCCATAGAAGAGCCGTAGAAGTCAACTTGCTCATCGTAATTACTTTCATCTGCCTGTTCATCAAATTCTGCTTCCATCTTTTTGTCAGCTATATGAAAGTCTTCAACACCTGAAGACTGGATTGAATGATCTGCCTGAATGGCGTTCATGGATTCAGAAACCTGATGTTCATCATAAGGATTATCAACACCTTCACAGTCTTGTTCAAATCTTTCTGGTTTCACATGGATCCACCGCTTGTGAGACATGATGCTGGGTTTGCTATATATAGGTCTAGTATATTGATACTCAGCACTATCACTAGTTCCTTCTTCACCATCCTGACTTGTCATTCCTGTGCTAAGTCTATCATGCTCTGTTGAAGAATTACTGGGGAGGTATTCATGTTCTGTCAGTTGACATGATAGCTCATCTTTAGAGCTCTCTTCTTCATTTTCACCATCCCTCAGTTCCTGAACTTTGTGGAATTCTGCCTGTCCTCCAGAGCCAAGTTCAAAGGTTTCAGCAAGGCCATTGTAACTACTACTGCTTGGAGACTGATGGTCACTGCCATGATTCATCTTCTGACAGAGAACGGTTGGGTTTCCCTCTAGCACTTCAGTGCATTTATCTACTACATGCCACATCTGAAGGAAACTTGCTGCTGTCAAGTAACTAACAATCTCTGGAGCAGGCATTACCAGCCGACCTGTGTAGGTAGACAGAAGAATGTTTTCAAATACTCTTGGATTCATCACATCAGGCAAGACTATTCGCCTGCTATTTTTTAGGAGAACCTGATCACAGAAGTAAGGTGAACTAGCTGCAAGAACAGCTTTATGGGCTCTGAAGAGATGGCCCTGAACTACAATGGACACATCACATAATTGTCCTTGCTGGCGTTGCTGATTTAACTTCTGCAAAATAGTGCTAGAAAAATCTGGAAATTCCACTCGGAAAGAGCTTGATCCAGACTCCATTTCATTACAAATTTAGTGTTGTGCTGAAAGAAAACAAACATACAATCAGAAATTCAGCTTACTAAAGTATTAACCTGTCAGTTTCCTTATAAACTCATACAGAAGTCACTCCAACATTTTCTGGAACCTATGTCACTGCTATATTTCTATTTTTCCCCCCTTGATTTCATCTTTCTCTTTCCTGAAAGCCGTACTGAGGACACAAATTGCTATGCCAGCATATTTAGCTGTGCTTCTTCTATTCAAGAGAACTCGCCCACTGCAGCAGGAGCTACAGAGTTATCCAGTAGATACAGGTTAATCATTTTAAGCACGAATTCAGGACAACAAGTAGAGTTGTTTGATGAATTATAGCAATGGAGTTACCTCCAGGATGTTCCAGTTTCCAACAACATATGAATTATCCTGCGTTTCAACTATCAACAAAATCATTTAATTGATCCCTCAATAAAAGCTGACTATATATTAGCTACATATATATTTTTTGTATGCACCTTTCACGTCTGTAGTAATTCAACAGTTGTATACTAGAAGCTCAGCTAGTAACTCAGATATTAATGTTTATGTTCCCATGACTCAGATGTCAGTTACAAAGTTGATAACTATTTAATAATGATATTCTTTAAAATGCCTGCATTACATTTTACATTGAAGTTTAATATGAATGTGCATACCGTTATTACCAGAAATAATAACAAACTGAAATGCAACAATGAAAGACCAGCATCAACTATCTGAATAAACTTTTTCAATGTGATGTGTAAACTGAAAATAACTCCACAAGAGCTATGAAGTAGAAAGCAGTTCTTCCCCATCAAGATGCTTCCCGTAAGCAGGAAAGATGGGAAGTTTTAACAGATAGAGTTGCACACCTAAGAATACTAACTAAATAAGCAGAGAACACACATGTACAGAATTTAAAGTACTTTCTGAATATGGTACAAAAATAGAACATACACTACAAGCAGTGCGCTGAAATTAAAGTGATTCCATGGAAACATGGAATTGAGAAGACATGATTATGAAACTCTGCTCTATGGAGTCTTCACAGTAACTGTAGTACTTATATAATATACTGTATATAATAAACATATATAATAAATGTATAATGTATATATTATGTATCCAGCTATAGAAAAACTTATTACATGCACTGTGTTCGAGTGTTGGCACACTGGCATGACTACTAAGTGCAAGAAAAACTGCAGCATGTGCTTACAAAATACTGACTACACAGGAATGATTATGTAAATCAACATTTAATCAACAGCCAATCATTACATAATCCCTTCCTGACTGATCAGATGTTTTCCAGCTCATATTGTTGACATCTTTCCTCCACTCTCCCAAAACCTCACAGTTTCTTCTTTCCAAAGCTAGGAAGGAATGACAACATACAGAGCAGAGGTAAAAACAGATAATTCACCATTAACTTAGATCAAGATGAATAAGGTTTCCACAGAAGAGAGAGCATGGGCTCAGAAAGACACCAAAATTTTCGAGAAATACAGGCTGAAACTCCTCAAACACTGAAATGAGCACCTTCTACAGAACTGTGAAGATTATACTTTTAAATGTCTTTTTTTTTTTTTTTTCTCTAATTAGAAGTATATGGCATCAATGTGATTCTCTTATGTAGATCTCTGAAGAAAACGGACTGGGAGGAATAGCCTGTTATTATGAAACTCATTTGTAACAATAAATAATGATAGCAATATAGCCAGAAGTAAAAAGGCACCATTTTTGACAACAGTTTCCTTCTTTCTTGAAACCTTACACAAATTTCCCCCTCATGGATAGCAGAAGGGACAGTAAAGACTGGGAAAAAAAATTTCCACTGGGGAGGAAGACAGCCAAATGACTAAAAACTCTGCAACTGAGCACTGTAACTGCCTGTATACAGCAACACTCACCTCTTCATAAATTGTTATTGCTTTACTGGTTGAAGCAATGATTCAACTTAAGAGGTGTTTACCAACTACCTCAAGATTCTCAGCTACAACATGAAAACTACTTTAGAGAGCTGCTTTCCTACAACTACTGCCTCACATAAACCATGAATGAGCAGTTACATTCTGCTGAGATAATTACCATGTTGTATTAAGTGAGGAAATAGTATCATTTGCATGTTTTAGGCTGTCTGCAAGTTCAGTTGTTAATTTTTCATTCAACTTTGCTTAAAACACTTGACAACATTATGACAGTACTTCAGACACTTATACACAGTGCATGTTATGAAATGCTTATTTTTTAAAACACTTTTGTAAAACACAGACACATTAGTTCTTTACCTCTTTTCAAAATATTCTCAGATTTAAGATTCTATTTTTCCATACTCACCTACAAAAAAAAAAAAGGCAAAAATAAGCCTTTAGGAAATACTTGCCTCAATTTAAAAAGAAACCTCTATAATTGCTGCTTGTCTAAGCTGCCAGGTATCAGCAAGTACTTGGCATGGTTATTCACCACAGAAACAGCCACACAGGTGGGAGTAGCCTTTCTTTTTTAAGTGTCAAATTCTCATAAAAAAAGCAAAGCTATCAAAACATAAGTGAAACATTTTGTTAGTAAAGCCATACAACACTTCAAGAAAAAAAAAATTTTTTTCTAGTGCAGTCAATAAAAAAACGCTTCATTTCCATGCTGCAACACTGAAACACAGGGCTTGTATTACCTGCTTAAAAAAAAAATTATTTCGTGAACTACCAGCGTACGGTAACCTCAGTTCCCCGTAACGCTTCCGAAGAAATCTCTCTCATGCCCTCCGCCCCCGAGGCAGTACCTCACGGCGCTGCGGTACCCGCAGCGCGGATCCTACGCGGAGGCGTTACGAGCAGAGCCGTAAGAGCGGCGCAACCCACGGGCACCGCGCCGCTCGACTCCGTCGAGAGAGGAGCCGGGAGAGGAGCGGGCCCAGGAGTCGTTTCCCGGCTTCCCGAGGGAGCGCCGCCCCAAGAGAAAGAGACGCAGAAGCCGCATGAGACGGCGGCTGCCGCGGCGGGAAGCGGGGGTGGCGGCAGGGGAGAGGAGGCCTCACCGCCGTCCGGGCCCTCACCCTCGCGGCTTCCCGCGGCCTGCGCCCACACCGCCGCTCACCTGGGGGCCTCAGAATCTCTCTCATAGCGGGCCACAACCTCGGCCTCAGCGCTCAGTGCGGCCGACACAGCTCAAACAGCCCAGACGGCCCCGGAAGCAACGCTTCCCCGCAAAGAACTTCCGCATCCCAGTCACCTGACGGCCCGTAGAACGGCTCTTCCGCTTCCGGCGCGCGGGGCGGTGGGGGTGGGGCGGATGCACTCCGGTCCCGCCCAATTGCAGCGTCCGATGTCTGAGAAAAGGGCGCTTCGCTCTGCGGAGTTCCTCGGTCACTTTGTGTGTACCTCCTTAGGACCTCCTTGGTACTTCCCCTTCCCTTTTTCCCCCCAAATCTCCGAAAATGAAGGATGGTGCTCGCCAACCCGAGGGACGTCTCAGCAAGATGGGCCTCTGGACCTCCGAGTCAGCGAACTCTGTTGGAGTTCTGTAGTGAAATTTGAACTTGCCTAAAAAAGAAAACAGCCAAGCGGCAAAAATGGGCATTGCTATAAGTAGCAATAAAAAGAGAGAAATAATGGCAGTCTTTGGGAACGTGTGTGCTGCTGAGAAATCCGGGAGGGACTGAGTGTTATTTAATCCCCTGCAGAGGGAAATAAATGACAAGACGGAGTTACGTTACGTCTGCAGGTAAAGGAACAACCGAAAAGTCACCATCATCGAGGCACTGTCTTTAAAAGATTCACTTGTCTCTTGTTTTAATGGAATTGTGATCATGTGTAATTGCTTTAAAGATTACTTTCTTTTTATGCCTTGATTTTGAAATTGATGTATAAGAATAACATTGTCATTACAAGGTTTCCACAAAGAGTCCTCCTTTTTCTTTATTTCACCACTACTCTCCATTGCAATTGTTATTGCTGCTGTGGATGGTTCCAGGAGGGGACAACTGGAGGTCAACATGTGGTAGTACCAAACCAGCAGTTTTCTGGCTGCTTGCTCATGCTCTACACATGCTATGAACAGATGCCTTACCTGCTACATAACAAGAATTACTCTACATTCAGACCACTCAATTAGCTGTGCAACAAGTATATACACAAATGTGCAACAGGTATATATACAAACTTTCCAAATAAGGACTACTTACAGTGTAAAAATAGATCAAAAGTTACTTTGAACACTCATAACAAACCTGTGGCATTCGTGATAGTGTTATCGTGCCAGAATACTGATGGGTTTTGTAACTCTACAGCTACTTCTCTTTCTGTGAGACATCGAGCCTTCAATCAAGAAGTTAACAGATTTTTGACAGTATTGTAACTAAGAGAGACAACTGATTACGAGGCATTTTTGAGGAAGATAAATTACTGAAACTTTGGGACTCCTGTTCTTAGAAAAAGGAGAGCTCAAAGAAAGCCTTTGTTACTGTTAGATGCCATATCATTTTCCCACAGTTGTTAAGAAAGCAGTGGTACTTGTCTTTTTTTTCCCAAAGAGACACTACTGATCTAAGCAACGGCAGTGTCAGTTTAATTTTGTTTCGGAAGTTTCTCATTCAGTCCAATTTTGTTAGGAAGAAAACCTGACTGAGACATCTTTATGTGTGAAAATCCAGCAAAATAATTGGAGATATCTGGCAAAAGCAGTAACTGGTATACTTTTCTTAGTCTTTCCTTGCTTAGATTTTCTGAATTTACCTAGAAATAATGATGATTTTAATGTTAGCTGGACGCATAATCTTGGCCCTTATTATGAACTGGTCTTCAAGAAAAATAGATGATTCTATATCTATAAAGCTATGTGTCAGTGAACTTAATTTACTGACATTCCTGTTACCAACTACCTTGTAGATGGTAGTGTTTCAGTAAGGAGGGAAGAGCTGGGAATTTAGACAATAACCTCTATTACTCCAGAAGGTTATGCAGAAGGCTTTGTTTCTGGACTCCTTCTGTTAATTCTGGCATAAATAAAGTAGAGATACGTTTGATCGCTGTTTGAGTGTTTTATACTTTGTCTAAAGATCCCGGGCTGAATGAGGCAGGTGAGACTGCACAGGGCAAAGGATAGAAGAGAAGAGCTCAGCAAGGCTGAAGAATTGTCGATCTCTTTTTAACCCAGCAGATGGTGCTGAAGGCTAGGCCAACAGTACGTTCACCCTACTCCGTATCCAAACTGCCTAGGGAGCCTTGATTAAAGCTTGGATACCAAATACACAGAGGCTGCAGGTGGTTCATTAGTTTATCCCTCTTCAGGTTCTTCGTTTGTTTGTTTATTTGTTTTCATTTGTTTGTTTTAAAAAAATGTTTGGTCACTCGTGGTCAGCAGGAAGCCACAGATGGTCCTGGAGTTCTAACTGCACTGTCCCAGAAATTTGTGCTAGTGAGAGGGAAGATGGCATCACCTGGCCACCCTTGACATTGAATTGAACAGCTGGAAGCTTTTGCTTTTGTCTTTTCTTAAATCACCCCCAAATTATATAAAGTGTCGCCTTTTACTACTGGAAAATGGAAACACCATATCTGTATGAAATAAGAATGCTTTCAGGTGTTACACTTGTGATGCCTGAAGCCAAGTATTTGAAATACTACTTCTGTGTGATAGTGCTGCCAACTGCTTAGCTTTTTAAAGAAAATACTCATTAAATTTTCTCTTTACAGAATCAAATCTTTATGTTTGTTTCTTGAAGCTAATAATAATAAAAAAATCCTTCCCCTCTCCCAATTAATTTTCCCAGAATGGAAGTCTGAATTAAAATGCATAGTTGCATGGCATAAATTGCTGGACTAAGCTGGACTCCGTGAATCATGAGCTAAGACTTCGTGTCTTGTCACGCAGTTACACTAATGTTATTTTACACTGCTGAGAAAGAGTACTGGTGCTAAAAGTTCCTGTTATCTCCATCTTTCTCTAATGGAATTTAGAGCCATGGATAAGCTCCTGATGGGGAAAAATTATGTTCTTCTTTGAAGCTGCTTCTTTTGGTGCCAGGTGTCAGTCATCTAGAGCTCTACACATCATAGTCTGACACAGGCAATTAATCAACAACTGGAAAATAAAGGAGCATGTAGTATTGCACTTTTAGGTAAAGATACTGATATTTTCGTTTGTGTATTGAACTGAGGTGGCAGACTGGATTTATGTTGCCATGTTTTCGTCAGTGCCCTGAAGTATATAATTTCATAGTTTATTTACAGTACCTCTATTTGGTGGTGGCTAATAGAAGAGGAAATTTATTTGCTTATGTTTCCACGTCCCACAAACTCCTTTTTCTGCACATAATACAACTTTATTGGTTTTTGCTATTTCAGACTGTTCTTGTGTTTCTTTTGTTGTTGTTTTTTTAAAAGTGTACTGAATCTGAGTTGTTAAATGCATTGGAGCACTCTAGAGGCAACTAAGGTAAAGCTGATGGGTAGGAATTCTATGTAACACTGCCAGCATTAGCTTGTTTCCACATAAGTGTCTGAATATAGGCAATGTGTGCTTGTGAAAAGTTATAAAAACCCTGAGAGGCATTTTGACTTCATCTGTGGACATCTGACAAATAATTCATTTAGAACAAAAACAGAGCAATAACAAATCTAAACTGTTAAGTAGTTGTACAAGTTTGGCTCCTTCTTTTCCACTTTTGACATAGTATTTTTACTTTTTCTAATTCACTGAAATGAGTTCTGCTGGCTGTTAGTATCTATCTGGTAGCTGAAACAGACACTGAAATACGTGAGGTCTGCTTTTCCCTGTGTATTTGAACACATACAAGCTTTTACCAGTCTTCATGCAAAATAGCAGACATGAGCATACTTGATTGGATAGGAGGACAAAAGGGGTACCATGTTATCAGAGAACAGTATTATTACATTTTCTTTGTCGATTTTATGTGTAATTTACATCCTTTATTTCAGCATTGACCTTTAGACTTTAGAAAATGCTGTTGACTGTTTACTCTGTGATATAGCATGAGTGACTTAGATGGAAGTTAATTCTTTTAACCTGTGTCGATGCTGTTATCTGTCTCCAGTGCAACTTTCTTTTGGCATTAGTAATTGCCTAGTTGTTACTTTCTGCCTTTTTTGGTTTAACATAGAAGGCAGCCAAGCACCGCACGGACGCTCACCCACTACCCCCATCTGGATGGAGAAAAAGGTCAGAATGGTAGAAGTGAGAAAATTTGTGGGTCAAGATAAAGGTAATTTAATAGTAAAAAAAAAAAAAAAAAAAAAAGCAAAAAGCAAAAGCTGTGCACACAGGCAAAGCAAAATAAGGAATTAATTTACTACTTCCCATCAGCAGGCAGATGGTCAGCCATTTCCATGAAATTAGAGCTTCAACACACAGAATCATGGAATGGTTTGGGTTGGAAGGGCAACAGTTACTTGGGAAGAGAAGTGGAATAACTCCAAATGTCTCCCCTCCTCCTTTTCCTCAGCTTTTATTGCTGAGCATGATGCCATGTGGCATGGAATATCCCCTTGGTTAGCTGGGGTCAGCTGTACTGTCTGTGTCCCCTCACATCCCCAGCCTACTTGTGGATCAGTATGAGAAACACAGAAGACTTTGATTCTGTGTAAGCACTTTTCAGCAAGAACTAAAACACTGGTGTGTTATCAACACTTGTCTTAGTCACAAATCCAAAACATAGCACCATAAAAGCTACTATGAAAAGAGATCAGCTCTATCCTAGCCAATATCAGTATACTTCAACAGCACTGTGTAAAGTTAACAGTCACCTAGCACCACGCTAGTTGTAATTTCTTAATGAGGTTATAGAGATCATTTGAAAAAAACAACTAGCGTGAGATGAAGCATGATATTATTTCACATTTTAGGACTAGCAATATGCAATTCTCTCTCATGGCTGCAAATATTTCCAGAATATTATTCATAAAATACCTCCAACCAGGTGACCTGGAGAAAGAAACTCCTGGATCTGGGCCTGTGTCACTGCTGTCCTGCACCTCGTGTCTGTGCCAGAACATGCATAGATTCACTGTGATTCAAGTTACTTTCACTAATGTACCTACTTTGTGTTGACAAAATGGTTTGAAAAGGAGAAAAGCAGTTAGAACTAACGTGCCTGATGTAATTCCCATTGATATTTAACCACCAAAGTAACAAACATACAGAAATCTATGGTCATCGTATTAGACATCTTCAAATAGCAAAATGACGATGCCAAAGGAGAATTTTCTAATTAAGATTTGGTAGAAAGCAGACAGCTGAAATTATTTTAGGAAGAGTTCAGTATTTATATGCTGAGCTCCAAGTACTAATTCTGATATGGATAGTATCTAAGGCTTCAAATCAGTAACAATATAGAAACTGAAATCCGAGATGATTTTTAACTCTCATTTTTTTCATTTTCTGTTCATGTCCTAATCCTTCTAAGCTTGCAGATCATCATTGTTCTCCCTTGTCTTTAGTGCTTTTTTTCGTATCAGCACACTTTTTTTTCTCCTCTGTAGTCCCTGTTGAGATTCATTTAAATGATTTGCTTTTAAGGTGGGTGGGTTTACGTTTGTCCTGTTAAAAAGACAGTATTCTAATAAGTCAACTGAAAGGAATTTCTTCCTTGACATGTAATGGGCTGACATAGGTCTCTTTCCAAAGCATACTTATTATGATTTTGTGACAGAGATACTTTAGATATTTCTACTGGTGAAGAAAAATAAATCTTTCCTTAACATTCTTAAAACAGCTTTAGATGCACAATGACAGAGAAAAAAAATGTACTTATGTCTATCCCATAGTGTTCAGATACCCTGAAAATTGGTATCCTTATTTGATCTAATATGATGACAATGGTACCTTGATGTGCAAAGCCAGGCTTACCTATCTAGCTACTCTGAAGGGCAACCTCTGGTACCTGTGGATACTACATAGTTGCACAGTAAAGTTTCCTGGTTCAGGAAGCTTGATTTCTGATGCCACACTCCCTACTCAGATAAAACTCTGATTTTCAGTGCTGCAGAACTTGCCTCAGATATTGGAAGAAGGGTGCTCAATTTTTCTTTAATCTGATTCCAGCTCATTCATAGTTTTTCAATTTTTTTCTTCAAGTTAGAAGAAAAATTTACACATCTGTAATTGTAAAGGATAGTTCATTTACACATCACTAAATCTGTGTTTCACATTTGTATAAAACTGGATATTTTAGCAGACAGGCATTGTCACTGAATCCATGATAGCACTATAGTTCAGAACTGCACCAACCCATTCATGTCCACCTTATGTCCTCATTACTGCAGAATTAAAAAAATCTGAGCATTGATACAACTCTAGGAAATAACTATGTATGTATAAAATATTTATTGTTTGTTCGGAAGAATGAGAATGCCACATGATAGAGATGGGTGTGTTTTACAGTGTAAGAAAAAATGACGTGCAGCTTTGTAGTGCTAACCAAGAATATGAAAGTATTGAGTTCCACAACACCTTTAAATTTTAAATACATGCATGCTGCAAAATCCCTTGAGCAAAACTTAAATTATGCATTGCAAAGATATAAATTTCATTCTGCTTCTCCCAAAAAGGGAAAGCTGTATGTTGAGAAGACCAACATGTGTGGAAAACAGACTCCAAAAAAGATGCTTGCAGAAAACAACCAACCAAACAAAAAAACGTTTATGATTCAGCTATAGACTTGTCTTTATTGTACTTATAAAATATACATAGCCTTTTATTGAATTGCCTGCTGTTGAAATCTGCAAGAATTTTATTGCTTTTTACTGTCCTGGAGAGGAATAAAGCAGCAGCCTCTGTGTAATTTCATAAGAAGCAAGGACAGTAAATCTAAAATTACTGGATATGAGATCGATGTTAAAAAACCATGCGATGACCAAAATTTGGAGGTTTTGGAATACACAGTGCCTATATGTCTTCTTCTTATTAGTATTTCCAAAATATCTTTTTTTTTTTTTTAATATTTGTATCTGAATGTATGTCACATTTCATTGTATTACACAGTGAACTATTTTAAGCTTTCTATTTACATATTTCTCATGATAAGTACATTAACCTGTTCCATTATTAAATCAGGGTTTCATTCCGTGCACTTTAAAGCAGTATCTTCTTTCTTTTGTTTACTTTGAAATGGGATATAGTTGGCTCTTTAATACGATGGGAATTAGTGGGACTTGGCCATTTAACAAGATGCTTTCCTTCCCTTTTGTTTCCTCTAAACCAAATGAAGAATCAAAGGATAAAACCCCCAAACTGTCCCCAGTGAAGCCAGTAGTGTGGAACTTGAAAACTAGGCCATAATTTTAAAGCAAAATGAATAGCTTAGGAAACTTTTGATAAGATGTACAGTATGCTGCTGTTGTCTTTGTTTCTAACCTTGGGAACCGTCTGAGTCTTTCAAAAATTTCCTGAATATCCAAGAGAATATTGCTGGACCATTATGGGACTAGTTTTTTTGTCACATCCTTTCATAAGTGAAACAAAAGTCAAAAAAAAAAAAAAAAAAATTGACCTCCTATCCCCCAAATACTGCAAAGTTCAGCAACACAATCAGTTTAACAGTTTGAGGAAAAGCTTGAAAGAAAAAGATCATTTTCCATTGTATGGTTTCTGAGTTAGAATCAGGAAAAAATATTCTGGAGTTGATACTATTTCATACGTTCTATCTGCTCTCATTCTGGAGGTTTTCAAAGAAGTTCACAGTTTTTTGATTTGATGTAGGTCAGTCCTAAGTTGATCCCTGAGAACTGAGGATGTACACAATCAAATTGTTAAATTATCAAAATTTCAAGACAGGGAGTGAAGAAGAAACAATAATCCCACTGAAGGTTTGGAATACACAATCCACAAGAAATAAAAGACAAAGAAAACAGTATGAGACACAGATAACAGGAAAAAATAAATCTGCTTAGCACAGGGCATATGAGTAAGAGACTGTCTCTACCATGCTGTCACTACCAGAAAATGTCAGCAACTCTCCCTCAATTGCAATGAACTATGCAATGGCACTGGAGCAAGATTTTCTTGTACTGTAAACTGAAAAACTCTCCAGTCATAATAAGACCTGACCTGTTTGCAAAGGCCATTAATGTTTGAATTTTACAGAGGAAAAATGTCATACAAATCTTACATGGCAGAAAGATGCTACTCTATATGATAAAGGAAAGCCTTTCAAATCTAAATGTTTACACTCTGAAACATTAAAAAAAATCAGATTAATTTAACCAGTGAAACAGAATTTTAATGCACTTCCAGGTCAGCACTTGTTCAGTATTTTGGAATGGGATCCAGAAGACTTTGTGTCTTCCCCAGGGGGCCTGTTGGAGTTGCAGGGAATGCATGGGGCCAGGGCAGCTGGACAGTTTTCTCTCAGTGGCTCAAGCCTTTCTCCTGGCAACTGGCATGTGCTCTTGTTAAAATGGAGCAGATGAATGAGTGTGCTAAGATGCAGTTAAAGAGGAGCAGCTCCCTTTCCGTTTGTGTCAGAGCTGTCATTGTCCATGTACGGATTTCACATTATGTGGTGATTGTGAACAGATTTTAGTGGAGCACTTGGAGTCCAACACTCTGCCCTTTGGACTGAATTACTGATGCTGAAAGATTGGCTCCTGAAATGCTTCTGAAAAGCTGAAAACCTGTTCAGTTTTTGTGATGGGCTCCCATTGCTATGTTCTCCTACCGCAGGGAAGCTAAGGCAGCTCGGATGGTCTACAGAATGAGTCTACAAAGCCCTCTCATAAATGGTGGCTGTTCTGAATGAGTCTATTTGATATCTAACAAGAAGAATGTACCAAAACAACTTGCCAGTCTCGTGAGTTTTGCCTTTGTATAGATGAAATTACTGTTGATCTTCCACAGGTGTGCAGGCTGGCTGTGGCACTGCTGAGCTTTTCAAGTTTCCCTGAGTTTGGCAGTGGGTCTTGGTAAGCATGGGATGCTCATTACGGTCAGTAGCTGGGTTCTTGTGCATGCACTTCTACTTCCTCAAATAACTGAAGTTGAACATTGTTATACTGTTTCTTTCGGAACTGCTTGTTTTGCTATTCTACCTGTATCGACTTTTGTCTCTTTTTGGAGGTAACTTTTTATGGCTGCATGAATACATGTAACTTTGTGTGCTGGTTTGAAGTAGCAACTAATGTAGTTGTGTGTCTTTTCAAGTAAGTATGAAATTTCAGCTATAGAACAGTAATGAGAATTCTGTTTAAATGTTTTTGTCTTCCTTAGGAGGTTATTGACGCACAAATTTTATTTTATTTTAATTTTTTTTGTTTGTTTGTTTACTGAAAGAAAAAATGGTATTATCATGGAGTTAGTCTTTGTTTTGTTAGGCTGTGAAGTAGGAAAAATCTTTCTGGAGAATTTTGATCTAATTCATTGTCTTGCTTTCCTTTCCATGTCTTTGCAAAGGGCCTCGCAGAGTAATGTTCTGTGGTTATATCTATTCCTCTAAAAGGAAGCTGACATGTTTGGATCTACTTCACTTTGACCGCTGTAGTTTGTTGTTGTTGTTGTTGTTGTTTTTAATACACACACACACACACCACACGCATGAACCAGAAACTCTGGCAACCAAGTTAACTATATTTTCATGTCAAAAAACAACAACAAAAAAAAGTGATTTTTTTTGTTTCCTTTAGGAAATAATAGCTTTTAGTTTTAGTAAAAAATAAAGGATAAATTCTCCCTAGAGTGAATTTGAGCTTTCTCACAAAAACCTGTAAAAAGAAGTAAGTGTCTGTATGGGAAAATTCCATTAAAAGAAATCTATAAAACAAAAAGCATTTTAGCTCTGCCTTAGTACATCAGTTGAGGGGAAGCATACATCTTTATTGTCAATATGATGTCTTTGGCAAATATATCACTGTCCTTCCTGTCAGCAGTGGTGACTGGAACTTGCATCCTGGGAGGCAGCAATGGGAACTAGCAGGATGGCCAAGGCTGCGCTGAGAAACTGGGGATAGATGGACTCTCCCATTCCACCCTGTTCTTACAGCTGTGGTTGTTATTATACAGAAAAAAAAATAAAAAATAAAAAAAAATCTGTGTCATACATCAAAAGATGTCTTTTATTCAGAGACATTTCTTCTTTACCCAAAAAGTTTGCTTTCTGACTGAATTTCTTTTGTTGTGTTTTTCAAACTGCATAGAAACTTAATAAAAGACACTTATTTGGAGGCACTGTGGCCAAAAAGAATGTTAAAAATGATTTTGCATAGCATACTGTATCCTGGTATCATCAAGGCACAGCTTGATGCCAAAAGTCTGCAAGTAAATATGTATTTGGGGATAAACTGACACCGGGTTCCTACAAGAATAATTTATTAGATACTGGGTCTTTAAAGCTCTTAGATACTTGATACCTGCAAAAATTCAATTAATTCTTTCTTGTCAAACAAATCTCATTTTAAGTGTTCTACTGTTTAAATTCCAACAGGAGGCCAGGAATGAGAATAGAGCATTGTATTAACACTGATGCCGTCTCTTTTCTTTCAGCAACTTTGATGAAAAATGAATTCAGAGGAACACGAATAGAACTTAAAAGTCCAGTCACTGTGGGGAGAAATGTAATGTCAACTTTTTCTTAGATACACAGCCCTGAAAGTTACCACTGTTCCAGGGGCTGAAACTTTAGGTATGGCACTGGCAGCAATGGTCAGTCACTGCAAGAACTGTCTATAGAAGTACATCCTCTGAAACCCCTGCTCTATTTGTAAAAGCACTGCTCTGCAGAGTTGCGTAGACTGCCAACTATGCTGGGAACTGCTTATGCGGGGCCCGCTCCTTACCTTGGTGTGCTCTTTCTGAGCCTCATGGGCATCAACTGTATGCCCAAGCACGAGTGGTATGGATTTGGCTCCTGGTGGTGCTAGGCCAAGACACAAGGAGGTTATCTGAGAGGCTGAACTGCTGCATAAGCCCAAAGTGGGTGTGGTCAGCCATTCAGGCACTGGCATTACAACCAGTTACTTATTTGATTTTGGTCCTACAATATGAAGCACTCCTTTAAAATCACTCTGTTTGGGGGCAGGGAGGGGAGGGCAGTTTTACTTTTGCAGGAGATCTCGTACTTAGACCTCAAGTAACCTGTATGCACAGAGTTCTTCTGAGGATCTGGCTGAGTTCTAAGCAGGGCAGCTTACAGGCACTGCTAACAAATTAACTCAATAGATCACTCTCCCTGTGCTGGAATCAATGACAGTGTTTAAAGGTCTGTTTTTTCCAGTAATGAGTTTATAACAAAATTGTCACTAAATAGTTTAGTGTCATATGTTTTCTCCTTTATTGATTTCAATAAAAATGCTAATTTGGTGATATGCTGGATTGTCATTTCTGGGTGGAGGGTTGTTAATATAATGAGTGGCATCGCTGCAGCACAATGAAAACATTAAACCTGCCTCACACCTAGAAAACAGATTCAGCAGTAGAAGGAGAATGGTCCAAATGCACAGCCTAGGGAAGATAAAATGTGGCGGCGGCCAGGACGGATGTCAGTTGGACAGTGTGTGAAAAGAACAGCCAAGCTGGTCAGAATCTGATTCTCCTTGGCTCATAAGCACCAGTGCATTCCTCCAGACCTTGCTGACGTATTGCTATGCTGTGTATGTGGCACCACCACAAACCTTCTGCATTTGCGAGAGCAACAGCAAGGGGCTGGGATGCCCAGCTGCTGCAGTGCAGCAGAAACATGTGCTTGGCCTTTCTGGAGCTGTCAGGATTTTGACCTGATTTAGAAGAGAAAGAATGCCAGCTTTGTACACCCTGCTGAGGTGCTGGTGCAGAGGACTGGAGACAGGGCTGGTTCTGCTGGTGGGACTCTGCACTTGCTCTGCGCAAAGGGGTGGAGATTAAAGCATTTTAACATCTTGAACTACTGCAGCTTCTTAATCAAAACTGCTTGTCTCTGTGCTCTTGGACCAAAGCAGAAGTAGCTGGATGAATTGGTCTCTCTGCAGAGAACTGCTTAATCCTCTGAATTAGCAAACAGCAGAGCGCCTCTCGAGTGCAGGTGGTTCCCTTGCCTTTACATGCTGCTGGCAGTCAAGGGGATTACTTCTTCCTGGGTTCACCTTTCCTTGGGTTTAGATCCCAATCTGATCACTGCATCCTCTTATGAGTTTTAGGATTACATATTCTTATGCTTTTCAAACTGACATGGCCAATGCTTATGAAAAGGCTTCAGTACCAGAATTTGATGCAATAACTGCTGCAATAGCTTAACAATACAGAGCATGCCTGGAGTAAGAAAAGTTTTAGGTGGTATGTGGCTCCAAGCCATTTGTGACTGTGAGCATTTTAAAAAATTCTGGCTTTGGAAATATTAGTCTTAGCAGTTCAGGGTAGTATTTCGGGAAAGGCTTTAGCTACTGTACTTCTAGCATTAGTAACAAAACTCCACTTAAATACCTGAAGTAAACAAAGACATTCTTAAAGGGATAGTTCTGCTTAAAAACTGCTTTACTTTGGCTGTATTAAAGGTTCCCTTTTTTTCAAAATAAAAGGATTAAACAAAAATCTATTAAAACAAAACAAAACACAAAACAAACTAAATGTAGTCTGACAATGAAGAAATTCTGTTTAGCTGTGATGTCTTCTACATACCAGTCTTCATTCAGTGTAACATAATGGGAGTATGCAGCTGCCTACTAAGGACTTTGCAGGTGGCATTCTGGGTTTCTCAGTGCCATGAAGAAAGAGGAATCAGTCCCTGCACCAACTACATGAAGAGCAGCTGCGTTCAGCTTCAGACCACAGGCACACTCGGTCTGAAGACTCCGAATGATTTCCACAGGGAAGTCTCGGTTCCAGCCTTAGTGCAGTGTACCTCGAGCACTATTCAGAGCTCTGTTTTGAGGATTACTTACAGACTACCCAGCGCTGTGTTCTAGACTTTCCAAGAAGAGGAACATGCAGTTGAGGTAAATGTCTCTATGGGAACATGGCTTTGTTGTGTGGCAACAGCAAAACAGGAAGTCTCACTGTGAATGTATACACATGAATACATACGTATATATCAGGATTTTAACACTATTTATATGTATATTGTTTATAAAAAATATTTGTGGAAATCATGCCTTTAACTACTGGAGACTTAATATGGATCAAGAAAAAATGATGTCTTTTCTCTCTTTTAACATAGAGTTCTTGTACTTCCTCTGAAGTAAAGCAGTGCAAGCCACTCAGCTTATATGATACAAGTATATCCAACTGCCCTATCCTGTAGCTTTTTCCTGTATTTTAGCTTATTGTAGCCATAAGATAGTGATGCATTCGCTATATGTTTAGCTTTTGTATCTTGTTTACTCAAGGAAACACTAAATACTTGGAAAACAGTACGGATGATGGACATGAGTACAAAGCTGTGTACATAAGCAACTACATTCACATGTATAAAGACAAGCAGCATGTGGTCACCTACTTTCTCATTTTGCCACATTTCAGTATCATATAAGAGGACACAAGTACATAGGTGTGTATTTCCAGTGACATGGTCTGATAGGAGAGTTCTTAAGTTTTCATCTCTGCTTATAAATGAAATTGGCCACATTATTGTAGTTTAAGACAGAGAAACACAAAAGCCGCTCAGCTGAAGGATATTTGGCACAAAATGGAGAATAAAGCAGATGCTGGCTTCTCTTTCAAATAAGTGCTGTGCTCTGTAGAGCAAAGATCAAGCCAAAGTTCACATTATCAGCTCCTGTACCTCACCTGGGGCTCTGTTATTGATAGGTCTGTCATCCTTCCTAATATTGGATGGGTAATAGCAGCCGATGATTAGGCCACTCTTGAGCTATTAACTACATTTCTTATCCCTTTTTATAAGAGCTTCTTAGTCAGCTGGGAAACAAAGGCTGCCTTCAGTGAACAAGAGCCCAAATTGTGGTCCTGCATCCTGCAACCTGAAAGACACAACTGTTACACTTAGAGGAGCCTCCAAAGTCAGCAAGGGGGTGGATGTCAAAGGTTACCCAGTGGTGTTATCTGAAATGAGTGGGCTCTTACTACCTCTCGTGCTGACAGAAGCTGGTGGTGAGCACCCAACCCCTGTCTCTTGTCCCCACGTGGCTCCTTGACTTCTTGGACCTCCATCCTGGTGGCCGCC
>JANHGO010000047.1:25029194-25063087 GCA_024606505.1 Aquila spilogaster | reverse complement strand
ATTTTTGCCTGTCATGTATAAGTACAGACATTTTACAAGCAACCTTTCCTAACAAGATATTTTTTTTCTATTATTATAGGGCGCCCGCGCCCAGGCCCAGGCCCAGGAGACCCCGGGGCGGCTCGGCGGCTGGAGGGGGCGGAACGGGCTGGCGCGGGCGGCGGGCCCTGCCGCCGGGCCGGCGAAGGGGACGGTGTCGCCTCCCCCCGCGCGCCGGAGCGGAAAACACTGAGTCAGGGAGGGGAAGTCACCGGCCCGCGGAGGCGCCGGCTGCAGGCCGCGCACCAGAAGAGGTTTCGAGGCCCGGGCCCGAGAGACGGGCCCGGCCCTCGCCGCCGGCCCGCGCTGACCCCACAGCCTCGGCCCCAGACGCGCTGAACCCGCGCTTGGCGCTCAGCTCCAGCCGAGCCTGAGGCAGGGAAAAAAACCCACTTGCGGTGCAGAAGGCCTCGGACCTCGTCCCTCCATCCGTGCCCCGGAGCTCGGGGCCACCGCCGCCGAGCTCCCAGCTCTGCCCCGGGGAAACACCACAGCCGCTGGGCTGCCAGCGGCAGGCGCTGCCCAGGGGGGCTGCGGTGAAGGACGAGGCCTTCTCTGTCCCCGGCCTCACGCTCCCCCAGCCCAGCAGCCCTGCAGCCCTTTCCTGGCCCCAGGGCCCGCTGCAGCCATCAGGTGGCCACCCAGTAACATTTTACAAGTCATCTTTTAAAAAAAATCTGTTTTATTTAAAAATAAAAAAAAAGAATAGTGCAGATCGCTTCCTTCTGCCCTTTGCCTCCCCTCCCCACCCAGCTGCAGCCCTGGCCCCACCATGCTACTCTGTCCTGCAGCAGCGGTCGCTCCTGCTCTGGGCCACCCAGGAGTGCCCCAAGTCCCCTGTGAAAGTGGCACCAGGGCAGCCCCACGGGGCACCCACTCCTGGCAGGTGCTGGCTGAGGCCCATGAGCAAAATCTGGCTTGTTTGCAGAAGGGTTGAGCCCCTGCCACAAGGTGAGAGGCAAAGATTCAAAAGAAATGGAGCAATCCATTCCAGGGCTGCTGAAGAGACTAGGAAAGCTCCAGAGAGGCCTGGGGGGAGCCCGTGCTGCTTTCCTGGCAGCATTCCCTTGCTAGCTGTCTTTCCAAGAAGGGAGGAGGAAGACCACGGCTCACTCCAGGAGCATCTCGGGCGATTGCACCATCCAGGATTTGCCCCAAACAACAGCAGCTGCTCCCAAGCAGCAAGTGGGGAATTTCCCTGGCTGAGGTGGGGTCAGGCACGCTCCGTGTCTCCATTCCCACAGCACCTTTGGCTGCTGGTTCCCTAATGCCTCCCACGTGCTCCTCTGGCTTGGAGAGGGGGCAGGGAAGGGTGGCGAGCTGAACAGCAGAAGGGATGTGGAGATAACACTGTCGTCTCCTCCACTTTCAGCCTGGGGTAATCTAAAACTCAGGGAAGACCCATGCCCTAAGTTTTTTAACACCCTCCCAAGCCAGGAGAAGGGGCAGCATCTTTCTATCCGCTTTGCAAAAGAGGAAACCACAGCACGGTAAGGCAGCAAGATGTCAGGCATGACAAGAGAAGCAGGGATCCACAGCCTAGCCTTCTGGGTCTTCTGGCACCTCCTACGCTCCTTCTTCAGCCCCGAAGCCAGACGCTCAGCAGGACAGCACGGGAATGGAGCGCCAGGCTGGGATCCCCCAGCCTCGGCCTTCAGCACTCTAAAGGCTCTGCAAGCGGGGAAGCCCCTGCGTTCCCACTCACCTTTTGCCGTGTGAAGGACCCGAGGGAGTGGGCAGGCTGGGGAAGCCCCTGCAGCCCTCATGTGCCCGGGCACCCAGGGTAATGCTCAGCCTCCTGATGCTGCAGGGGAGCAGGGTGAGTTAGATCACATGAGACCTCAGGTGCCCACAGCAAAAACAAACATTTATTAGAGTGAGTGTTAACTCTCCTCACCCCACATTTATTCTGATGGCGTTTGAGGGTGCCGGAGGATGCTCTGTCCACTGTACAGTGTGAAAAGGAATCCTCTCTTCTCCTTCCCTGGGTATGCTGGAGACCCCCACAAGTCAGACCCATGGCAGGGAGGGGAAATTCAGTCCTGCTGCTGGGCACAAATACTAAAAGAAAAGACTCCCCTGTGTAGTGCTCACCTTCTTCCCTCTGGGAAGGCAGCCTGAGGCCAACAAAACTTTTCCAAAGAGGAGGCGGGGGGATAAGTCTCCCACAGTGGCTCTGCTCCCACGGAACTGCAGGCAGGCAAGGTCCCAGTGGGCAGCAGGGCAGCAGCGCAGAGCAAGGAGGCAGCCCAACGGGCCAAAGGAGTCCAGCCGCTCATTCAGAGCACACAACGGGCTTCCCTGAGATCTTCAGGTCATCAAAGGGCAGCAAGGCGAGGAGCTGCAAAGGCCAAGGGTGTGGACGTGTAAGGATCCAGGGTCATGTCTCCATCGGGCTGGGGTAGGGGCCCAGACCTGCCCTCCCCAGTCCTGCAGCCTCCCACCTCCTCAGGGAAGTGCCAAGAAACCCTGGCTGGGCTTTCCCTAGGGCTCGAGGCGACAGGCACCCATGCACCCCCAGAGCCAATCCTTGCACCCTGTGGGGGAGGATGGGCACAGATAGAAACTCCTCCTAGGAGGTCCCCCCCCAAATCATCTGACTCCTGCACCCCCCGACACGCTTGCAGAGCCACAGGCCTCCCCCCTCACAGACTCACGTCGTCGTTGCCATCAGCCAGGTCCTGGGCTGTCTCATTCTCCATGTTCCTCAGCAGGGTGTCAGCCCCGGAGTGTGAAAGGATGGCGGCGATGGCAGCATCCTTGCGGCCCACGGCCAGGTGGAGCGGGGTACACCCATTGTACATCTGGGCGTCCACGTATGCCCCGTTGCGCAGTAGGAACTGGACAGCCCTGCGGTTGTGGCACTCCACGGCCAGGTGCAATGGGGTCTTTCCGCTCGTGCCCTCCTGCAACCCGCAGACCACAAGAGCGTGGGTGCGGGGTCCCCTCAGATGGGCCCCACAGCACCCACCCACACCCCCTTGACAGGGTGCAGAGGGGACGGTCCCCACCCTGACTGCTGTTACAGCACCCAACAGCCTCTCGAGGACCTTTTCGCTCTGCTCCCTCAGAATTCAGTGCCTCCAAGCACTACAGCAGTGCCTGCCCCGAGGCCGGAGGCAGTGCCCCAGGGAGCCACGGCACCGTGCCCGGCCTTGCCCAAACATCGCACCATGCCCAGCCTTACCCGAACATCGATGTTGGCACCGCTCTCCAGCAGCAGAGACATCATCTGGATGTTCCCCTTCAAGGTGCTGATGTGCAGACAAGCCAAGCCTGGGGCGGGGGGGTGGGGAAGCAGGAGGGAGAGCCACAGTCAGCCTAGATCACCCCTAGGCACGCCAACCCTGGCCCCGCACCTGCCCTGCTGCGCTCCCGGATCCCTGCATACACAACGCACGGTCTCTGCCCCAACCCGGCCACCGGCTCTGCACCAGGCTGCCCCCAGGTCTCACCTTGCCAGTTCTGGAGCTGCAGGTCCTGGTGATGACAGTGGGGCTGGGCCGGGCCCTCCGTCAGGGCTGTGCCCTGCAGCAGCTGCTGGGCGCACCGCAGGCGCTGCTGCTCGCAGGCTAGGTGCAGCGGGGTGTTGCCATTGCGGTCCTGCAGCCCGGGGTTGACTCCCTTGTGGATCAGCGCCTGGATCACACTGGGCTGCTCCAGATATACGGCAAGGTGGAGTGGGGTCTAGAGAGGAGGTGGGGACAGAAATTAGGAAAGGAGTGGATGCCCCGCAGGACACCAGGCGTGATGAGCCATGCCAGCCTACAGGAGCCAGCTTGGTGGCACGGGCAGGCTGCCACACAGGAGCCCGTCCCTGTCCCATGTCAGCATGGCTGACACTGGGGGGGTGCAAACAGCTTGCTGCCCCCCCACACCTCAGCTCAGGGATCACCCATGGGGGTGGATCTCATTCTCCCAGGTTATCTACCTTGCCACATTCAAGCCGTGACTGCTCCACCCTCCGGGGCTGTCTGCAACGTCCTGGGGCCTCATAAAGGACCCCTTCACCCTGCGGTGCTAGAAGCTGTCACACCTCTCTCTCAGGGTATCTCCCACACCCTTCTTCCCCTCCCTGAAAAGGGGCTGCTCACATGGGACCTTCACCATGCTCTGGAGGAGGCAGGTAGGGGGTCCTGGGGAAAGGGCAGATGGATTGGGTATCTATCCAGGCAGCAGCCTGCAGCACCTGCCTTCCTCCCATCTTCTGCTTATCACATCCACATACCTGGAAAAGATCATTTTGGATCTCCAGCACCTCTCTGGGCAGCTGAGCGATGCAGCAGAGTGCCACAGCTGGGACACAGTGGATAATGGCCAGGTGAACCAACCTACAGAGGGGATAAAGGGAACAGGAGAGGAAAAAAAAAGAAAAATGAGTCCCAAGCGCCATGCTCAGGAGCAGAGATCCTCCACTGCCACATGCAGGCATAACCTCCCTGCCTCCCCCAGTCCCTTTCCCTTCCCACCATCTCAGAGCAACTCCATCCTGCCCTCTCCCTGGGGAAGCTCAGCAGCAGGGCAAGGCAGGAACATGGCCTGAGGCTCCCCAGGGCAGTCCTTCACTCTGATCCCCATGGGGAATGGACCTTCCTGTCCCTGCTAAGCACCACAGGGTCCTTCCTCAGACCTCACAGCATGCATGGAGCTTGGACCTGGCACTGCCCAAAGCCAGGCCTCCAATTGGTGCAGGTCCGAAGAGCAATTTCGCAGAGCCCACGGGCCAGGTTTTGCAGCTGCAGAGGGAGGTCTGGGCTCTGACAGCTGCCTGGGGAATTCCAGTTCACCACTGCCGGCTGTGCACCGCACTTCTGCTTTCCCCTCCGCGAAGGCAGGCAGCCAAAGCCAGCCCGGCGCCAGTCCAAGATCACCTGCACAGCACAGTCCCCGTGCCAGCAGATCTGCTGGCCCACAGCGATTTCCTCTTCTCTCCCCCACATCCTTCTCTTTCAGCACTGCCACGGCAGGGCTGGCATGCAGCCCACCAGTGCAGAGAGACACTGGAGGTATGGCCGTCGGAGCTTGGTGGCCAGCAGGGATCCACGTCCTCAGGATCATGGCCCCCACGGCCATGGGGTGGCTGGGAAGCCTGGAGTCCCCCAGCCCAAGGAAAGGTCTGATGCCAGCCCCCGTGCATTCAGAACAGAAGTGAGAGCGTGATGGAGGCAGAGATGAGAGGGAATTTCCAGTGCCCTCCACCGACCTGCTGCACTCCTGGGTGCCCCTGCATAGAGGGACTGGCCCCCACCACAGGGCAGGCCCCCCGGGCCAGCCCCGGCCATGGCAGGCAGCAGCGAGGAGCAGGCAGCAGCTTCTGCTCTGCAGAGCATGGCACGCATGAGCTGAGCCTCCTGCCACCTCCTTGCCGCTGCGCTGGGGCCCCTGGGTGGCTTTTATCTCTGGCAGGAATCAGCTCCTAACCAAAGGCTGGGCTCTAAGCAGGCTCCTGCTGCCCACACTGCTTGGCGGAGGCAGGCAGGGATGAGCGATGACGGGTGAGAGCTGTGCCAGTCCCAGCAAGACACCCCGCTCGCTGGACAGCCCAGCTTTGGGATGCCACCTGCAATGTGAGGGATGGACAGCATTCCTCTGCAGACAGGAAGGCAAGACCTGGCCCTAAAGCACTGCAGCAAAGAAGCAGGGCTGGAGTTGCCTTCTCGCCAGCTGCAGGGGGGACACGAGTGTGCTGAGAAGCCCAGAGGCCAGTCCCCCAAAAAGTCCTCTATCCACCTCCTCCCAAGCACTGCCTGAGGGTCGAACCAGCACCTGGGACCCCGGGCACCCTCAGCTGAGCCCCATTTTTGGTGGTGAAACAAGGCTGGTTCCTCTTCGCCCTGCCGCCAGGGAAGAGGCCGTGCCTGACAGGAGAGGCTGCGTCCCCGGGGAAGCCCCGGGTCATGCCGCGGCAGGGAATTCCCCGCTGGAAGGAGGCCACCCACATTTGCCTCCGCACCACCATGGCATGCCCCCTCGCTGCCGGCACTCCCTGGGAGAGGGGAGGGGGCTGCAAGCCAGGGCCGAACGGCCGCACAGGCAGGGTCTGGCCACCCTTGGCAGACCATGGGGCAGAGGCACAGCCAAGGGGCGCAGGCCAGGCTAGCAGGGGGCAGGATCAAGGGGCTGAGCTGGGGGACCAGCTGGAAGAATACCCCTCCCCTCAGCCAGGCTCTCGCTGGCCCCAGCCCGAGTACGATCTGGGCAGGGAGATTCCCTGCTGGGTTTTGCATCAGGCCCCCGGTCCCTGCAGTGGCACTTGCACCGAGGTGTCCTTTGCCTGTTTGCAAGGACAGCCCCTGTTTCTCTAAACCTGCTCCCAGGCGCCACGTGCGGGAGGAGGCTGCGGGATCTGCCTTTTTCAGGTACGGCAGAGATAAGACTGCTCAGACAGGGGACTTTCCAAGACAATTCGGCTTGAACTTTAAACCTCTGCTGCTTTCACTTTCCAGAGCCATCCCCTCGCCGCCGCACGGCCGCCTGCAGCGACGGCGCCCGCGCCCTCGCTCGCCGCGCCCGCGCCTTTCTCCCGCGCCGGTGAGGCGGCGCGTCCCGGAGCCCCTCGGCCGTCCCTCCGGCGGGCCAGCTGAGCCGCGGCCGCGCCCGACGCAAGGCGCCTCTGCCGGGAGAGTTCCCTCGGGCTCTCCCGGCGCCGGGTCCCGCGGGCGGTCCTGGCGCCTCGCTGGGTCGCGCAGCGCCTTTGGGCAGCCCCTGAGCGCCGGGGGCGGCCCTGGTCCTCGCCAGCCCGGGGCGGGGGGTCTGGGTACGGCCGTCCTGGCCGGTACCTGAGGCCCTGGGACTGTGCGGTGAAGCCTCCGCTCGCCGAAGAGGCGACGGCAGGGGGCCGAAGCGGGTACCGCCGGGAGCAGCGACAGAGAGCGAGCGAGCGAGTGCCAGCCGCTCTTTCGGGACGTCCGAGCTGCCGAGAAACCCCGGAGGGGCTGCGAGACCCCCGCGGGAGAAATAAATGACAGTATGGCTTCGCTGGGGTACCACCTCTTCAGCGGGGCTCTGAATACAGGAGGTGGTTTTGAACACCTAGCCGGTTGCCCCACGGGAAAGAGATCGGGAAGCAGACGGTCTAGCACTGGGCATCTGGTCCACTCTGCCAAACGGTGCTGCTGCCAGAGAGTAAATCAGTTTGGCAAAACTAAATCTAAGCTAACGTTTGGTAGTAGCAACTAAAGAGGGCATTATCATTTCATCAAAATTTCTCAGTTGTTGAGAAATACAAGGCTGAGACTAATACCTGCACAACGATTTGTTACCAACATCATGGAAAGCATTAACTCTTGAACGAGCACCAGATCTCTGAAACAAGTTGTTTGCGTTACATAAAGAAAAGAGGCACAGTCCCAACAAGCCGTCAAGAGCAGGTTACTGTACACATGTCACAGAACAAATGCAATCTAATGCCTTAAAAAGGAACAAAGGAGATACATTTTGGAGCAGAACAGTAATCTTCCCCAGTGCAGCTTCCCTTTTTTTTTTTTCTTTTCCTTGGCAGGTTAATGTGCTTCACGGGAAAGGGTAAAAAATATAATATGCAATTTTGTAGGAATTTATCCACAAGAAAATTTTATGTTTAAGTCTGCTTCTACCACATCACTAGTTGTTTTGGTATGCCTCGAGGCATTATTTTTCCATTTATTAAAATACATGTTTTTATTTTAAAGTTAAGACTTCTTCTTACAACTCTTGAAGTACTTCCTGTAATTTTCTGAGTGGGAGTTAAATGCATATATATAAGGAGGGTCTGAATCCCATATTGCCTTCTCCCTACATTCTAAATACATGATTTGCACGTTCTTCAAGTCCGTTTCTTTGGATTAACGTGGCATTCACCTTTCTGGTTTCCTCATGATCTAGAACCAAGAATCATTCAGCAAGAGCTCCATGTGTAGAAATGCGGCACAAGATGAATGTGTAGCAAACTCATCTCTAATAAAATCACCGTTAATAAATTGTTCTGTATAAAAGAGAGTGATGTCACTCTATATACACTGGAGGTACCATTTACATATTGGCAGAGGAAAAATACATTCTTTGGACTGCCCTCAATCTACTGGTATGTGTGAGATACATAAGGATGGACAGATATGATACATCCTGGTAAAGTGCATTTCATTCCTAAACTATTTCAGTGCGAGGTTTAGACCAATATTATTTGTAGAATTCTTTTAATGACGAAATAGTTGAACTGAGGAAACAGATGGTTCAAGAAGTGCTCCCTAAGTACAGTGCATTGTTGCTATGCTGACCATGAGCACAAAGTCTTAGAGCTGAGTCAAACTTCAAGTCTCTAGCAAGGCAGGCAGAAGCTGTGAAAGTGGTCTCAGAGGGATGTGGAGTCAGCTGCTCTGCTCATTCTGAATCCTCTTGTGGGCAAAACTGCCAGGCGCCACAGCATTATTTTGCAAGGTTGAGGTTTCTGCCCAGGAGGTAGATTAAGAGAAAGAGAGAAAGTGTCTATGAATTAGAAGGAGGCACATAGGAGTCAAGCCAAGATAAGAAAAGTGATGGCATGTTTTGTGTGTGTTAGCATTACAGATGCCTGTGTTGTGCCAGCAGCAGCCCAAATGCGTGTAAGAGGCGTAAGGAAGATGTGTTGGATTGTTTGCCCAGGGACAGCATTCTTGGATTCTCAAAACAAGCTGTTAACACTCTCATTGGTGACATTAGTTTAAAGAAGCAATTGTTTCTGCATCTTCGGAAAATTGGGGTTTGAACCAATATTGGATGTGTAATTAAGTGCTATATTGGGGGAAATAGTGAGTCAAAGCAATAGACTGGTCAAGAAGGTAACTTCTGCCATCCGTTTCAGTGAATGTTCATCTTGGAGCTTTGACAAGTAAGGGAAAGCAGATTCATGTAGCTTTGTCCCAAGTAGCAGGATGAAGGAGAAATACTCCCATGCATGATGAAGAAGGAGCTCTAATTTAACTCAGAATTAAACATTTAATTTGACTGTTAATGGACTTTTTTTCTTTTTTTCCTTTTCTAACTGAAGTTTAAGTGCAAATGTGCATTCCCAGATCATTCTCCAAACTTAACATATAAGGAAGAACAGATATCTTCCTTTTGGAGTCTTCAAGCAAAGTTTGTGTATGATGATTGAAGAAATTCAAAGGGCAAACATTCCGTCCTCCAGTAGTACTGCTGGCTTTGTCTGGGTATTAAGGTATATTATATACACTTAGATAAGCATTGTTATATCTATATTGTCAGTAGTGAGAAGGTGCTTTAGTGATGAAAAGCCAGAATGTATTAAGTTAGAATTTGAAAAATACCCATACAGTGTACTGTGTATAATTTCTCATATTACCCAGAGTGTATCTACTGAATTTAATCCTGCTTGAAAACTGGCCTTAATGACAATGATTGGGGGGGCTCAGTTTCTGCAGTTCAATTCTAGCTGCACTTACTTCAGAAAGCAAATTTAATGCAAAATCGAGCACAGGAAAATAAAGAAGTAGCAGGAAAGTTGCCAGCATCACGTGTAGTATACCAGAGAGATGCATTTGCCACTCAGGGATTGTGATAATGCATAATTGCTTTAAAGATTACTTTCTTTCTACGGTTTGATTTGGGAGTTGATGTATTTTCTAATATAAGCAGTCAAGAAGAATAATATTGTCACCACAAAATTTCCCTGAAGAGTCCTCCTTTTTCTTTGTTTCACTTATCTTTGTGGATGAGTTTTTCAACGCGGCTGTAGGCACTACTAGGAGGGGACCACCAGAGAGCAGTACTTGATTCTGCTGTCCTGGCAGGGCTCTGGCTGTTCGCTCCTGTTCGTCACATGCTGAGGTCAGATACCTGACCTGCTACATGACAGGAATTGTTCCACAGTCAGAGCGCTCCACTGGCCATGCCACGAGCACATTAACTTTTCAAAATTAAGAAGAGATTCCACAAGAACGATTTATAGGATAAAAATAGATCAAAGACTACTTTGAACTCTCCGAACAGGCCTGTGGCCTTAGTGATAGTGTTATTGTGCCAGCATAGTAAGGGAGTTCATAACTCCACAGCCGGTTGTTCTATTTCTATCAGGAATCAAGGCTCAAAACAAAAAGTTAACACAGTTTTGGACAGTATCTTAGGACAGGAAGAGAGGCAACTGAATACTAGGCATTTTGGGGAAAGTAAACAACTGAAACTTTGTGAGACTCTTGCTCTAAGAAAAAGAAAGGGAGTTCAGGTGTGGCCTCTGGTCGTGCTCGGTGGTATGGCATTTTTTTGCAGTTGTTAAGGATGCAGCAAAAGACCTGTGCTGCCTCTCTAAGAAACTGGCGAGCTGAGCAAGGGTACTACCAATTTGTTTCAGAACTTTCTCATTCAGTTCAACTTTATGAGAAAGAAGACACGATGGAGTCTGCTTTACAAGTGAAACCCCAGCAAAATAATTTTCAGTCTTGGAGATGCCTGGCATAAGCAGTGACTCTCTACACTTCCCAGTCTTGTCCTGCTTCAATTCCCTGAGTTTACCTGGAAATAATGATGATTTTAATTTTAGCTGCATACGTAGTACTGGATGTTCCTTGCGAAAGGGTCTCCAAGGAAAAGAAATTGCCATTATGTGCATCTATAAGGCTTCGTGTCAGGGAACTTAATTTGCCGGCGTTTCTGTCGCCAGTTACCAAATCTCTTTTAGGTGGTCATGTTTCAGCAGCATAAAGGGGGATAGGCCAGGAATTTAGGATACGACCGCCATTCCTTCGGGAACCTCTAGCACTCTGTCAGCCAACGGCGGCTGCCTGTCTGTGATTCCCGCCGGGATGACGTCACGCCCTCCGTTACCGCCGAGGGCCACAGGCGGGGCGGGGGCGGCCGCGAGTCCCCCGGCCCAGCAGGTGGCGCCCAAGGCCGGGGCGCCCACTCCCGGAAGGGGCTGGGGCCGAGCGTGTACGTCAGTGCCGGGGGCAGGGATTCTTCCCCCGGAATAAAACTTCCCCAAACTAGTATTTATTATGTTTAATTTTTTTTTTTTTTAAACAGACGACAATATCTAGATCTTTAAATTCACCACAAAGACTTCAGCTAGATTCGGCTAGTCACTGAAACGCAGCAATCCGGAGAAACACTGCGTAGGGAGGAGGTACGTCCTGGGCGCCCTCAGAGCGGGCCCTGCGCTCACACCGCAAGGGAACCTGCATCTGTCTCCCATTTCCATTGTCGAAGCTCTAAACCAGAAACTTGCTGCGCTGTTAAGGCAAAGCACCACCAGCGGAGCACGGCCGAGGATGAGTGTTCAGCAGCACCACGCTGATTCGGGCCATTCGTGGCCTGTGGAAGCCTATCCCATGTCTCCTTGAGATTTCACCCAAGCTAAAACAACAGAGATTTTCTGTGACTTAGCTTGAGCAAGAAAGCAGGTTAAAACACAGAGGGGAAGAGAGAGTGCGTGCTGTTCCAGAGGGTCTAAATGAGTTCTTTGAGGTGGAAACCATGCCCGTTATATCAAGTAGTATATCTGAACAAAATTTGGTCTGTGCACGTATTTTCAAGTCTAATAGAGCACATTCACAGCTTTTAAGTCCGTATCCTTCCTACATTAATAGGAACCCTAATAAGAACTTTACTACAGACATGAGAAAAGGGAAAGCCAATGTTTAGTACAAGACAGTTACCTAGATGTCTTTTGTAGTCATTATTAGAACACCTTAGCAAATTAAGCAATATATGGGAATGAGAAGCAGTAGGGCAAGGAAGTTTTGAATGTGGAAAGACCTATTTTCAGATGAAACTTGAACATCGCAGCTGCTGCAGAAGAAGAACCTCTAACACAATGGCAGGGTAGGGGAAAGAGAAGGCCTCAGTACTAAAGATGGGCAGATAAAAAATGGGGACAAGTGAAACAAGGTGTAGGAGAGACCCTGGAACATTTGAGTTAGAAACCTATCAGAGGAACATTGTACAGTGCCATTGTACAGTGTTTTGGAAAAACTGTTGAACTTACAGATGAGCGCAGAATATATAAAAAATAGCTTAGGATCAAATCAGATAAACTAACCTGTCTCAACACAATATAAAATCCCTGTATTGAAATTTGAGATCTAGATAGGAAAAATCTAGCATCAGGACTGTACTACTTACTGGGTGATTAGGATGGTAACAGTGATGGCGACATGCTGATGGAAATTTGGCTGAGAGGAGCAGGAAACAATCAGTGATTCCTCCTACCACCATGTAGATTGAGTAAATGACACCTTAGGCTATGATGCCATTGCTAAGTTTTGCTAAGTTTGTCTACTGCTATGTGGAGCCCAAAATGCATTTGTGTTTCACATTTTTGCAGGAACCTTAAAACCAAAAAATTCTGTAACAGAAGGATTTTTTTTTTAATATTATATAACCACCACCCCCCCTGCCGCACTGCCCAAATCCCCATTAAAAAGAAACTAAAATCGACTCTCAAAAGGATAAAATGTTTCCACGTGGCATGAATGTTATTATAGATGCCCTATTGGACCAGAAGAAAGCTAGCAGGGCTGAACAGCAGACTAAAGGAGGCTGTTCGTAAAGACTTAATTTCAAAAAGTTGAAGTCATCTCCAAATGATGAAAATAGAAAAGATCATAAACTCAGGTCAGTTAGATCTCAAAGTACAATAGTGCAGGTCAAAATAAAAGACATTGAGAAAAGAAGGTGCAACAAACCCTTTTCCAATACACTAGGAGCAGGAAGGCTGATAGATTTTGCAGTGTCAATGAATGATCAAGAGCATGCAGAGAATTAGATTTTTTTTTTTCCATCTACATTTTTTTGTGATGATCAGGAAGATTTCCACATTAAACTCATGTTTTTTAGGGGGTGTACTGAAAAAAATCTCTCTCAATCTGAAATGCCTGTAGTCCTAGAAAGAGCTGTAGAACAGATAAAAAAAATGAAAAATAAAAAATTGCCAAAACCAGATAAGTTTTAAATAAAGAATTCTAAAAGAATTTGAACATGAAATTCATTCTTTACTGACTGCAGTTGCAACCTGTTTTTGTGAAACAGCTTCAGTATCAGAAGGACAGAAATGGCAAATGTGATCCAATTTTTAGGCAGTTTAGGAGAAATCTGGAAAGCTAGAGTCACATATATCTGAGATCCATATTAGGAAAACAGGTGGAAACAATAATAAAATGGTTATTATACACACAGAAGAATATGTCTCAGTGAAAAAATCAGTGTATCTTTTGCCTCACAAAACTGTTTGTGTTCTCTGAAGAAGTCATTGAGCATGAGTCCAATACAGTCTTGGATTTCCAAAAAGCATCTATCAAGCTTCCTCACCAAAAACTTTTAAAGAAATTAAGCAGGCAAGGGACAAGGGGAGAGATCAGGTCTTCCCATGGATAAATACCTGTTTAAATAAGAAACTAAGGTAGAAATAGTTGGTTGTTTTTCTTAATGGAAGAAAACCAGTAGTGGTGTCCACCAGGGGTCTGTGCTGAGGCATCTGTCATCTGCCAGATTATAAATTGGATAGAAGAGTTGAACAGTGAGGTGGCAAGGTTTTCTGATAATACTGAATTGATCAGGTTAGTTTGGGGGGAGAAAAAAAAAAAAGACCCACAAGGCAAGGGATTTTGAAAGACTTCATGATACTGAACAACTTGTGATAAAATCTTGTGTAAAATTTAATGTAGATAAAATTTAAGTGGCACCCATTAGGAGAAACAAATCGTATGTAATTGTGGACTCTGCAGTAACTGTTAATACTGTGGAAGCAGATCATAGTTTATAATAGATGGGTCTTTGAAGATTAATGCACAAAGCAGAATCAAGACCTCTATTACCGACAGGATGTTTGGAAATTCTCAGAAAATGACTAGAGAATAAAAGAGAAAACACCATGGCGTTTTGTCCTTGTGTGTGATATCAAATCTTGAAGAGGCACAGAGGATGCTGGCAAACGTTCAGTGGTAGTGAGTGGTTTCTGTGTGAGAATGGTTAAATAGATCAGGATGCCTTTATCTGGACAAGGAAGAGAATATACCAGAGGCCTGTCACGCAGTCCATACAGAGAGCATTTCTGGCTTGGGACACCCAAGAGCTGCTGACAGCTGAGGGCTGCAACAGGGTGCTGGGGAGCTCTCCAGTATGTATCTGGAAGTGACCCACTGGGCGATGTGAGCCTAGATGGATGTTGGTGTGAACTGGGGCAAACATCCTAATTTATTGACAGGTTAATAATGAAAGGGTTTAGAAATAGGGTCAGTATCCAATCTGGTCCAAAGTGGAGCTGGTAGGAATTATAAATAAAGCAACACATGTACAAATCCAGAGAGACATGGAATTATGTCTCAATCAAAACTGATAAAATATTAATACCATTATATTTTTTAATGATGGTTTATTATTATGATGTTAAAGTGACAGAATGTTCCATGGTGTACCATGAAACTGTCTCCAGTGGGAACTGCACTATGCAAAAAAAAGTAAATAGGCAAAATGGCAGGCAAAGCAAGTGGTCTTGCTTTTGATCATTATGTTGATTTTCCTATACAATTCACAGCTCTCAGAGGGAGAGGAAAGGATTGAGAGTGCTACAGGTGTTCATTTTGGCTTGACACTGTCCCTTTAAAATTTCATGTTCACACAAAAGAACATGTCAAAGTGACAACTAAAAGCTGACATTTAAAAAAGTGACATCTCTCTAATGTCACTTTTGTTACTGGTTTTGATTTCCCATTGCCCTATAGGATAATTGCAAACAATACTGAAAACAATTCAAGTGAACTTGGTTATCTTTCAAGGGTGCTACTGAATCACTTCCTATATCATGTTGCTTCATTTACTAAAAAATAGGTCTAAGCGTGCTGCAGACTTTTTTTCCTCCCCCTCCCTTCCCGCCAGTGACTGTAAAAATTGCTAGCTAGAAATTATTCTTGGTGTTTAAATCTGACAAAATAGGTGCCCAATTGCTATGTGCTGAGTTCTGTCTGAAACTGGCCACCTGCACAGAGCAGGCTGCTCTGCGGTGGCCCCATAGCTCGAGCAGAGCTGAACAAGTCCCTGCTGTACCAGATTGCCTGAGCAAGCCATGTAGCCCCTCTGAGCTTCAGTTTCTAGCCTGTAAAATGAGAAACAACCCCCTCACTACTGAAATGAGGAGGCATATACTCCAATGCTGTCTTCACCAGAAGGGTTTTGAGAAGGAGTTTCAGCAAGGAAATTTTGTACATGAGGACTGGAAAGGGATTTCAAACATAATTAATAGTAGAGAAGAGAAGAGTAGAAGGGCATTCAAAAAACATATCAAAACGAGAATTCTCTATTATAAAAAAACCTACTTTTGCAAGTACTTTCAGTTCATCCTCCATCTTCTTCATTGCCTTCCTAATGTTCATTCATAAAGAGGCAATATATTCTACTTTTTCAGGATGTATAGAAGTAATGTAATTTACTTAGCATTTTCTAGCAGTGTGTTTGTAGGTGGGAAACCTCTGTAAACTGTACACCTCTTGCATTCCTATTTCATTCCATCCATATCTTTCTTCTAAAAGCTGTTTCTCCTTTATTGAGAACCAGCTCCTGTGAACAGAAATTTATTGTGGGTTCAGCTGGCTGAGAACATGTGCCTACACGTAGTGTTTTTGAGAGCTATGACAAATTCCTTTCCAGAGCAATCTCAGGGCAGGCTCTAAGCCCTGATAATCTAATTGTGTCTCTTGGTGGCAGAAGGCTATGTTCAACCCACAGTTCAGAAATAGACAGCAGGCAAATACAAGATCCTCACTATGTTAGACTTTCATAGTTAGCCTTATCTAATACTGATATCATAGAAATTGCTCAAAAAGGAATTCTTGGATCAGAGTTAAACTTGGAAGAGTTACCAGCTAGATGGACATTTTTCCTAACTTGACACTTAAACCACTAAAGACACAAGGCTAAGAAACCATGACCCTACCACTATACTTCGAGTTTTACTGTCATTGGATTTGTATAACACAAGGTTGGTCCATGGGGAATCTTACAGTCCACTTCCAATTTATGCGGGATTTGCAGTATTTCTAAAAATCAGAAAGTAAATATGAAGAAGCCTTAAAAGCTTTCAAGTTTATACAGTGTGTCCATTCAGCTGATGCCCAAAATAGATCCTAAGTATGTATCATGCCTGTCCCCTCCTTTTTTTCTTTCTTTTTTTTTTTTTTTTTCTCTAATTTTTGCAGCACACAGCTGACAATTGCTGCGTCTGAGCTGCTCCTTGCTGCTGGTGGGCAGTCTTGTGGACTGAATTGTCATGCTAACAGCAGACGGGAAGTTTGGGGCCAGGGGCAGAGTGTTGCTGCATGTGCTTTTGACAGATCACATTAACAGGTTTTCCTTAACATTTTGTATGTTGGAGAGAAAATTCCTGTTAAGAAAGCAGGCCCTTGTGTGATTAGAAAAGGGTTCTTCCACCTTTGACAGGCTATCAAGCTATCGATAACACTTTAAATGGCTTTTAATAGAAGTTTCCTATCTCTCCTTGTCATGTCTTCTGAAAGTTGTCTTTGTTATCTGCTCTGCTGTTTGCTTGACCAAAAATTTTTTCTGATCAAACTAGTGTGAATGATTATCTCAAGACTTCATGTCTTATGGTTTTGCAGGACAGGTAGTGAATCACCTGTCCTGGACCAAATTCCCGATGTTGGCTGCAGAGACCAACACTTTCAGCTCTAAGTCAAAGAGAAAAAAGAAAAAAGAAAGAGTAGTTTATTGGAAAGTCTTTTTGTATGTGCTTCTGAAACAAGCAGTGTCAGGTACTGTTCTGCTGCCTCACACTACCCATCAAGAATTTTTTTAATACAATTTGCTTTCAGTCAAGATGACAGAAGCAAAAACTTCTTTCCTTATTTACAAGCAGAAAACACTTAATTTGTTAAAGAGCAAGTTTATGCCACCTTCCATAGTGGGTTTTTTTTTACATGACAAACTGTAGTTGAGAGATGAAATGGCAAACAGCTAACTGAAGCATATGTTTTGGCCTGTGTAGAGCACACCGTGACCCCACAGTTAGAAGTGCAAAGTGTTGCAAAAAGCAAATAAGGATGCATAGAGCAGATGTGAAAGAAACTCACAACAGAAAAGAACTCAGCCCAACCTTCAGTAGCACAAACAGCAGTAGAGGCTTCCTTGGCTGCCCTGGCAGTCCTTGTTGTATATTCAGCATGCAGACAAGAGGAAAGAGGATTCAGTTTGCTCCTGGTATGGGAGTCAAGTACTCCCTACAGGTAGGCAAGCTATTCAAGTACAGCCTCAGAACGTTACCATACGGGTAATCTAATTTCCACTGTAACTGATTGCACAAACCACTTTTGTAGAGATGTATTTTGGAATTTCTCTCTAGAGTACCATAGTATTAACTCTGTACCTTGCTTGGCCTGCCAGGTAGCTTTGCTAAGCATCTGGATAGAAAACAACCATCTACTCCACTTTTTAAATGGCAGATTTCTGTAAAGAGTCAACATCACAAATGCAATTGATACCTGATTCAACAAGCTCCATCCTCTGGTTACAACAGCACTGTAATTCCCCAGCAGGAAGCCCACAGCAGCCAATCTCACAGTTCAGAAGATATCCTGAATAATGCCAGGTTCATGCCACAAACCAGGAACTCAGTGAAATTCTTAAAAGCTCCTTCTACTTTCTCTGCTAAATTAGTCAGGTGCTGATGATTATTCACCTGCCAAACTCCTCTCCCACCCTTTCCTTGAAAGGACTCTGACTCTGCATTGTCTAATAGAAGACAGCAGGAATGGGATACATGTCTGATATAGCTCTGAACTAAGGAGTAGGATTCTGAGATCATGGTGAAGAGTGTCAGGTCAAACCCTCTGCTTCTCCCTCATAATTTTGGATGCTACTAAATTCTTCTTTAGATGGATTTTTTTAAATCTCTATTTCTACATTTATGTGATACAGAATCTTAAACATGATTAGAAAAAAAAAAGCATTATCCTCTGTCCCATCTGATTCTTTGCCAGTCGTGAAGTCTTGCATTTTCTTCACGTTTAAGGAATGTATACTACCTTGCTCTTTTGCATAACACTGTCAGTGAAAGATCTGGAATATTATATTGGCTCAGCATTTACACTGAATTAGCACTGGCAGTCCCTGTTAGATTCAGGATCCCATAGTGCCAAGTAATGAATAAACAAAGGATGTTCCTGCCCAAATATTTGTTGAAAAGGGATGCAGCACATGGCAGCTGGCTGCAGCACAGTTGGTGGATGGAATAAGTGGGAGAAGGGCATTGTGGTATGAGGAATATACGATTAGGATGTGAAATACAGACAAAATCATTCTATATAGTTAACAGACAGCACTCACTTCTGGTGTTAGTATCAGAACTGTTGTGCTGTGAACTCCTGTAATAATTTACTTTGCAGGATTTGCGGAATTAAGAGCTACTTTTGCTAGCTGCTTCTGATTTCCTGCTCCTGCATTTTCTTCAGAAAAAAAACATGTTTTTAAAGGTAAAATCTGCCTGCAATGCCAGTTATGATTAACCGTGAGCGTGGCCTGAAAAGCATTTGGGATTTCCTTCATGTGACCAGTTCTGCAGTTACCATGTAATCGCACTGACTCCAAGAGCAGAGCTGCAAGGTAAAGGCTATTTTATTAAATCAAAATTTCTGGTTTATAAAGGAAGCAAATGGAAACAGCATTAACTACATTTTTGTATGTTTTACTTTTTCCTGAGGTTATAAAAGTTTGGATTAAACTAATGGATATAGGCAAGTAGATTACCATTTTTGGCACTTTCTGGTGTTTCCAGACACCTGTAAAGAGTGAAGCTTCAGTTCGGGATCTGCAGCTATGACAAAAATATAAAAGCCTTGTGGATACCAAACCAAATGCTAGAATTTTCTTGTCTATTACTAGCATGTCCAAGTTTACTTTGCATTTTAATTGCAGCACAAACAAGGGCCCTAACGCTAGTGGTTGTTATAACCAGTGGTTGTTATGCCCAGCATTAAAATGGGAATAATAGAATTGTAAAGTATTACACAAAAATGCAGCTTCAATTAGTGAGATGTTTGTGTTAAGAGGTCCAACTGAAGAGGTTTGCTCATAGCTAGGGGCACTGGAGCTTGCACATTTGACAGCACATATTTGGCCTCCCTCCTCCTGATTCTGGCGGATGCGGTGCTAATACTGTTCATATCTTTCTGAAGTTTGGTATTTGATAAATGTGTCAGATTCCCATCCAGGTTGGTTTTGTTGTGGATGTTTTTGGTAGCTGGTTTTTTTTTCCTCTGGTGCTTACTAAATGAATGCACTGAGAACGCAAGAAGCAGAACTCTGACTAAAAAGCTGGTTGGCGACTCAGCTGGCCTCTTTCTCTTACCAAGGATCTTCTGCAGAGATAAAATAACTGGCCCAACTCACAGACTGATTATTCCTTGGATACCAATTGCATGGCGGCTGCAGGTGGTTCATAAGCTTATTTCTCTTCATGTTTTTTTAAGAAGAACGAACTTAATTTAAAAGAATGTTTGCCTGTTGGCTGTTCCTGCTGTTAGCAGCCTTTGGGGATGCTGCCTGGTTGCTGCTCATGTGCTGAGTCCTGATGGTCACATATGTTTCTAGGGCCCACTGAGGTCAGCAGGAAACCACAGATGGTGTCATTCCCAGAGTCTTTGCTGCACCATCCCAGAAGCTTGTGCTGTTGAGGTGACCCTTATTTTATTCCCATGTGGCACCATCTGGCCACTCTTGACATTGAATTGAACAGTTGGAAATTTTTGCTTTTGTCTACTTCTAAACCATCCAAAAATAATGTACAGCATTTCCTTTTACTACTGGAAAATAGAAACAGCATATCTGTACAAAATAAATTATTTTGAAGTGTGATGCTTGTGATCTCCAAAGCCAAATACTTGAAATACTCCTTTTGTGTGATAGCACTGCCAACTGCTTAGCCCTTTAAAGGAAATACTCATTAAATTCTCTTACTGCAGAATCAAATAATTTATAAGTGTTTCTTAAAACTAATAAAAAAAAAAATAAGACACCCCCACCCCCAATTAATTTTCCCGGAAGGGAAGTCTGATTTGAAAGTCTTAGTTGCTTGGCATAGGTTGCTGGACTAAGCTGGACTCTGTGAGTTATGAATTAGGGCTTTGCGTCCTGGCGTGCAGTTGCACTGATGTTATTTTACACTGCTGAGAGAGAATACTGTGCGAAAAATCACTGTTATGTCCATCTTTCGCTAATGGAATTTAGACCCATGGGCTGAACTGCAGGTAGGGAAAAATCATGTGCTCCTGTGAAGCTGTGTCCTTTGGTGTGAGGTGTCAGTCATTACGGACAGTTCTTCATCTCACAGAATCCATTTATTTTCAAGCTGAGACAGGCAATTCATGTACAATTACAAAATGAAAAGAGGAAAGGCATGTACTATTGCACTTCGTTAGAGGCACGGAAGGTTTCATCTTTATCGGGGCAGGTATACTGAGCTGGCAGACTGGATTTATGTTGCCACATTTTCATCAGTGCTCTGAAGAAAAGAATTTCATGGCTTATATACAGTACCTCCTGATGGTCTGGTGGTCACTAATAGAGGAGGATTTTTTATTTGCTTTCCCCCCCCATTTTCACCTCCTTTTCTTGCTAGGACACGGCTTTATTGGTTCTTTCTATTTGGAACTGCTCCTCTTGCGTCTGGCTTTTAAAGGTGCACTGAATACAAGTTGTTTAATGCACTGGAGTACTCTACAGGCAACCAAGATAAATCTGAGGAGGAGGAGAAATTCAGTGTAACACTGCCAACAACAGCTTGTTTCCATATCCATGTCTGAGTATTGGAAATGTGCACTTGTAAGGGGTTATAAAAACCCTGAATGAATTTGAATCAATAATTGTAAGAGCTGGTCCAGTGAAAATGAGTAAGTTTAGAACTGCTGCAAATCCACACAGTGCTCCCCAGCTCAGATGATGCCTCTGCTAGGCGCTCACTAGCAGACTGGGCAAGGTTTATGGCAGTTGCAGTTCCAAGAGGTGGGAGCCTGGGCATTACATGGGGCATTTCTATGGCCTGAAAATCCTCTGCTGAAAACACTATAGCTAAGGAAATGTTTTACTGTACCTTTTGTATGCCATACAAAAGCTTTTACATGGGCACCAGTGTTTCAGGGGTTGGGCACAGGGCTTTGGGAAGCTGGATGCCCTGCTCCCCAGATGCCACAGGAGGCTTCTTTGTTCCACTGCTCGGTCACAGTGAAGGGCTGAAAGCTTTGAGTCCAGTTCTATACCAGCCTTCTAGTAAAAGTCAAGTTTTGCTCTTCGGAGGAAATTTTACACGAAAAGGGAATAGAAACAGCTGTCTCTCAAGCAGCCGCACCCTGCATTTGGTATACCATGACGTCTCTAGTGGGAAAATCTTTGGGAAAGGTGAGTTTGTACTAGCACAGTTGAAAAGACAGAAACTCCTGTGTCTGCAGGACTTTTGTAACTTGTATAAAACAGTCTGCAGTGGTACTCGAGGGTGTATGGTGCACAACTGTAGCCAGGCCTATTCTATAGCGTTCCAGTCCCTGCACCAGCAGTCAGCCTGTCCTCTCTTGGAGGAGAACAGAAGAACCATCCTTGGGAGAAAACCGAATTCCTGAGCCCCCCTGCCCTGGGGAGATGGTGTGTGATGCATTCCAGTGCCCAGTGCTACGTTTAAGACAGCAATTTCAAAGCACTCTCCATTCTTTTACCAGGTCCTCTTTTTTTTTTTCCCCACAGTGCATCAGCTGAGGGCCAAAATGCCATTTATCAGTTATTATGCTTTTAAAATTTAATTAAGTTGTAGAAAGTCTTCCAATTATCAAGGTGTAGTTTTGATTGCTCTGTTTTATTTGCTTCTTCAGGCCAGCTAGTGGGATGTTCTGGCAAGGCTCACACTTGCAGATCTGGGCCTGAATCATTGCTGTCCTGCATGGTATGTAAGTGCCAGTACGTGTATAGACCCAGTGTGACTCAATGTTTTTTCAGTGGTATATCTGCTTTGAATAGATAAAAATTATTTGGAAAGGAGAAAAGCAATTAGGTCTAACACTTCTGATGTAAAGACCTCTAACATTTAACCGCCAAAGTCACAAACTTATAGAAATATAGAGTCATTAGATTACTCGTCTTGAAATAGCAAAACAACAATGCCAAAGAAGAATTTTATCATTAGATTTTGGCAGAAAGCGGAAGGCTGCAATTATTTTAGGAAGGGTTTAGCACTTACATGCCAAGCTCTGAGTAGTAGGTCTGAAGTGGATGGTATCTAGGAGTAGGTTTCAAATCACCAACAATTTGGAAACAGAAACCTGAGATGAGTCCATAGCTCTCATTCTTTTCTTTTTTTTTCCCCACTCATGTCTTGATCATTCTAAGCTTAGAATTTTTCTCCCTTGAATGCTTTTTTTAATAATAGTGTGGTTTTTTCCTCCTCTATACTCCCTGCTGTGATTCATTTAAATAGTTTATTTTTAAGGTGGTGGATTTCACACTTTTTCTGTTATAATGAGAAATACAATGTTCTAATAAGTCAACTGAAAGAGAATTCTTCCTTGACATTTCATGGGCTGACACAAGTGTCTTCCCAAAACATACTTATTTTGATTTTGAGACAGAGATATTCTGCATCACCTTCTGTTGGTAAACATAACAACACCTTTATTTATAAATAAATACAGTTCTTACAGTAAAGCACAACAAGGACTTTAGCTGCACAATGACAGTGAAAAAATGTATTTAGGTCTGTCCCATAGTGTTCAGATACTCTGAGAGTTTGTATCCTCATTTAATCTAGTAAGATGACAATAGTTAGTATCTTGATGTATGAGTCAGACTTTAACTAGCAGATGACTTAGAAGGGCAACCTCTGGTACCTGTGGATTCTATGTAGATGCATAGAAAAGTTTCCTTCTCCAGGAAACTTGGGTTTTGATGCCACACTCCCTGCTCAGGTAAACCTCACTGATTTCCAGTGCTGGAGACCTTGTCCTAGAGACTGGAAATGGGAGCATATTTTTTCTTTAATCTGAGTCCAGCTTCTTCATAGCTTTTAAATTTCTTTCTTCAAGTGACAAGAAAAAATCTACACATCTGTAATTATGCAGCGCAGTTCATTTGCATGTTGTTAAGTTTGTGGTTTACATTTGTATAAAATTTTATATTTTAGCAGACAGGCACTGTCACTAAATCCATTGTAGTGCTATTGTTCAGAAATACACCAATCCATTAATCTCCATGTTATCTTATATTATTGCAGAATTAAAAAAAAATCTGAGCATTGATGCAAGTCTAGGAAATAATTATGTATGTATCAAATATTTATTGTTTGCTCATAAAAAAGGGAATGCTACAATGATAAGATAGATACACTTTACAATGTAACAAAAAATTATATGTAAAATTTTATAGCACTAATCAAGAACAGGAAAGTATTGAGTTCACAACACCTTTAAATTTTAAACAGACACACATTGCAAAATCCCTTGAGCAAAACTTAAATAATACATTATAAAGATATAAATTTCATTCTGCTTCTCCCCAAAAAGGGAAGGCTGTGTGTTGAGAAGACCAACCTGTGTTGAAAACAGACTCCAACAAGGATGCTTACAGAAAACAAACCAACCAAACGAAAACCCATTTATGATTCAGCTATAGACTTGTCTTTATTGTACTTATAAAATATACATAGCCTTTTATTGAATTGCCTGCTGTCGAAATCTGCAAGAATTTTATTGCTTTTTACTGTCCTGGAGAGGAATAAAGCAGCAGCCTCTGTGTAATTTTGTAAGAAGCAAGGACAGTAAATCTAATTTTGCTGGATATGGGATCGATGATAAAAAATCATGCAGTGACCAAAATTTAGAAGTTTTGGAACACACAGTATCTGTATGCTTCTCCTCATATTTATTTTCAACACATTTTTTTTTTATATTTATATCTGAACACATTTCACATTACAGTGCACTGTATGAGCTATTTTAAGGTTTGTATTTATATATTTCCCACGATAAGTACATTAACCTGTTCCAATATTAAATGAGGGTTTGTGTCTGTGCACTTTACAGCAGTATCGCCTTTCTTTCACTTTGAAATGGGATGTAGTTGACTCTGCAATATGATGGGAATAAGGGGGGCTTGGCCATTTAACAAAATCCTTTCCTTGCCTTTTGTTTCCTTTCCTCTGAACTGAAAGAGAGATCAAAGCATGACACCCCCAAACTGTCTCCAGAGAAGCCACTATCCTGGAACTTGAAAACTGGGATATAATTTTAAAGTAAAACGCGTAGCTTAGGAACTTTTTGACAAGATGTACAGTATGCTGCTGTTGGCTGTGTTTCTGACCTTGGGAACCCTCTGAATCTTTCCCAAATTTCCCAGATATCCAAGGGAATACTGGACCAATATATGACTAGTTGCTTGTCACATCCTTTCAGGAGTGAAATAAAGCTCTGAAAAAATTATTTGACCTCCTATCTGCTAAATACTGATGTTCAGCAACATGGTCAGTTTAACAGTTCAAGGAAAAAGTAGGAAGAACTTGTTCTTTTCCATTGTAAGTTTTGTATTTTTGCATGAGGAAAGGACATTCAGGAGCTGATACTATCAGCTATGGTCTATCTGCTCTGATTCTGGAGGATCCCAAAGCACTTCACAGTTTAAAAGTCCGATGCAGATCAGACTTAAGTTCTTGCAACTTTGATCACTGGGAACTGAGGATGTTCAGAATCAAACTGTTAAATTAATAACATTTCAGGACAGAGAGTCAAGAAGAAACAAGAATCCCACTGAAAGTTTTGAATGCCAGGGGATATGAAACGAGAAAATTTGAAGGAGCAGTATAATGCACAGATGGCTGAGGAAAAAAAAAAAGATCTTAGCACAGGACATATGGGTAAGAGACTATCTGTTGCTGTTGCTGCCGGAAAACTACAGTACCTCGGTCACAGTATAGTATGGAATGGCCTGGGAGCAAGATTTTCTTGTACCATAAGCTGAAAAGCCCTTTAGTCATAATAAGACCTGACTGCGAGTCACGAACTTGTTGCTATCTAGAGTGCTAGAAATCTTGATTCATCTTTTTATCCAAATTATATTTGTAAAGACCATTAAAGTATGAATTTTGTAGAGGAAAAATACCATGCAGGTCTTATGTGGCAGAAAGATGCTACTCTGTATGATAAGCAGAAGCCTTGCAAATCTGAAATGTTAGCAATCTGAAACATGAAAAAAAAATCAGATCAATTTAACCAGGGAAACCAAAATTTTAAGGTACTACCAAGTCAGCACTTGTTTGGCATTTTGGAATCCAGCAGAGCTCCTGTCTTCCCTGGGGGCCCAGTTAGAGCCATGGGGAGTGCATGGGGCCAGGGCACCAGGGCAGTTCTCCCCTGTGGTGGTCCAAGGTGCTCTCCTGGTGACTGGCAGGTGTGCTTTCTAACGGAGCAGAGGAATGAGAGTGCTAAGATGAAGCTAACAGGGAGCAACTCTCTTTCAATTCATGGCAGAGCTATTGTTGTCCATGTATAGGTTTCACATTAAAAGGTTATGTGAAAAAATATGTGAACAGTTTTTAGTGGAGTGCTTGGAGTCTGGCACTCCCTCCCTTGGACTGAATTCTTGAAATGAATGCTGAAAGTTTGGCTCCAGGAAGGGTACTGAAAAGCTGAAAACTTGTTCAGTTTTCGTGATGGACTCCTACTGCCATAGTCTTCTACCCTGGGGAAGCTGAGGCAGCTCAGATGCTCACACAGAATGAGTCTACAAAGCCCTGTCATGAACAGTGGCTATTTTGAATGAGCTTCTTTGAAACCTATCCAGAAACAGGTCCTAGAACAACTTGCCAGTCTGTTGAGTGTTGCCTTTGTGGAAATGAAATTACTGCTGACCTTCCCCAGGTGTGCAGCTGGCTGTGGCATTGCTGTGCTTATCAGGTTTCCCTGAGTGTGGCAGTGCAGCTTGATGAGCTGAGGATGCTCGTTATGTTCAATAGCCGGGCTCTTGCACATGCACTTCTACTAGCTCAAGTAATTGAAGTTGAAAATCACTACACTGTTGCTTCTAGATTTGCATGTTTTCCTATTCTACCAATATCAACTTTAGTCTCTTTTTGGAGGCAATTTTGTGTGGCTGAATGAATACCTGTAACTCTAGCTTTGTGTGTTGACTTGCCAAAGCAACCGGTGTAGTTTATTGTGTTTTCAACTGGGTAAGAAATTTCAACCATGTGGCAGTGATTAGAATTCTGTGAAAAACCTTTAGTCTTGCCCAGGAGTCTGTTGACACTTATTTTTTTGTTTACAGGGAGAAAAAAATTGGTATTATTATGATGCTGGGCTCTCCCTTGTTAGTCCATGGAATAGATGAAATCTTCCTAGAAAGTTTTGGTCTGATTATTTGTCTTGCTTTAGTTTCTCTGGCAATCTGAGAGGAGCTTTCTGAGGTTATGTGCATTTATTCCTGTATAAGAAAGTTGAAGTGCTTTTGATCTCTAGAAAATTTTATAAGTATATATCCTCAGATTTGCTTCAATTTGCTTGCTGTTTTTCTTGGAAAAAATGCTGTTTATTACTGTCATGTAAAATAGTTATTTTGTAAAACACAAACAAACTTAACAACTTTGGCAACAGTTAACTATGTTTTCATGTAAAAATAGTGAATTTCATCCTAGGGAGAAAACTGCAGAAAGTTCCCAAGGGAAATAGTTGGTTTTCACTTGAGTAAATAGAATAAATTCTCCCTAGGGTGAATTTAAGTATTCTCACAAAATTCTGTAAAAAGAAGTTAGTGTCTGTATGGCAAAATCCATTAAAAAAAAAAATCTATAAAGCAGAAAAATATTTTAGCTCAGCTTTAATACAGCAATCGGGAGGAGCATGTATCTTTGTTGTCGAGATGGTATCTTTGGCAAATATATCATTGCCCTGCCTGTCACTGGTGTTGGACAGAACCCATGTCTTGGGCAGGCAGCAGACCCAACTGCCGTGTGAGCCGGTGGGATGCCAAAGGGCACACTGAGAAGCTGAGGGGAGATAGGCTCTCCTGTCCCACCCTGTTTCAGTAGCAAGTGAAAGGCAGCTGCACATAAACTGTAAATGTGGCTGAAAGCACTTTGAAATTCACTTCTAAATTGTGGTTGTTGTTACAGAGATTTTCTGAGGGGGAAAAGAAGAAAATTCTGTGTCACATGTCTCAAAAAATGTGCCTTATTCTCAGACATTTCTTCTTTACACAACGGGTTTGCTTTCTGTCTGATTTTTTTTGTTGTTTTTCTTTTTAACTGCACAGGCACTTACAAGAAGATGCTTATCTGGGAGCACCACAGACAAAAAGAATGTAAAAAAACCTCTTTGGCATCACATGCCGTATCCTGGTATTTTCAAGAAGCAGCCTGATGCCAAATGCCTGCCAGTAAATACGTATTTAGGAATAAACTGATTCCAGGCTCCTGCAAGAATAATTTGTTATCAGATGCTGGGTCTTTAAAGCTCTTAGATACTGGATACCTGTAAAAATTCAATTCATTCTTTCTTGTGAAACAAATCTAATTTTAAGTGTTTTACTGTCTAAATTCTGTCATGAGTCCAGGAATGAGACATAGAGCATTGTATTAATACTGATGCTGTCTCTTTTCTTTCAGCAGCCTCAATGAAAAAGGAATTCTGAGGAACACAAATGGAACTTAAAAGTCTAGTCACTGGAGGAAAAAAAACAATGTTAACCTTTCCGTAGATACATAGCCCTGAGAGTTACCAGTGTTCAAAGGGCTGAAACTTTTGGTGTGGCACTGGCAGCAAGGGTCAGAAGGGGTCAGTCCTGCAAAAATCACCTATATGAATGTATCCTTTGAAACTTCTGCTGGATTCTTAAAAGCACATCTCTGCAGAATTGCATAAACTGCGGAGTATGCTGGGAGCTGCTTATGCAGGGCCTGCTTTTTAAGTCTACCAGCTGTCTTCCCGGACCTTATGGGCTGTGAAAAGGCATCAGCTGAACACCCAAGTGCAAGGGAGAGCAGGTCTGACTCCTGCAACACTGCCAGACATGGTGTTGGGGAAATGTGTAAGCAGGTCACCCGCAAGGCTAAACAGCTATAGAAGCCAAAGTGAGTGTTGCCAGCCATTTGGGCACTGGAATTGCAATTTAAATTTTTTTTTTTTTTTTTTTTTCCCTAGAATGTCAAATACTGCCCTTAAAACCAGTCTGTTTGGGGAGTGGTGGTGGTGTAATTTTTGCTTTTGTGAGACTTACACCTGGCCTACAACTATCCTGCATGTGGGGAGTTTTTCTAGACGTCTGGCTGAGTCCTAAGCAGGGTAGCATACAGACACTGCTAACCGCAGTAACTTCACTGATTAACTCAATAGATCACTCTCGCTGTGCTGGAATCAATGACAGTGGTTAAAGGTCTGTCCAATTGCTGTTTTTCCAGTAATGAGTTTATAACAAAGCTGCCACCAAATAGTTTAGTGTCATGTGTTTTCTTCTTTATTGATTTCAATAAAAAGGCTAATTTGGAGATATGCTGGATTGTCATTTCTGGGTGGAGGGTAGTTAATATAACTAATGGCATTGCTGCAGCACAATGGAAACATCAAACCTGCCTCACTCACAGAAGACAGACTGAGTTTAGCAGACAAAGGAGGATGTTCCAAATGCACATCCCAGGCCGGACGAGATGTGGCAGCTGCCAGGGTGCACGTTGATTGAACTGCGTGCGAAAAGCACAGCCAAATCGGTCAGCATCTTGCTCATCCTTGGTTCTAACAAACCCGTGCCTTTCTCCAGGCCTTGTTTGCACGCATGCTTCTGTGCTGTGTACATGGCAAGGCTGCAGGCCCAATATCGTTCTGAAGCTCTGCATCAAGGCACTGGGACCTCCAGGCTGCTGTGGGGTGGCAGGAGTTGCTGCAGGCACATGTATTAAACCTTTCTGGTGTGTCAGGGTTTTGGCCCCGTTTAGAGCCGAAAGGCGGATGGTGCCTGGCCCTCTGCTGAGGCATCACTGCAGCGGACACGAGGCCGGGGCTAGCTCTGCCGAGATGGGACTCCTGCGCCCAGCGAGCGCTGTGACTGTTGGGGTGCTCTACGTGCAGGGCCTGGCTGTTGCAGGCCTTAACATCTGGAACCGCTGCATCTTTCAGTTCAAAATGGCTCTCCTCCATGCTGCTAGACCAAGGCAGCAGTAGCTGGATGAAGCAGTCTCCCTGCAGAGAACAGCTTAATCCTCTGAGCCAGGAAGTCGCAGAGGGCCCCTGAGTGCAGCTGGGTTGGTTCCTTCACCTTTGCATGCTGCTGGCATTCAAAGGGATTATTTCTTCCTGGGCTCACATTTCCTTGGGTTTAGATCCCAATCTGTTAACTGCATCCTCTCATGAGTGTTAGGATTATAAATTCTTATGCCTTTCAGACTGCCATGACCAATGCTTAGGAAAAGGCTGCCATAGCAGAAGTTGATGCAAGAATTGCCACAGTAGTTTAAGAACACAGAAATTGCCTAGAGTAAAAAAAGTTTTAGCGTCAGACTTTGTGGTATGTGGCCCTGAGCCATTTGAGATTATGCCCTTAGCTTTTTAAAGAATTCTGGCTTTGGAAATATTAGCCTAAGCAGTTCTGAGTAATATTTCGGGAAAGTATTATATTGGCTTTAGCTACTGTAAGTCCAGCATTAGTAACAAAACTCCAGTTAAATACCTGACGAAAACAAAGCTGTTCTCAAAAGACTGGATCTGTTTAAAAACAGCATCCACTTTGGCTATATTAAAGGTTCCTTTATTTCAGAAGACAAGGATTAAACAGAAATCTTTTTTTTTTTTTTTAAACAAACCAAACAAAACATAGTTTGACAAAGAAGAAAACCTGTTTAGCTGTGATCTCTTCTAAATACTAAGCTTCATTCAGTGCAACATAATGGGAGCATGCAGCTGCCTGCTAAGGACTCTGTGGTTTGCATTCTGGGTTTCTCAGTGTCGTGAGGAAAGGTGAATTAGTCCCAGTACCAGCTACTTGAGCAACAGTTGCTTACAGCCCCAGACCTCAGGCTCACTGCAACCGGGGGAGGGACTCCCACCAATTTCCGCAGGGCTGGAACTAAGTCTGTGGTGACGAGGGCCTATCCTAATTTCCCCTCTAGACTGGGGGCAGAGAACGCACCCAGGAGAGCGGTTGGTGAAACACCACTCCACCACTCTGCCCCAGCTCCCTTATCCTCCCATCAACCCTGCACCTTCAGCTCCCCACTCCTACTGCTCCCAGTCCCCTCTCTCTTAGGGGGGTGCCTCAGCCAGGACTACAATCAGATTGCTTCCCTCTTTTCCTAGCCGGGTGTGGAAGAAGCAGACGTTCTTCCTTTTCCCCCCACCAAGGAAGTGGAGCTCCCCAAGCCGACAGCCCTTCATAACCTCATTTATGTGGGGGTGCAATGGAGGGCAGGTCCCTGGCTGGCTGTCAGCCTCCGGGAGAAAAGCAGTCAGTGGAAAAACAGCAAAATAAAGGTGCTTTCTCCAGGCAGCACTGAAAATGTAGTCTGAAATGTACCTTCCCCACTCTGATGCCAGGATAGAGGTCCCATTTCCAGCCTTAGTGCAGTGTACCCTGAGCACCAGTAAGAGCTGTTTTTGAGGGATACTTACTGATTGTCCAGCACTGTGATCTATGCTTTCCAAGAATGAGATGAGAACATGGAGCTGAGACAAAAATCTGGAGGGGGATGTGGCTTTCTTGTCCTGTATCTCCAGAACAGGAAGACTTTCACTGTGACTGAAAACACACAGGGGTATGGAGCTCAGCAACACAGGAAGCTCTTCATATCCAGATTTTAACAAGAGCTATATGTATATTGTTGATAAAGATCCATGTGGAAGATGTACCTTTAAATAGTGGGTAGCATGTGACTTAATATGGAGCGAGAAAGATACATGTCTCTCCTGCCTCTTAGTGCAGAGCTCCTGCACTTCCTCCGAAACAGGCAGTGCAGGCCACTGGGATGTACGGAGGCTGGATCCAGGCTAATAACTTCTGAGATTATATGATACTAAAAGAGACTCTTGTACAGTGTGCCCAAGCCTTGTTTTCAAGCAAGAGTATATCCAGTTGCACTAGTCTGTAGCTTTTGCTTGTGTTTTCGGTTTGTCATGACCCTAAAATGGTATTAAGGTGCATTTGCTGTATGTTTAGCTTTTATACATTGTTTACTTGAGGAAGCACTAACTGCTTGGAAACCAGTATGTGTGTGATGCATGCATGTGCAAATCTCTGTACGTATGTGACTGCACTCACATGTGTATAAAGACAAGTAGCACATGGAGACCTGCTTTCTCATTTTACCATCACGTAAGTGGACACAAGCACACAGGTGTGTATCTCCAGCTTACGTGGTCTGATAGGAGAGTTCTTAAGTTTTCATCTTTGCTTATAAATGAAATCGGTCAAATCACTGTGGTTTAAGATAGAAAAACACAACAAAAGCTGCTCAGCTGAATGATTTTTGGCACAATATGAAGAAAAAAATAGATGCTGGCTTCTCTTTCAAATAAGTGCTGTGCTCTGCAGAGCAAAGATCAAGCCAAAGTTCACGTTATCAGCTCCTGTACCTCACCTGGGGCTCTGTTATTGATAGGTCTGTCATCCTCCCTAATATTGGAGGGGTAATAGCAGCTGATGATTAGGCCACTCTCAAGCTATTAACTACATTTCTTATCCCTTTTATAAGAGCTTCTTAGTCAGCTGGGAAACAAAGGCTGCCTTCAGTGAACAAGAGCCCAAATTGTGGGCCTGCATCCTGCAACCTGAAAGACACAACTGTTGCACTTAGAGGAGCCTCCGAAGGCAGCAAGGGGGTGGATGTCAAAGGTTACCCCATGGTGTTATCTGAAATGAGCGGGCTCTGACTGCCTCTCGTGCTGACAGAAGCTCACAGAGAAATTACAGAAAATTGCCTGTTTTGTCAACATTTTCTCGGAAGGTTTAGAAAAAAAAAGGACTCTAGTTTCAGAGAGTTAAAGGGGCTCAGTCAGCCTAGAAGTGACTGACAAACACTCTATTATTCATCTATGTAAAAAAGTGATATTTTATATCATTTCTTTGAGTGATTGTTAAGTGACTGGATAGTGACATTGACATGCAAGATAATCCCAGTAATATTTCCAGTTCTTGTTTGAAGGCAGACTTGCACATTTGTCAGCGTTGACAATAGATATTCAAAAAGCAGTGGTGATGAAGAGCCAGCTCCCAGTACAAACCCAAAACACTGGGAGGGATCTGCACCCTCAGATCTTAGCACAGAGTGGATTGGAAATGGACTGTACTGTGGTGGAAAAAACAGGCACATAGTCTCCTTAACCAATCATTTCACCATGGGTAAAACTACAGATGTTACCAACAGGACTCCTGCCACACTGCAGCTAGAAAAATAGCTTTTACTGCATGGCTCTTGTTTTAACCATATAGCAGATTTTTTTCTGTATAGGCTGTTACTGAGTTGGAAATGTTTTTGCAAAAATGAAATAGCTAGTAAGCTTGAAAAAAAAAAGGCTTTGCTAAACGTTTTTTATGGGTAGTGTATGGATGCGCTGTGAAAGAGTCCAGTCTAATCCTCATTGCTTTCTCACAAAATGCAAGTCTTGGTCACTCTTGGCTCAGACCTGTTGTAAGGAGACAGCCCTGGGTAGTTTAACTCCAGTGGTTCACTATTGGTATCACAGGGAAGAAAGGCGTGTTTAGCAGAGTAAAATTCTAGCCAGTCTCCCTTATCATAAGCCTGAAAAGTAGTCAAATTACAATTTATAGCTGATCCCTGACATTCTACTGAAATGGCCCTGTCATGTCTTCCAGCATTTATTCAGCACTCAGGGTAGTCATTGGCATATGCAAATGAGTATCTATCATATTGCAGTCATCGCTGGCTAGTACCCCAGTCCTGTGACAGAGGCTTGGAACTGCAATGCTTCCCCTCAGCTTTTTGCATTAAGCAGAGCAGATGTTAGAGGTGACTTTATGAGGCCCATGAAGGCTATTTACACCTTAGCTGAATTGATGTCTCTTAGCTACAACTCATAAAACCATCAATAACTTGTTGGATTTGTAGTGTCACTGCTGGTCAGTAGATGTTGTCAGATTGCCAGAGAAAATGTTACAGAGCAACTGAACTAAAAAGACAATTTGGAACAAATACACATGAACTTCCTAAGGGACACTATCTGGGATCAAGTATGAATTTTATAATAAATGTGGCTTTGAAGTATTCTACTGACATACTTTTTGAGAAAATACAATTTACTTTGGTGATAAGGTGCCTTTGGCATTGCTGCTGCTGGTGACAGAAGGCTTACAGCAAAGGAAATAGATACAAAAGCACAACAGAGAGATGATGTTGTTTAGACTATGATCGCACTCTTGGAGTGCTCACCAGGCGCTAGTGGCATTCAAGTAAGTCTGCAGAGTCAGTGCAATGTAAAATCTCTGGAAGTGCAGATAGTGTGGATGTAGGATGCCTGGGTGCCCTCAGACTTAGAGGAGTGAGAACATATTTTGGCTGCTGGCAAGAAGAAGAACAGATGGTTTGGGAGAGCAAATTCTGCAGAGAAAGTGCAGCCCTTAGTCAAAGAAAAATGGTAAATAAAAATTAGGCAAACAAACTAAAAACTGTTATAATTGCATTACTCAGATCCAAGCTCTAGGGCTACTCTGTCCACTTCATTCTTAAAATGATACAATACAAAGACCAATGAGTCCAGAGGCAGGCAACAAAAAGGGTTCAATTTTACTCTATATAACTTGGTTTTGTTGAGAGAAGAGATGAAGAAGAGAGAATGTGTCCTAGTTTCAGCTGGGATAGAGTTAACTGTCTTCCTAGTAGCTGGTACAGTGCTATGTTTTGAGTTCAGTAT
>JANHGO010000047.1:25004781-25020669 GCA_024606505.1 Aquila spilogaster | reverse complement strand
GGAGCAGGCCTCCGGAGCCGGTGCCCGGCGAGTGGGGCTGAGGAATTTACAGCCCTTCTAATGCTCACACTTTATTTCTCTCCACAGTTGTTATTGTGCAGCCATGTGAGCCTTCTGTGTTGTGTCAGCCAGAGACCTCGGACACAGAAGGAGAGTACTTTCCAGTGCCTTGTTCGTTGCTATTATTCTGAGTCTCCTATCTCTGAACTCGGGGAATATTTCGGCTCCCTCACAGGGTGTATTGATGTCATGAGTTCAAGTGTTGTGGCTGCAGCGAGCGGGGGATTCGTGCCGGGGGGGCGAAGGTGTGCGCGGCTGCCATCCACCCTGGAGGGAGGCATAAACCAGAACCAACCCACTCTGCAGCCTGTGCTCTCGTGCTCGCTGCTGACCTCGGGACAGGGGGAGGGGGACTGACAGCCCCTTGCTCTTTGACTCTACCGTCTTAAGACAATATGCATTTCTGCATTGCTCATAAACAAATGTATCTAAAACACCACACTTTATATCCACTTACAATTCTGAATACCTTTCCATTTATCTAAAGCTTGCTGAGGTGAGTTCCTATAAGGGAAGACTTATTTCATTTCCATGAAATGTTTATATTTTCTGGGAAGTTTCTCTCTCACCTCTTTAAATTTTACTGCAGTTGGCGTGCAGCCTGCAGCAGGGTCCTCCCAAGGAAGCTGGTGAGGCAGGGAGGTTCAAGAGGGACTATAAATTTCAAACTCTCTGGGTTAGAATAATTTAAGTGCACCAAGTTCTTAACCTTAAAGGATCAATACTGAGGGTTGGTTTTTTTTTTTTTTTAGTGCTGTAAAATTTGAGCTAAGAAAAAAACTTAACAGAAAAAAACCCCAAACCAAAACCAAAACCAGCCCCCCCAAACCCCCAAACCAAAGTAAATAAAGATTGTATGTGAACAGGGGATTGATCCTGAATGATGTTTCTGGAGTTTCAAATTATATAGTCAGAAGGATGCCTGTTTTGGCTGTTCATGGGAATAACCATCTCAGGGAAGTTTTCTTTACAAAAAAATATAAAGATCCATGACCCAGTACTCATCCTTGCAAAATGGATGTAGTTCTCGTTCTGCATCTAATTTCTTTGTTTAAAGCCCAGAAGGGACTTGGCCTTTTCAGCACTGATTTTTGGAGTGGATTAGGGCTGGCAGATATGATATGTCCCCATGGGTGATGAGGCTGTGGCTGTACAGACCACTTTTCCGCATTTCACCCTGCTGCAATTACATTTTCTGACTAGTTTGCTGAGTGTCCAACTTAATATCAAGCATATATATATGCAGGTTTTATGTCTTATATCCTCTCGTATGGCATTTGTATTAAAGAAGGCATTGACTAACCTGTTTTCTTATCAGCATATTAATGAATTGCCTCGGTGAAATATCTAGCACTATATTCAGGCATCCATATTTGTTTTGGGAAAAAACCCAATGCCTTCAAATGTGATGCAGAAACTTTTACCAAAAAACACACAAAGAATCCCAATGCAGTATAAAATCTCAGATGTTGTTTATCCAGCAGGCATGTATGGTAAATACATCTTAAAAGAAAGATTAAAATACCATATCCTGTTTGCTATTTCAGTCAGGACTTGGGGTTAGGATTTTCCATATTTTTCCTGGTGACATCACAGGCACCTAAAAACCAGGTTTTGAAATCTTATTTTAGCAGAATATGTGAGATCATCAATCTAATATGGGAAATATAGGACCCTGAGGTCAATATTTGACAAGTCAGTGCAGGACAAGCTCTTTTATAAAATACAAATTCATGTTTAACCCCTAACCCTACACACAGTCTCCAATAATAACTTTCAGTCTGAAACAGTTCTGTCCCATGGCACTCCCACAGCCTCCAAAAATCACACTCATCTTTTATATTCACTGAAGGCAAAGATTCTTCATTGAAGATATTACTAGACACAACTACATCAGCTGTGCTGTGGCTGAGAGCTGTGCCACAGATGGAGCACGGTGCATGCGTGCTTGCGGGAGGATGCTGCTGAGTCCCCTTTACCCAGGGGAAAAAATGACACAGGATGGAAAGTGTCAATACAGGCTACATTTATGCCAGTATTTAAACACTTCAGGGTGCTGGAATTCATTCCTACCTACTGTTGAACTGTGGCCCTTGGCACAGTTCTGGCTTAGGCCAGCTAGCATTCTCCCTTCAATTCCCCGGCATGGTTTGGCAGTTAATGCAATTAGGGAACCATTCCCACTATGCATTTTCCATGTGACCAATGTTTCTGCAGACTGAGATGAATAGTACAGACACAGGTGGCTCTGTGCCAGCTGTCCTTAGTGCCATTGTCACTGGTGTTTTATTGATGCACGGTGTGGTCTCCCTGTTCAAGATGGATGCTCCTGCCTAGCATGGCTACTCCAACCCAAATGGGCCCTTGCTTGGTTTCATACCTGGCACCACTGAGAAGCCCTTGATCAACCAATCTTCTCAGTGAGAAGACACTACTGCTGGACCGGCATAGTGGACTGAACTTGTACTGTGGTGCTAAGTCACTTCACCTCTTGACTTGTTCCTTACAGCCTGCCCCACAATAAAAATAGGGGACCTAAACAAAGAGAGCAAACCAGAGTTACAGGATGTGTTTTGGGTCTTTCCAGGAGAAGCCCTGTAGAGAAAATTCCTAAGTTAATCTTCTGAATGCCCTCACTTGATCTGGGATTACACAGATGAGGCTCATTTTGGCATCTTACCTAGAAACTCCATTTGTAGATGCCAAGTACAGCTCAGAAGAAATAAAGGATACCTTGTGTGATAGCGACAAGGTTTTCTATATAGAAAGTATCATCTTTACAAACTAGATCCATAGCACAAACCCACCCAGTATGCACTCTACTGGGCATTTTATGTAGTCTGCAGATCCACCTGCCTATCTGCTGCTTTTTCTGGCAGGACTTAGCACTGTACCCAATGAAGGTGGAAGGCATGCACCACCTCGCTTGCATGCTGAGCAGCAACTGCAGGTGTGCAGTAATGATAGCTGGTGATCGTGCTTCCACTGCTTCTCAGTGCCTCCAGAACCAGCATCTCGGTAAGGCACCTTCTTTTTCAATGACAATACTAGCTTTGCCAGGCTTTAAGAGGCATAACTGAATCCAATCTAATCTCTGTAAAAGTCTGGGAACAAACTGTACTGATACCTCTATATTCTAAGGACTTGGAATACAGGATAGAAGTTGCAGGGTTTCTCCTCATAGAAACATTTAAATTGAGAGAATTCAGCCAGTGCTGAAAAGGGACAAAAGAAACCAGTGTATTAGATTTAGCTATTATCTAGTAATCCCATTCTGTATATTTTCTGCCGATTTTTTCTGGCATAGTTTGTAACTCCCAGAATCATCTCTGGGCAGTGAGATAAACTATGAATTCATGCTCAGAAATCCCCCCTTGACCTATGAGTGGACTTTCTGAGGAGCCAAAAAATAGCAGAGGTAGAGCAGAGTTAGTGTTCATGGTGCTTCTGGTCATGCCAGCTTCAGGTGAGACTGGTCTTATCTGTCATCGGCCAGCTGAAACCAACAGGGACAACTTACCAGCAGTAAGATCCACAGTTGGCTCCCCAGTGTACATGCAGCTGCTGCCTCTGTATCTTATCCACAAAAAATACCCCAAACATGTTCTAGCAGAGCATGTTCAAGACTGCCACAGCCTTTCCAATAGCTGACTGACAGCATAGCAGGGCAAAGGTTTGTACAACTGCAGCCTGCTGTTCTGCAGGAGCCAAAGCAGAGATCCATGCTAATGTAATTTGTCCTCCCATAGCTTTCAAGATAAGAAGGGAAATGTGGTATTGATTTACCTAGTAAAAGTGACACCCTCCAACATGCGGAATCCATCCCTGCTTGTCACTCAGTGCTGCTCTGCCTTTTTGGACAAGGCTGCTTGTATGTGTGAAGTTATTAAGCAGAAACATATTGCCCAGCCTGACTATCAGAGCCAGCTTCAGAAAGGGCAGGTATCATACCAATTCAAAGAGCATGCGAAAGACCAAATGGCACTTAGCAGTAAGCTGCAAATCAGGCTGCAGGAATGTATACAGACACCTGAATCTAAAGAGACATATTTCTATTTCTGGACATAAATCCCATGAGATGGTTTAATTAATAATTAATTCAAGCTGCTTCTAGTCCATATTTTTTTTACCCAACAAACCTAAGGAACTATACACTTATGAGCCTATACTATGGAGAAAACCTTAGAGAAGAAAAAGCTTAGGAAATCTAACCACACAGGGAAGGGGGTCACTGTCTCTTGCTTTATAAATGTCACGGTTTTCAGGTGTATCTAGTAAATAATTAAGGCTGATAACAGTCAGCTGGTTAGTAGTTCCTCCCAGGGCCTGGGGACTTCTAGTAATTAAGGCCTGAGCAGAATGGAATGGATATTTGCCCTTCATTGATATTAAAAAGGTAAGACCTGGAACTATGTCTGGGACTAATGTTAAATTAGGTTGTCTGTATGGCAGGGTCACTCAGTGTCCTACCTTTTTTCCTTCTTCTTTCTGTTTGTCTCCTTCAAACTGTTTAATGAAGAGGTAGCAAGGAGCAATGCCTGTCTGTGAACTTATTGGGAAGCAAAGGAAGGAGGCTGCAGCCAGCTCAGATTGAATAGCCACAATAGGCTCTGTGGGAAGTACCTGAAGGTAGAAGCTAGTAAGCTCTATACCAACATGGAAAGTAATAAATAAGTGGGATTAGTTAGGTAACTTACAGGTCTGTAAGCCTGGCAACAGTCACAGGAATGATCTGCATCAACTGATATAAGATTCAGTCAATAAGAAGGCAAAAGTTGTCATTGATGCTGATCACCTGGGTTATGAAAAACAACAACATTTGTCAACTATCTGAGGGTTTTTTTTATTATGAGAAAACATGGAAATCCATAATTGAGGATTGATGTGAAATGGGGATTTATCCTGGGGAAGGCTGGTCTATATATTTCCCCTTAGCATTTGCTAGTGACTGTGGCTGGGCAGGGGACAAGAGAACAGAAGGAGCCTTGACCACTCTGGCACAGCCATCGTAGTCTGCTTGGGTAGAGTAACAATGCGGGCAGAACAAACTCTAGTATGTCATCTGGTTTGGTACCATCTGCCATTTTGTTCAGGAAAGCAGAATGTCATAAACATGCACAACATGGCAGATATTAAACATGGAATCTGAAGTGGAAATGACGAGGCTTTATTTTCCTTGTGTTTGGCATTGTAGCTGAGGCTGGATACCTTATTCTGCTGTCTTAGTTCAAAGAGTGGATATGTGAAAGAGCAACATAGAAAATCACTGAGGTATGGAAGTATTCTGGAAAGTGTGTCTTGACATTCACACACCAGTGCAATCCTCTTGGTGCCTTACCTACCCAGAAGGTTTGCCTCCTGCTTGGCAGGCCCTTGGGGGCACAGCCTTGGAGCCAGGTTCTCCTCCTGCAGAGCTCTGCAGCAGCAAAGTCCCACTGCAAGGCGGGCTCTTTTGCCAACAGAGAGGATTTCCCTGATGTTTTACAATTGGTAAGAGACTTAAGATGGGACTTGTTCAGGTATTCCCCATCTTTATTTGTCTCTTGCAGCTGCCATGTCCTGTCATCATAGTCATCTTAACCAAGCAAAGCAAGTGCTTGTGGCACTTCTGACACTCAAGAAATAGTGATTTCATCGGTAAATATCCTTATTAAAAAAAGAAATCACTTCAGTCTTTCTAGTTCATGTTGGGTAGACCTCCTGCTTCAAATGATTTTTCAGCTAGGGAAGTAATGATATAAGTAATTAATTACATACTGTGGTCATTATAACTACAGTGAGAAAACCTGTTTGAAATCCTTTTCTTTGTAAAGTGATTTTCTAGGATAGTTAACAACAGTGCTACTTGCAAAGGCCTTCCTTGCATGAATGTCTCTCTAGTGAAAAGAGAAAGGGACGCAGAGGAAATATTATTGTGAGCAAGGTTATTCCTAAAGTGAATGTTTTTCACACTTGTTGGGAGACCCAAGAATCTTAGACGAGCAACAGCTTAAATGTTCCTGCACACAACTTACTCTAATAGCAAAAGTTTCCTTTGCAGTGGCAAATAATGTGAGCTCCAGAGCAAGATGCAGAGAGTTCTCTCAGGTTACCTTTGCTGTGTGATCTAGCATAGCAGAACGAGCAACGCAAACAATAAATAATGACGGAATCAAAAAACATGGAAGCCCTTTTCCTGTAACAATATATATCTTTTAGTGAAACACTCTGATCTCACAGAAGTAATGCACCATTATGCCCCTGAGGCCACTCCTCTGATTCCACATTTTATGGACTAGCTCTTTATTCCTAAATTCAGCAGATGCATGGCTTATAGCTGGTCCCAGCATGGAATGCATCACAAGCAGCTTGTCTATTACAAGTGACCTGCAAAAGAGAAGAAATAGTGTTTGTATCCTCTGTAGCATTTTTAAGGCTGAAAAAGAAGACTTGGAAGATTTCTTTTTTCTGGATCCTGCATATTGCTCAATATTAAGTATCTGGAATATAAAAAAAAAACCCTGAAGATTCATCATTCATGTATTTTTCTGTTGGAGGGATGGAAACAGAGGATGAGTAGTGGAAATCCTTGGGAAGGACTCTGCTTGAACAGTAAGACAACTAGAAATTATCTACAACTGCTCTCTGGGATTTTGGCTGAATAACCCTTCTCACGTGGAATTTTAAAGCTTTACTAACAGTATGATTTTTAAAAGAATCTGTTTAAACTGCTGTGGAAAGTTTTATAGGTTTTTTTTTTTCAAGATTTCTGTTCAAACAATCCTTAGTCTTTTCCTTTTTAGTAGGAGATTGTTGTATGGCTTGTTGTTATAGCATAGTATATGTTAAGTAACCACAGAAGCCTTCTTTTGTCCTTAAAAATGGTCTATTGTACATCTCTCCTACCAGATTACAGACTCTTCTATCTAGCAATTACTTTTGGGGTGCAGTGGTGGGCTGTGTGCCAAGTTTAAATTGGAGTAATAGAAGTGACAAACAGCCTATAATTTCAGCTAACATCTATCCGAATTCCTGAGAGAATGCCAGACAAATCTTGTGTGTGTGTTCACCTATATATATATATACACATACACATATATATATGTATATATGCATCAAGTCACTGCAGAAATGTTTTGGAGTACATGGTCCACATGATGGTTAGAAACACAAGCATTCTAGACCAATGGAAGGTAAAGACTCCAGCTGCCACTGCCCAAGAGCTGGGGCTTTGCCTGTCTTGACGGACAAGTGCCCATGTCTCATGGAAATGAATAAAAGTTAGTTCCTGGTCACTTTTGGGTTGTGCTTCTGATTTTGACTTGGCCATGAGCAGCAAAGCCAGTCTCCTGTATGCGAGGTCATATTGCTTTTTGGCAGATGATACTGGACTGGCCACCACCAGAAGCATAATAAACTCCAAGAAGACCTAAGCAGCATTACTTCAGGATCTTTGCACTTCCAGTATTTTTCATGTTGTTCCAATCCCAGAATTCTGCAGCTTAGTCATAACAGTATAGGTTGCTTTAATTGCTTTCTACAAATTTTCTTCATCACACCCCTGCCCATTTTGTTCCCAGAGCCTATTTACAGCTCCGCTTTCTCAGTGGTTTTGGACAAGTATTTCAAACAAGCATTCTGCAGCTGCTCAAAGCAGACACCAACCTGTGAGGGGGATGCTGAATGAATGAGGATCCATATATGCATATGCCCTAGTTATGACACAGTATGCAGGTGGTGTTTGTCTCAGTTGTGGCGTCACAGGGGGACTCTGATTTCCACTCTAGACTGACTATTCTGTAACAAGACACTAACGCATATGGCACAAAGCAGAGCTAATATTTTCTTTGTCTCTTGTTTTCCTTCTGCTGGCTCCAGCAGCCTTCTCTGGCCTACCCACAAAAGCCAGCTTTGTACGTGAAGACACAGCAGTCCAGTGGTTTGCCTCTGTAATTCCTGCATGGAGATAAAAAAAAAGCAGAAACAGTGGGGAGCTGTGAATTAAGGAAGACATTATACTGTGGTATATTTGCTGAATGAACATGTGCACCCTAAAAAAGTGTATTCAGATTCGATAGAGGACAGGCATAACAGAGAACTGGTATTTTCGATTCCTTCACGGGAAAGACTGGAGCTGTCTTCTGCAGTTAAGAAGTACTGATGATCTAATGAATATTTAAAGAACGGACTTGTACTTTTAAAAGCTAAGTTTCTTAACTCCCATTTCCTTATGGAGAAGTCAAACCATTCTAAAAAGCTCTGTATTACCAGATTGCACAACTTGCTCAGAGTGCTACTTATGTCAAAGAGAGTTTGAAATTCTCTCTTTACTAGTGGTTTTTGCAGAATGTGTACTGCAATTTACAAAGTGATACTGCTTTAAGAAAGATAACATGATGGGGAAGGGAGAATGAAATGGAAGGATTGGCTCCCAAGTTATGGAAGAGTCTGATCTTGGTTACCTGAAACCCTGTGGGCATCCAAACACAACAGAACTGTAGCAGGAAAAGGGAGGGAGAGCTTATTTCTTCCATGGAATGGAATGACATGTCTCAAACTAACACTTGGCCAGGAAGCTTTATTATTGTTGGTGTGATTTCAGAGTTATAAGGAAAAAAGTCTGAGTGCTGATGGGGAGGACTTACACTCTTGCTTGATGGTGCTTAGAATTTTAAAATAATCCCTTGAAAGAAGAGCACAATTGGAATCACAGTTGAATGTGTTGATTCTTCTCCCTGCAAAGACTACAGAGAGCCTTACTAAAGGGGGGAAAATCGTCTGTGTGGCCTTGAAACCTTATATAATGTTTCTGTGTTGGGCCAATAAAAAAATATCCTAACCGTTATTTCGTCTGAGCTCAAGTCTTGAAGGAAACGTTGGGCTGAGTAGGAAAAAAGTTCTACGGTTACAGCTCTTATAATTCTCAGAGCTTTCTCCCAAATACCCCCTACTTCCAAGCCCTGTCTCCAAACACTCAAACTGTGGAAGTGATAACCTGCAGACTTGGCAGTGTACATGACATTTTACTAAGGGAGCTTACACAAATATTATCTCAAGTGAAATGAGGGTTTAATTCTATTATCTGTGGCTTTTCTTTCCCTGGGGTCAAAAGTACAGAAAGTGGTCATGTTGTCTTTATAGCCCAAGAAACAAAAGACCTGTTTTTAAACCAAATAATTAGTCATCCAGAACTAATGTCCCACAGCACTAACCACTAAGGGGGCTTTAGAGTGATCTGAACCAGTTTGCAGTTCTCCAGACACATCATTTCAGAAGTGCTGGTAAGAATGCATTGCAGGGGATTCTCTTGAGATGGCTGACACTATAGTCATGGAAACAAGGAGCAGGGACTCCGCAGGTACTGTGAAGAAACCCTACAATAGCCTGTTTCTTAAAGAGTGCTGTTCCTTGTGTTACACTGAAAAATTCCATTCTCTGTTGCTTTGTCTTTACTTTGTGCACGTTGCAGGTGTGTGGCTGTACATGGCACACTCTTGTGACAGCCAGGAGTCCACTGCAGAGAACAGAGGGCAGATCTAGGGTGGTGCTGGTAGAGCTCAAATGTGAATAGTGTGTGGTCTAGCATCCTACAAGGCATCTTAAATTCTGCAACTGTGATCAGAGCTGTTTGGAAGAAGAAACTTTCCACCCCAGCACCCCAGAACTGGGATCAGCATAAATCTGCTCTTTGGCTTTGACTAGTCACTAGCTTTTAGCAGTTCTTGTGCAAAACAAAAGGAGTCCAGACTCAGTTCTCTGCCTTTTAAACTGTTCATTATGCAGATTTGGGAATTCCAAAATTTGCAAAAGACTGAAAAGCACCAAAGAAGATTTTTTAGCTATGGAGCTAGAAGCTTAGTAACTCCAGTGCCTGAATCCTGTCTCCTCCACTTTTGCTGAGAATGGGGGCTCCAAGGAGCTCACAGTCTAGACAAAAGTTGCATGACAGTGCTGGAGCACTGTATTTGGCTGTAGTGTTACTTCTTTCTAGGTAATGAGTACTGTAAGGAAGGATGACACAAGCTCTCTCTGACCAGGATTTTGGCAGTGGATCAGGTCAGAGGTTGTGCAAAAGAGCTTTTGGAACTGGCATGACCTGAAGGAATTAACTGAGAAGGATGCCTGTGTCACTAATGCACAGATCCATCAGTTTTGCCTTTGCTGTCAGGTGACACTGCGGAGTAGAGCTGTGCGAGCCTTACTCCTAAACAGAACGAAAACCCTGAAAGTGTCGTAGCAGTCATGACATTGACTCAGGGACTTACGGAGTTAATAACTTGCTACAATTCATGTTCCGAGCCAACTCTTTTAGCTAGTCATTAATTTACAAGCAGTGCTCACAGCGCTGATTATTATTGCTTAGAATAATGACTCAAATCTAGCCAAAGCTTCCACGATGCTTCCATCTCAGATATGCATTGCGAGGCTAAGACTGGATCTTGTTCACTGCAGGTTCTCAGGGAGGAGGTGCTCAGTTAGTTCCAAATTGCTTAACATTTTCTCCTAGAAATCCCTATTTTCTCCTAGCACCTACTCTGACTGCATATGATTGGCCAACAAATTTTACAACTACTTTATTGTACTGGTTTTGGCTAGGATAGAGTTACTTTTCTTCATAGTAGCTGCTATGGTGCTGTGTTTTGGATTTGTGACCAAAACAGCCTTGGTAACACTCTGATGTTTGGGTTATTGCTGAGCAGTGCTTACACAGCATCAAGGCCTGTTCTGCTTCTCACACTGACCCACTAGCGAGGAGGCTGGGGGTGCACAAGGAGTTGGGAGGGGACACAGGCAGGACAGCTGACCCCAAATGACCCAAGGGATATCCCATACCATATGACACTGTGCACAGCAATAAAGCTGGGGGAAGAAGGAGGAAGGGGAAGACATTTGGAATTATGGTGTTTGTCTGGCACATATGATAGAGCCCTGTTTTCCTGGAGGTGGCTGAACACCTGCCTGCTGATGGGAAGTGGTGAATGAATTCCTTATTTTCCTTTGCTTGCACATGTAGCTTTTGCTTTACCTATTAAACTGTCTTTATCTCAACCCATGTGTTTCCACACTTTTACCCTCCCAATTCTCTTCTCTTCCCCATCCCACTGCAGCAAAGTGAGTGAGTGGCTGTGTGGGGCTTAGCTGCCTACCAGGGTTAACCCACAACATTTATATGACACAGCAACTGAGACTTTCAATTCACCTCATATCATTTGTTGGGTAAAAACTGCAGTCCTCTCTCAGGATTCAAGAAAGACTCTCTACTTTCTCCTACTCCCAAAGTCATCTCAGACCTCTCTTCCAGATTGTTTTTTCTTCAACACTGCATTGGGAGCTCTGAATGAATGCAAAAATGGTTGTTTTAATGAAGAAGAAACTGAAAAATGTGTTTTGTTTGCAGCATGTGCTAGAATAATAAGATCCAATGATACTACTATGGTAGTTACAAGGGAAACAGTCCTTCACCCTAAAAGATACTATGCAGACTCTGTTTGTTCAGATGGCACACTGTCCTTTTTGTCTAAAGCTATTACTTAAATTTTCCACATAACAACTTCCCAAAGATGCCTTTGAAAATTTCTAAAGACAACATGTACTTAATACTTTAATATAAGCAGGTTTGATTCAATACAGATTGTTCAGAAGCACCAAATATCTGTGGATGTATCTTAGGTTGTATCTAAATCTGTACTTCCGTGCATAGTTTTGTGTCTGAAAGCAATCTCAAGCCACATGGTCTGTGAAACAGCACAGTGAGCTTAGTAGAAATACGAACCATGTGAACTGTGATGCCACTAAACCACAGATCTTCCTTTTGTCTGTTTTGATAGCCCTTGATCATCCAAGGACGTGGAAGTATTTTTCAGTCCAGCAACTGAAAAATAAGGCCACTTTGGATTCTGGAAAGAAAAACATTCTGTTTAAATCCAGCCCTCTATACTTTTGTTTTCAGACACTGTCTGTCAGTCTAGCCTTTGAAATTAGCACAAATACCCATGAGAAATATAATCCTGCTCAAGGCTCTGAATCAAATACATTGCAGCCGATAAATAGTTGCCCTTTGACTTCCAAATGATGTTTAATCTCTGAAGCAGGTACAGTAACCTTGGATAATCTGCTCATCAGTTTTCTAGGTTAAATAAATGGATATATTAGTTTCTTCTAGATTTCATTGTTCTATAATAGCAATGGGAACATAAGATCAGCACCACGAAAAAGAATGAAGAACTGTCTGCTATGCTTTGTGGAGTCTATTAATGAGCCTCAGAAAAAAGGATCTTTATCACCCATAAAATGACTCTGTGCTGACCGGTGAGACAGTAGGCATTTCTGGGGTGAGGAAACTCTGCTATAGGAATGTTATGTCTGCCTTGATCAGATGTAACTAGCTAGCAGAGTTGTTGACTGTCAGACTGAAATAATACCTGCGTAGCCTAGGGCCACAGGAGACACTGAGGCTGGCACCTTTAGTCTGCTTGAGGTGGAAATGGTATCACTGAGTTTCTCTTTTCAGGGTTTGCCCATTCATTGTCTGTACCCCAATATCCGTGACTTTGCACAGTAACTTGCTGGAGACTAATTTACTTGGAAGAGAGCACAGAAAAAGAACATGATCACTTCAGATGATTAAAGAAGCAATATAAAGAAGATCAGTTAAAAGAAACTTTTACATAACATTGGGCATGCTCAACAAAAACTTCTTAGGAAATCAAAATAATGTCAATATATTTAGATGAAAATACTTTTAAAATTCAGATTCAGCTCAGAATTGAATGCGTGGTTCACAGAACGCATTGCACAGTGTAGAGAACTTGTGCAGCTCATGATTTTAATGCTTGTAAGATTCTTCACTTTTTTCAAAGCAAATCAAGAAAAAAAATGAAGCTCATCTAGTACAAAGTGTTCCCAACAAACCCTAAGGACACAGCAGCCTCAAACTGTGGGAGCCTCTGGGTTCATGAGATGGTGTCCTACTGAATTATCTTTTGGTAGGACACTGTTAAACATTGTTTTGAATGCAAGTGACAATAGTCAGCTTGGCTTCCTTGTGATATAAATCATCAGAACAATTGGAGCATTCACAATTATCTGCCTCAAATCCATACTTATGTAGGACACACGAAACTGTGTAAAATTCATTGTTTAATGCAATTTACAGATCATTCGGAGAGATGATTTATGGAATTATAAAGGTCTGACATTCGTTGACCACTGAATTACCCTTTAAATTATTCAATGCTTTGGAGATTATTTGCTGACCTGCTGTGACCTAACTTGAGTTGACTGTTGCAGCAGTGAAGAGCACTGCTTGCTGCTGCAGTGCAGGTAGGTCACATGCAGATTTTAAACCCTGTTGGTAGTAAAAACAATTCATTAAGTCCAAACTCATTTTGCAATATAAAGCTATAAAAAAGCATTAAACTAAAGGTCATATCAGGTCAAGAGTCCCCAAATCCTCTTCCAAAAAGAGAGCAAGCTGCCCATACCTCTACTTCATTGAGGCTGAAATCAGGTTAGGTCCCTGATGCCAAATATAGCAAGCAAAGCCAGGCATTTTTGAAAAGGTAGTAGAGGTACACTGTACTTCAGTCAAAGCAGGTGGTAATCATCTTAACATGACTATTAAGGAGGTTTTGTGAGAAAGCAAGCAGATCAGACATGCTTAGCGGCAGTAACAGTGGCACTAGCTCTATACTCCAGAAGCACTTGCTTGCTGCAGTAATAGGTAGTTATGGCCTTTTTTTTTTACTTTTGGTTGACAAGTAGATCTCTGAAGCCAAAGAAGAAAGCAACAGGAACTTCCCAGCTGGTTTTGTCAGTGTAATACTCAGAGATTAAATAGTCCATGTCATATTTATAGAAAAAGAAAATTGACATTTTTGGTATGAATTTCAGACTATGTCAAAATGAAAGCACTTCCTTGGCACATCATGCTAAATAAATGAGGCTGATGGGGGGGACTGCATTTCAGAAAGCCACTGAAGTTGTTAGAAAATGAACAAACATTTAGACAGATTCATGCAGGAGTTACTGATCCTGACAGAAGCTGTCCACACCTCACACACAACAGGGAGAAGTTAATCGGAGAGTAATGTCTATGAAAAGATGGGAAGCTAAAGCAGGTCTAGGCATATGGGTGGCAAAGGGCTATTGTGTAAGAAGCATTTTGGTATAGGTGAAGAATCCACCACAGCTATACTAGTGACATTTACACGTGATGAAATTTTGTCCAGAGTTAGACTTGCCCAGTTAGCATAAGGAGAAGAGGTATTTATTTTTAAGGTTTTGATGAGTACTTGTGAGAAACTATTAAGGAACCACGTTCCTTCCCAAATTCTAAACTGTGACCCAAAGCCTTTAATGCAAAAACCTAAAGGTTCCCTTTTTCTCATGGGATTTTACTGATGTAATTGTTAGGTTAGTTGTATGAGTTTCCCTGTAGCTCCCAAAGAGGGGCACTTCGAAGTGGGACAAACTGTCCTGTAAAGGTGTGTATGGTAAGCTGGCAAAGCTGCATGAAACGAATTGTGCCTCGCAACTTCCGTAGAAAATGGAGTAATCTCTGCATTTCCCATGAGCATGCTATAAAACAGTGGTTCATCTAAAGCTGAAGGGAAGAGTGCACAGAATAAATTCCTTCCTAGATAAGTTAGAAGAACATGCCCTTTAGGCTGTCTATCTCTCCCTACTCCACACTTTCCCTGTGTTTGAAACAGACTCTGCTGCTAAATATCTTGATCTGCATTATACTTACTCACTTGCAAGTCCTCCAAAGACATAATCTACCAGTACTGGGATTTCACAAAAGCACGAGAAATGCTCTTCCCTCCTTCCCATCCTTGCTGTGCACTATCTGCAGGGAACGTTGCTAACGCTGCGAAAAATAATAAGGACTAGGGAGTTCTTGATCTACACTGCTCGGGATGTTACATGTAAGGCCAACCACAAAAGCAAAAGGACTGGAAGTGTTTGGGACAGAATGCTTTCTAGTCACAGGACAGATAATGACAGGCAGCTACTGCAAGAGCTTCTCAAGTTGCTGTGCTAGCCCAGCCCTGAGAGACAGAGCAGTCTCCTGGTTTGTGACAGATGCAGTCAGGTGCCAGTTACCCAGGGAGGCAAGGCCGTGTATGGCATTAGACTGGATTAGCTCCTGAATTTCCTTTAGCTGCTTACGTGATGATACAGGGAAGGTGCCTGTTGCTTAACACGTCAGGTACAGAGAAACACAGGACTTGTAATGTTTCCTATGAGAAGTCACCCTAATCGATAGGTTTACCTTGAAAAAGGATGAGGTGTTAGAAAGCTTGATTTCCATACTAAAGCAGAAGATACTCTGGGGAGTCTGGATGCTTACTTTCATTTAAAGTTCCCTGGGGCAAGAACAGGATCTCACTATGCATGCATACAGCATTTAGCAAGAGGAGCCTGCCTGATCCTGCCCTACCTCTAACAGCTACTTAACCACATGTAGTTCTGTGTGAGTGTAAATGGGCTTTGACACTTGTGAGGACTGCACCTTGCTAAAAGCAAGCTTTTAAATCAGTTTATTCTGTGGTAGCCTATGTATTGAGGAAAACGATGAAATGCAAATTTCTGCAGTGGCAGACCAGTTCTGATGGAAGGAACAAGAACTAGTGACCTCACAGTATTGCTTAAAGACACAAAACAATGACTTTTCTTCTAAACTTGTGGCTTCTACAGACCATTAATCAGCTTGGGCTGGAGTTCCACATTTTGTCCTTATGCATTTTTTAAAGTGAATGCTCTTTCTTTAACTCTGAGATTTGTATAGTTAATATGCAAGAATATCAATCTGTCATAATGTAATAGGCATGCTCTGTCCTTTGA
>JANHGO010000047.1:24971017-25004681 GCA_024606505.1 Aquila spilogaster | reverse complement strand
AGCCCAAGAAACAAAAGACCTGTTTTTAAACCAAATAATTAGTCATCCAGAACTAATGTCCCACAGCACTAACCACTGAGGGGGCTTTAGAGTGATCTGAACCATTTTGCAGTTCTCCAGGGGCATCACTTTAGAAGTGCTGGAAGAATGCATTGCAGGGAATTCTCTTGAGGTGGGTGACACAATAGTTAAGGAAACAGAGAATAGAGACCCTACAGGTAATGCCAAGAAAATCTGGGAATAACCTTTTCCTTGAAGAGTGCTTTTCCTTGTTTTACACTGTGTAATTCCACTCCCTGTTGCTTTGTCTTTTTGCTGTACAGGTCATAGGTGTATGGCTGTACTTGGCACACCCTCAGGGTAGCTAACAGCCTCCTGTGGGGAACAAAGGACAGATCTAGGGTGATGCTGATAGAGTTTCAAATGTAAATAGTGTGTGGTCTAGCATCCTACAAGACATCTTAAGTTCTGGAACTGTGATCAGACAGTAGTGGTTTGGAAGTAGAAGCCTTCCATCCCAGCACCCAGAACTGGGATTGGCATAGATGTGCTCTTGGCTTTGACTAACCACATTTAGAGATTCCTGTGCAAAACCGATGAAGCCCTCACTATTCTCTGTTTTAAACTTGTTATTGACTCACATTTGAGAATTCTGCAATCTGTGAGAGACTGGAAAACACCAAAAATATCTTAGGTGTGGAGCTAAAATCTTAGCAGCTCTCATGCTCGAATCCAGCCTCCTCCACTTGTGCTGAAGTTGCAGACTCCAGATTGGTCACAGTCTGGATAAAAATTGTATGAAGTGTATTGAGAGGCAGCAAAGTGCTGGAGCACTATGTTTACTATCCACTCTGGTCCAGTGCTGTCGGGTGACTTCTTTGTAGGTAATGAGTGCTGTAAGAAAGAATGACAAGCTCTTTCTGGCCAGGATTTTGGCAGTGGAGCAAGTCAGACATTGTCCATGAGAGCTTTTGGAAATGGGATGACCTGAGGAATTAACCTGTGTCAGTAACACACATGTCTATGAGCTTTGCTTTTGTTGTCAGGGAACACTGTGGAAGAGAGGTGCAAGCTTTATTCTTAAACAGAATGGAAATCTTGAGAGGATCACCTTGACTCAAGGTTTTAGGGATTTAATAACTTGCTGCAATACATGTTCCAAGCCAACTTCTTAGCTACTTATTGATTTGCAAGCAGTGCCCACAACACTGATTATTATCGCAGTCCTCTGCAATGCAAATTCAATACTTGCACCGTACAAGAGCCATTGCCTAAAGTGAGACCCAGAAGTAGACATGTTCTAGCCCTTCTGCTCTTCTTCCCAGAGTACATGCTGTAATCTGCCAGAGCTGCTGCAGCACGACAGTAGTTCTCTTTGCTACTGTCCTCTGCTGACGTTGATGGTTTAACCTCTAAGCTACTATTTGTCTATTGTGTATGGGGTTTTCTTTTAGTCCATTCCAGTCACTGCCTTCCCTGTATTCATCTGCATGAATGACTGTGTATGATTGGCCAAAAAATTTTACAAGTACTTTACGTGCCATAGTGATTGAGACCAACTCAGCTCACATAATTTGTCAAGTTAAAAACTGCAGATCTCTTTCAGGATTTTAGACCCTATCTACTTTCTGAAGTAATCTCAGACCTTTTGTTCAGGCTGTTTTTCCCCAACACTGCATCAGGAACTCTGAATTAATGCAAAAATATTTCTATTAATGAAAAGGAGACTGAAAAAATGCGTTTCATTTACAGAATGTGCTAGAATAACAGAATATGATGATATCATTATGGTATTAACAAGTGAAGTAGTCCTTCACCTTACAAAATATTGTACAGACGTTGTTTGTTCAGATGGCACACTGTCCTTTTGGTCTAAATCTATTACTCAAATTTTCCACATAACAACTTCCCAAAGATGCCTTTGAAAATTTCTAAAGATAACATGTGCTTAATACTTTAATATAAGTGGGTTTGATTCAATACAGATTGTTCAGAAGCACCAAGTGTCTGTGGATGTATCTTGGGTTGTATCTAAATCTGTACTTCCGTGCATATTTGTGTGTCTGAAAGCAATCCCAAGCCACATAGTCTGTGAAACAGCACAGTGAGCTTAGTAGAAATACGAACCATGTGAACTGTGATGACATTAAACCACAGATCTTCCTTTTGTCTGTTTTGATAGCCCTTGATCCTTCGAGGACACGGAAGTATTTTTTGGTCCAACAACTGAAAAACAAGGCCACTTTCGATTCTGGAAAGGAAAGCATTCCGCTTAAATCCATCCCTCTGTACTTTTGTTTTCAGACACTATCTGTCAGTCTAGCTTTTGAAATTAACACAAATACCCCTGAGAACTACAATCCTGCTCAAGGCTGTGAATCAAATACATTGCAGCCAATAAATACTTGCCCTTTGACTTCCAAATGATGTTTAATCTCTGAAGCAGGTACAGTAACCTTGGATAATCTGCTCATCAGTTTTTCAGGTTAAAAAAGTGGATGTATTATTTTCCTCTAGATTCCGTTGTTCTGTAGTAGGAATAGGAGCATAATATCATCAATACAAAAAATAACAGAGAACTGTCTGCTAAACACCCATTTCAAAATTAATTTGAAATTTTTAAAGTGACACAACTTATGTCTGTTCCATTCACAGGTTTACGGCTGAAATATTGCTCAGAAGAGAGAGGATGGAATGTCACTACAAATCCTGGTCTATAATCAGGGCTCTTTTTTCCCCCTCACTTAAATAATTCAGTTACTAAGAAATTAAGTTTAATTTAATTTACAGTTCGCATAAAATCCTCTTTGCTTTATTTTCTTTCTTAAGATAGATATGTGCAGAGGCTGAGGGCATTGGTTTGCATATCCAAGTATAATATGAAGTACACTAACCAAACTTACTGATATGATGTTCCATGTTAGTAAGTGACATTTCAGACTTTCAGGCCATTTCAAAACTTTCTCCACTATCTCCAGTTTCCTGCAGAAAGAAAAAGCCAAGGGTTCTAACTCACCATTAGGTGGTGCCCCTGTCTTTCATTTAAAAAATAAATAATAATTTTAAAATGTACAATAGAATCTACTATCCTTATCTTCAATTCGCATACCCACTGAGCAGAAAGCTGCAGTATTTGAGTGGAATGAGGGAACAAAACAAGTGTCATTTCCCTTTTTGGAAGTGAGATCCCATCATGCGCAGACTTGAGGAAGCCAGCATAACGAATTGGTGCTTTCTCCACTTAGCAGTTTCTTGCAGACAGTTACCTGTGGGAATGGGCAGCATCTGTGTCCCTTGAACCTTGTTGTAGTACCTAGTAGTACCTGTAGTACCTAGTTGTGGTAGTCTAAGGATCAAAAAGACCAGATGAGTGTGATGTAGCAGAATGCTGAGATACAGTGCTCAGTTAAGTCATGCTGGAAATGCATTATTTCAGTCTTGTCAAGCTCTGGCAAGGCTGATGTTTGCAAATGTCTGTGAGGAGGAGATGGAAGATTTACCTTCTCCAAGATGTCATTACTTTTATCATTGGACCTGACCCTGACCAGCAGATAAACTTCTGGGCTTGACCACAGACCTGCCACACCACCTCAGACTTGCCTGATGATCTGGACTTTCAGCTGACGCTGGCTGCCATGTCTGTCCTGTCCTGCTTTCTTGCCTCGTGTGGGTCCTAATGGATCCCTGGCTGACAGGGACTCTCAGTGCCAGCTGTGCCGTCATGCTCAGCTCTGTCACTGGGAGAGCCGCTGGCCTTTACCTCCATTCGCACTTGCCACTTTTGCAGTCCATGTTGTGTTGTCTCCAAAATATGCACACTTTGTACTTCACTGCTGATATTCTCTTACCTGTCTCCTAAGTCTGTAAGGCTGTTTTTAAACCAGCTCCCCTTCACTTCTAGAAACTACATTTGATGTTTCAAGGTGGCACTTTCTCCTTTTATTTGGGAGGTTCTTGGTGAAACTAGTGCAGCTTTTTGCCTCAGGAAGGTTGCTGTGCCTATGCGATGGTGAGTGGCTGACTGCGCCTCAGTAGCCCACTAAGACTGCTTCTTTGTTCCTTGACTATGGTGGAAACAGTCCTAAGAAATGTGGTTTGCACCTGCTTGCTTTCTTGCATGTTGTATTTGGAGATGAACTTTTAGGCTGTGTCAAACATTCAAAAAAAGAAAAAATAAAGAACAAAAGCTCTAGTCATTGGTGTAGGATTTACTTTCTTGAACTTTTTCCAAAATTTCTAGCTGCATGTTACTTCATCTGCAGGTGAACAAGAACATTCTCTGAGGCAACAGCATACTCTGAAGACAGAAGAAGTTGCGTTGTTATTGCACGTCCTTACCAGGAGGATGCGAACCCACCCTGAGGCTGAATGGGAAGAGGAAGGTCCCGGGACAGGAGAACTCTGTGAATTTAATGTCAGTGTGACTCTCAGCATTTCAGTTTCAGATCTAACTGAAGCCAGAGTAGAGCTCCTTGCTGTAAATAGGGAAAGAGACAACTCAAGAGGTATTTTCCTTTCTTGGAATAAATGAGGGTGCAAGGGACGTCTGAAAGGAAAGCAAGCAACTTTTTGATACACATAGCACAACTGACATCAGGACGGCATTCCTTTCAAGTTAATTGTTGTATTTTGTTAAGACTGATTGCCATCCAAGGCAGATTCTGAATTTTGTAAGCAAAAGTTGTTCTTACCTTCTGTGAAGATGGCATTTATTTCTCCTGTTCGTAACTTCATTTTTAACCTTTCTTCCTCAATAGTATTTCCTTGGTGTGTGTGAAAAACTGAACATGTACAGATTGTCTTTCCATCCTTCCTTCATCTTATGCTGTAGGCACACAGTGGAGTTATTTAAACAGACACTAATCTGCACTTTATCAGCTGTTGTGACTCGGACAAGGAGGAGAGGCTTGCAAAGGAGAATGCTGGTGGTACCTCTTCTACTTCACAGCCTGCAGATAAATTTGAGAGTATACATGTTAGGTTAGTATCTCACCTAGACTTTGTATCTAGACTCTCACATGGAGCACTGCTTCAGTATTTGGTTATTACAATCTAACCTACAGCTGTCACACCAAGTGCACATACTGGTACATAGAATTTGCTTCCAGAATGACATGGAAGTTTGCACCCATAAATCATAATGTGTCTATGCAGAGGAGCCTCTGCCTGCCCTGCCAGGGCTGCAGCTCACAGTGCTTCTGAGCTCTCACAAATATTTTCCCCAATTCTGAAACTTGTTGAACATCCAGAACATGATTTCCATACGAGAATGTAAAATCCTACCTTGAATTACTGTAAGGCAGAGGGATAACTCACAGAGTTTTGTAACTGATATGTGTGTGAGTTCACACCAGTTTCTGTTTTGCCAGTTTCTATGTAAAAATATTACAATTGGACAGTGCTAGGCTTGGCACGGCCTGGGTCTGGGAGTTTTCAGCAAGGAAAAACGTTCTGGGACTTTTTCTTTGTTTTATTGCAGAAATATAAAGTCATTTTCAGCAGTCTTTCACTCTGTGTGGCTCAGAGATTTTTTGTTGTTGTTTTTGTTCTTTCTCCTTGATTTTCATTGCTGTGCATGTTTTCCACAAAGGACCCTTCTGTATCATGTGTTGCCTGGAATCAAAGTTGTTTTCAAAGCACTCCCTACGCAGCTACTGAACACAAACTGTGAGGCAACACAGCGGGAGCTGTGCGGTGACCTGGAATCAAAGGAAGAAGTTGCTCTGCTGGCCCAAGTGCCAAACAATCTTGTTTTAACTTAAGAATGTCAAAATAACATGGAATAAAATATGTGAGGAATGATCTCCCATTGCTGATGGAGTGGGGGAGGGATTCCTTCGTGCCTTCCTGCAGAGACCTGTCAGAGCTGACTCCTGCTATAGGAAACCCAGGAAGAAAAAGGAAGGGGAGAGGAGAAAGGGAGGGAAGGAATCAAATGGAGGGATGGTGATCTGCAAAGAGAAATACTGGTGCTGATGGAGTGTAACTGCAGAGAGCTATTTCTGAAGGGAGTAGCCCACTCCCGTGTCATGGAACCTGGCTTTTCAGCGTTTAGAAGGATAACGGTTCAGTGGCTACCGGCAACTATCTGCCCTGCTGAAGTGGGTGAGGATGGACTTTCTGACTGTAGTCTGAATGCTTCAAAGTGCAGCTTTTTGCCTTTTCACAACACTGGCAGGTGAAGCAGACAGAGGATTTACTCCAGCTGGCTCTACGCCTCTGTGTCTGTATCGTACTAATAGCAGACGATCCATGATCACAACCCAGTCCAATTGCCAGAGGCTACAGTGGGTGCAGTCAGGTGTAATCTGGGCAGCTTGTCCCTGTTGCTATCACCTACAAGTGTTCAGTGCTGCAAACAGAAGGAGATCAGCCCACATTTCTCATGGCATCTAAAAAGAGGTGAAATTCAACCTGAGTGTCCTAGGAAAGGCCTCTAGAAACGTGTGTCACCAGCTCAGAGTGGGGATGCCTGTGTCTCCCATGTGTGCCACCAAGCAAGAAGGGTCTCACCTCCAGGGCCAGCAGCTGTGCAAAGCACGAGCACAGTGCGCTACCAGGAAGGGCTGCTCTTGTGCGTGGCATCTGGCTGGTCGACAAGGTACTGCTGGACAGTGGCAGGCCTGCTTTTACTTGCTTCTCATGGATTTTGGGATGTTTGCAATGATTGCAGTGACAAAAAAATGTAGTACAGAGCAACCAGAACTGTGAAGTTTCATATTAAAAGTCACCTCAAAAACGTGTTTCAAAATGAAAAGATTTTGCATTCACTGGTATCTATCTTGAATTTCAGATACCACAGAGTAAACTCATAAAATCTGTTTTGTATCCGTCCACCTGATGCATGAGGCTGAGGTACAGCTAAAGTAGGTTAAGGCACAATATAGAGGAGCAGCTACAGTTTGTGTTTGCAAATATGTGAAGGTCGCCATTCTGCTAAGACTTTAATATGGAAGTCACTGTTAACAGAGATATTTCAATGAGGAGAAAAGTCAGAGTTGGGGCAAACCGCATGGATTTGGAGATTCCTTCAGCGCTATCTGTCCCTAGACTGCTCTGTTTGGCCTGGATTTTACTTCAATTACAGATAAAAGGTTTAGGGCCAAGAATTTTAAGGAAACCAGCAGTGTTAGCTATAAGCATTATGACTTGAGTGGGTGGAATCTGAACCGTTATGGTTGTTAGTACAAATGTACTCCTTTGTGGATTACTGTAAGAAGCTGTTGTGTGACAGACCTGTTTATAGAGCAATACTGCCACAGCAGACAGCTTGCTATTTGATTCTGACACCTCTGCAATTCAATCTTTTCCCCGTCTGCATTTTTTTTTTAAATGCTCTCTCACACAGGAAAAAAAAAGATGCAATATTAAGACTTTTTAATGGCTTCCTTGTTGGGTCAGTTAGGCGGAGAATGAAGTAATTTGTAATAGGATCGCATTACCTGCTATTGCTGAGAGGTGCTGTGGGACACATACTTACTTCTGACGGGTTGCTAATTCTTGCTAATTGTTTGTAGCTCATGCCCCAGCTGAAGTAAGCAATGGAATAATCACTGAGGTGTTTTTTGTGTTCTTCTCAGGATTCTTGAACAGTTCTAGAAAAAGAATGATGCACTTCTGCAGCAAAGGAGAAGAATTTTAAAGTAGAGTGTAGCAACGTAAGAGAAACACTGAGTGAGAAATTACTTTGAACCCCCTGATAGTGCTTTGACACAATTGCTGAGCTTTGTTGGACAAGTGGGCTTTCCTACTCTCGGCAGATTTTTCTAAAGATGCTGAGAACTGCCCTGACATGGGGGCAGTAAAAGAAACTCATCTGACTCGATTTCATATAGAGCTCCACAAAATGGCCACATGTAGTTGAGAGCTGCACACGTATGTGTGAAATGGGAAAAATCTGACCACTGTCTCTACCCACAATGCAATAAACCTCTCCCACTAGCAAAGTGCAAGGCTTTCATGCTTTAATAGTTAATTACTGACAGGAGATTCATTCAACACTATTGATAACATATTGCTACCTTCACTTGATACTTGTCATGAAAATATCACACCTGACTTGGAAAGGAATTTCACCACATCCACTGAAACAAGAGAGTTGTGAAGTATCCCCATGATAAAGAGGCTTTGATATCAGAACCTAAACTAAACATTTTCATTTTGTGCCTGGTTTCTTTAGCTAATGTGAGGACTCCAGAGAGTAATTTGCAGCAAATAGTTATTTGACACATTTATTCTCGTTTTCTGTCTGTGAAATACCATGAATATACCATTTTTTGAAACAGAATAACTGTTACGCTTTTCCATTTTTGTACTAATGGTTCCTGGTACTCCAAATTCAAGCTATACTGCTTACCAGAGAGTGGTCAGACAGCTTCTGTGGTGCATTTTTTTTTTTCTCGCAGAGCTCAAGTAAAGAAATCTGGTGCAAAGGCCAAAGGCTTACGGCATTATGAGCATGGAAGTTCACTTGTGTGTAGTTTGCAGTTCCTTTGTCAGAAATATTTCTTCTCGTTTAACTGTTCACTGCATGTGAACACATGTGCTTACGGCCCGTAGACTTAGAGGTGGAAGAATGGCTTTGGAATGGGTTCCCCGCCTCCCTCAGCACAAGAAATGTCAGCAGCCCTGCAGTTCTGCACTGCATGATGGACCACATCAGGCTTGTGAGAGTAGTGGTGCCTGCAATGTTCCTCCTGATAAAACCTGGTTCAGTGCTGTCTGACCTTGGAGTGCTCGGATCTTGTTAGCTGCCAGCCAACCCCAGACACTAGTGCAGTATGTTGGGCATGCCACACTCATGTTGTGGTGACACTCACACCCTCCGCTTCTTAACACTGCCATACTTTGTGCACCACCAGGTAACATCCTTCACATACCTAACTGAGGATGACTCTTGAGTGTGATTTAATCACCATGAGGGTATAGCATGATCTGGACAAGATGTCATCAGAAGCAGCCTTGTGCCTGATGACTACACATTTCCCAACTACCTCCTTGCCATGGTGGGAAGGTCTCTGCTCACACTGTGGTCCCAGGCAAATTCTCATTTTGTGTGAAGGAAGTGTCTTGACCACAGAGATGAAAATGCAGTCTAAAATATCCTTTTTTTTTGCATCTGCATTTTGGAAAAGCAGTGTTGATGCTCCAAAAACTTGTCCAAACAATCTTTTCATGAAGCCTGTGCCTCCAGTGACTAGCCATATGTGTTAACACATTTTTTTGGACAGATATATATTTAAATCATATCTAACTTGTTGTTCATACTGAAAACGGAACCAAGAACTATGTGGTGTAGTTTCTACACCTACTTCCACAAATACAGTCCATATGACAAGATAATTCCTATGGGAGCACTTCTAACCATAGCCAGGTTATTCCTTTTCTGGTTAACATATCTTTCTTCGAAATAACTGGGTACCTGAAACTCTTCCTCCAGTGCTTTTTCCCTCCTTAAGCAACAGCCTGAAGGATACAAAAGATAAGTCCCTTTATTCACTTTTGACACCAATTCTTGATAGAGTTCTTCTTTCCAATGTGTCACACAATGAATATAAGAATGGAAAAAGCTGTAGACCACTTCTGAACCACACAAACTGGGGAAAGTTATTCAGTTTCAAAATGGAGGAGATTCTCTTCAAAGGAAACTTCCTCATGCAAAAAGGAAGTATTGATAAAAAAGAACAGTATGCAAAGAGTATGTCTGATGGTCCAATGTGAGGATCCACACTGGGAGAAGAATAGAAATTGCTGGAGTTTCAGCAAATCACTTTACTTGACTTTTGTGTGTAACTCCTCCTTTCCTTGGTCCAGGATCCCTGCTCGCTGCTGATATAACCACAGCCAATGTCTGTGGCAGACCCCCTGACTCTGCCTTTCTTGGTCTCAAGTATCCTCTGTAACTTCACCTTTATTCTGCTTAATAATGCAGCCCATTGTCTGCAGTTCCCCTCAAGACATTTCAAGCAGTTCTTAGTGTCAGCTGTAATTCTGTCAGTAACTCAATCCAGGATGGGCTGTCACTGTTTAGCAATGCTCTTGAACTCTGTAGCGTCTTGGAAGCAGTTGCTAAATTAATGTAAACAATGCCCTTGGGATAATAGATGATACTACTTTTGTATTTTTTATCTGTAAATAAAATAAGGCTTGTTTCCACTGGGAATGCAACTGGCCTAGTAATGAGATCCCAGCCTGGGCTGGCTTCAAAGTTCACATTTGTTTGTCAGAAGAGAGTCAGTCTTGAATATAAACCTGATCAGAGTCCCACACTTGGAAAGAGCAGCCCATGGGATAAAACACTGGAATAAAAATATGGGATGAAATGTAATATTTTCTTTTCTTGAGAGGCCAAGTCTGATCAATAGATGGTTTCAAGAAAAACAAAGTGTTTGCAGAGATGCCAGCACTTCTGTGTCAGAGGATGAGCATTACTCCTGGACCATTATTCCAAGTCGGAATTGTCAACGGATTTAATAGCTTGAATCATCAGCTACAGGAGAACTATCCTCCTGGCAGCTTTCTGTGCAGAGAAGAGCAGCCTCTTCCTAGCTAGCCCCACTAGGAAGGAATGAGTTGTACCCAGGCAGCATAACTGAGACTGACGAGCTGCAGACCACTAGAAACTGAAGTGAGTCTTGCACTGCTCTGGCATGTCACTGAGCTCTCACATTCATGGAGAGTGAGGGAGAAGCATATGAGCATGGGAAACAGACATCGTCTTCCTCCTACCTCATGTTGCCAATATGCAGCCTGTTCTCAAACGTCCTGTGACAGCTACCCTGCTGCTGTAGATATAAAGCTACAGATATTGTAAATGCGGCAACCTAGGTAACCGTGTAGCACAGTAATAACTCGATACCAAGATAAAGGATATGTATGTGTCAATGATGAAATCATGTTTATCATTATAGCTCTGTATTAAGACAGTAACACCTTTGGAGGAGACGTATTTTCCCCTAACCTGAGCGAACATACATTAATCCCATAGGCTTTAGTGAATTTCTCTGTAGCAGCACAGTTTTATCTAAGAGCAGAATTTGCCCTGCTAAGTCTAAATCACTCAAAGGTCAAAACAGATATTTTCTGCAACTTAAATTACTTGTACTTCTGTATTAGATTTTGTTAATTGTGAACAGTTTGACTGTCTCACATTGGATTTTTTAATATGACCATAAGACACATAGTATTGGAGTATTGTGACACATCAAAGCAAGCTTTCAGATTTACAAAAAAAGCCCCTCTAAATTCACATAAGCTTTTAATGTTTCCTTGGGGTTTTTTTCATCAAGTGTAAAGCACGGCCCTGAGGAAACATGGTATCCTCAGAAGAAAAGCAGACTGGGATGGAAAAGAAAGAGCCTTCTTGGAACTGAGAAAGCCTTCCCTTGGTGGAGTGGGCAATTCCATTCCAGTGGGTCCACTTGGCCTCTTGTAAAACCAGTCCGACACTGTCTTGCTTGAAAACAATCTATTAGTTATTGCTACTGAAATCTCTGAGATGCTGGGAAGACTAAATCTTGTACTATGGATGAGACAAAAACGTATGGGCTCTGAAACACACTATACCTTTTGTGTTGTATTCTTATGGCCTGGGATATGGTATGTGAGAGACACTGACAGAGACCATGTGCCACTGTGGGCCCCATGACAGTAAAATTTAATGTTTATCTCTGCCTGCTTGCTTACGTGTGCTTAGTGGAGACCATGACCCCAAGGTTTTTTTTCCAGTCCCCCCTTTATGTAAGACGATCCTGGAAATTAAAGATTCAAACGGATATCTTGTATGTCACACTTCCTTTTAGAAACTGATGTAGTTTCTGTATTATCTATCAGTACTACTGAGGCAGTCAGAAGCTATCTGACATAGACTTAATTTGCTCTAAGGAAGAACAAGCACATGATTCACAATTTTTGGTATAGTCTAATCCCTCTCTTCCCTTTTACTAAGAAAATAGACATGGAGTTATAACTGTAAAACAAATACCTGTCTAAAACATCTTCTTTCTTTCTGAAATTTATTCTGCAACTCCTCAGTGTGACATCTGGAAGCATTCCAGGTTAAATGGGTAACAAGTAGCAAAGGTTCTTGTAGGATCTTTTAAATATTTTTCTATTTTCAGGGTACAGAAAACTGTTCCTGCCGGAAGAATTCTATGGAACATGGCTGACAGTGAAGAAGGTCTTATCTTTGGGGAAAGCATGAGTGTTAGGGTAAATCTTAGAAATTTCTCTCATGCAACCCATTTTTCAAATGCTGGAAAACCTGATGCTTAAGCATATGCCGTACAGTGTGTTCAGACTTAGAGAAAGCAGATTTAGAAGTTTTTTATAACTTCCTGAGAAAACGCTCTCCCCTTCAGTAAGCTTTTACAAGTGTCTTGGATAGAATTTTTAGGATTTTTCAAGGTTCTTGAGATTGTTAATAATACTGCACAGGGCCTCGGGGAATGAGTAAGATGATCTAACAGGTTGTTTCCATCTCTTATTTCTGTGTCTCTTTGATTTAAGGATTTTCTGCATTTATTGTTTGCTGCTTCTCTTGGCCACTTTGTACACTGTCTAGTGATTTTACCAATCATAGGTAATGGCAGAGGCTACTTGAAGCACCATGTTGCCATAGAAACACAATAGCATCTAGTTGGGTCTAACCTCTCTCTCTCCCATTTCAGCCCCCATGGGAAGAAGAAATTCATGCCTTAAAAATTAATCAATTTGATGTAAACTTTTTCTTTGGTTGCCTGGGTTTCCTGCTGGATATTCTCATGCTGATTTAATTATTTACACTACTAATAAAATATTAGAATTACGGCAACTAACTCTTAGCACCAATAACCCAGTGGTTACCAGAGCCATCATTACTCCTATTATTATTTTTTTGTTTGTTTGTTTACTTGAAAGACTAATGGTATTCTTATTTCAACCACCTACTTACGTAGCGATGGAGGGAAACTTGCAGCACGGTATGGGAGATATGAATCCAGAGAAACCAGAGCGAGGCCTTCAGTGACGGAGAGGCTCGTGAATCCTGCACAGGAATGTGCCTCAGCCAGGGGCCCATGCCTACTTGACTCTCTTACACTGAATCGCATTTCTTGCTTTTGCAGATGTTAGTCATGATTGCTTCCCAGCCCCCTGCAACCTTGGTTTAGCACACAGTACTATGGCATTGTCTTTGGAGGGGCTGTTTTTACCCTTATTGCTAATGTTTTTTGGAAACCGTTAGATAGATACAGGCCCGTGGCAGCTTGTGTACTAACAAAGGTAGGACGTTAGAGTTGCTAGCTTCCACTAGTTGCCTTTATACTGTAAATGCTGCTGCCTGAGAAAGCTGAAGAAAAAAAAACCTCAACATTTGCAATATGGTGTCTTCTGGCAAGAAAAGATGGTATCTCAACTCCCTCAGAGATGACGTTAAACCTTCCAATCCCTCTCGTGTTTTGGTCTATGGGAATAGGAAGTCTTTAGGAATTTTACCTAAGAGTTGGCTTTTAAAGAACTTGCTTTAACTCCAAACCAGTAGTTCATTGCAGTGAGAACACTGACAAACATATATCTAGTTAAATAGAATCCATTCAGGGAAGAATATCCCTCTAATAATGGTTTAGGCTGCAAAAGCATAGTCTTGCCAAGACTGGATTAGGAAATTACAGATGTGACTGTAGGGCCCCTGTCTCCTGTGCTCCCATGATAAGATCAGGCTGTAGCCTTTCAATAAAAAAAATATGTATCTCTGAAGATTTAGGAGATAGTTTTTGAATATAAATAGAATATAATCAGCTGTCTCAAAGTGTAGAAACAGCCGCCTGTGTTGGAGGAGAATCTTAAGCAATAACTTGGACATAGCAAGGACGTCTGATATATTTCCAAGAAGTGTTTAGTTGAAGGCCAGTTGCTGAAGACCAGCATATCTCTAGGATGAAGCTGTGCATGGCCACTGGGAAGAGTGCTGATGGCTTGCTCGTGATCAGAAGATAGCTGATGGCGTGGTCATGATCAGAAGGCAGTTGACTCCTTAGCGGGAGTGCTGAATCATGCTGCTGCACCCAGAAATTGCAGAGAGCTCAGGGTGCTACCGTGACATGTCAGTGTTGAGCAATGCTGACAGTCTAATTTCTGTAACAGAAATTTATGGTTTTCTTCCGTAAACAGCAACGGCATTGATTTTCTTGGTCTTGATAAATTGAGCTTAGCTCTGTAAAATTTGTATGTTCTTTTGGAATTTGCAGTTCATCTGCCTGCTCTGTACCTTTACGTTTTTTTTGAAAGTTTCTGTTACTTTCCTCTTCCCTTCCTTCTCCTGACTAATGTGTTTATGATCTGTACCAGCCTATGTAAAAACTCAGAGAGAGGAGGAACTCTCTCCACTCTCTTCCCATAAACTGCTAAACTTTCTTCCTGAGACTTCACAACCCTTTGTAAGTGCACAAAGTACATTTCATACTTTCCAGGTATAGTGCATGAAAATTCTGCTATGTAAACACTGTAAAGTAGGTTTTGAGAAAACGTTAGTCACCATTATGCAATTCCGAAACTAAAACCACAATTAAAGTACTAGTATACTTTGTTTTATTGGCTGTGACTGCAAATACTTCGTTCACAAAGGAAACCTTTGAAAACCAACCAGCCTACAATTGTATGCGTTTTACTCTTACAAGGTAATTTGTCTAGTAATCTCAGTGTTAACATTTTTCATCTGGTATACACAGCTGATCCAGTGGACAATGTTTTTGGTATTCCACCTAAAAATTCAAATAAGTGGTGGTGGTGGTGGTATTTTCCCCCCATTTTTTTAATGTTTGTTTATTTTCCTTTGTTTTGTTTCTTTTGACCGAGGTCAATCTCCATTTAGTAAACAACCTCACCTGCTCTTCTTTTTTGTCTTTGCTGTTAAATACAGTGAAGATGATGTTTTCATGCACTGTCTTTTCACTTCAAAGTTAAGTAGGACCAATATGCACACCATGAAAAAGTGCATAAAGTATGCAAATCCTAATTTTTTGGGCCAGCCAAGGCTACATCTGTTTAAACATGTTACTTATATGTGTGTATACCGTACAGGAAGCTGGAGCGCTTTTCAGAGCTGCCTGGAGTTGTATCTTTTTTATTCTTCCCTTTCTCAAAACAATTTTAAATCTACAAGAAAGGTCGGAGGAGGTTACGATTCCTGACCCAGTGCTGAACTGAGGCTGCCTGTACTGTCTTTTTGATGCTCTGACCAGGGTCAGTGAACTGGGGGTTATTATTGGCTCCCTGTGTCTATGAGGCACAGCCTATCCAAAACAATTTTTAAATTACCACTGGCATGAGACTGTCAGGAGGGATAGTAGCTGGGAATGTCTAGACTCAGCAGCCAAGACAAGCTCCCCTATGGTGGAGACACTGAGCACCAAAGGGGGTCAGAGAGAGGGGCCAGGAAACTGCCCCCGGAGCTCTCAGGCTGAAAGACAAAACTCCTGTCATGCACCCTGCAATTTGCTCCAGGGGTTTAGGCAAAGAATTTAAGATAAGGAAATCTATAGACCTTGCAACTGGGAGAATTTTCAGCTGTTTTATTGCTTTCCATAGATTCTAAAGCCAGCTGTCTGCTTTTATGAGCTCTTTAAATCACACATCACAGTATCTCAGCTTCAGTCACACTAAACTGTCTCTGAATTTGTGCTGATTCTTCTCAACTTTATTCTTTAAAAATTAACATTGAGGTATGACTTCAAGGATGTATCAACGAGTTCTGATCTTTCTGCAAAGCTACAACACTTTGCAGCTCAGGTCAACTGTCTTTCCAGTGCGTTAAACTCCCAGCAAGGCACAGAGAGGCTATGGGAGTCCTCAAAGGTTCCTCTTTCCCATTCATCAGCTTAAACAGAATTGCTGGGGAAAAGAGGCGAACCCTTTCCAAGCCTTCCAACTCAGTGTCAGTGTTTTTTACCTTGGGTTTCAACTCTTTTGTGTGTCAGGAGGTTTAATACAGAGTGTGCTGGCAACTTATTTATTAAAGATATATCAAAATTTACTAATACTATAACTTGCATATTAATTAACTCTGTGCTATTTATAGTAACAATACCTTCAAACATTATTCTGAAGAATATTTGAAACAGAAAAATGTCCTCATCCGTCAGAATATATTACAGCTGGTATTAAACTTCCTCAATTTCAAACCAAATTTTGAAATAGAAATACTTTATTTTAGTGATGTTTTTGAGAAGTAAGTTGTTGATTATTTTCCTAAGGGAAAGCAAAGCTGTATGAAAACTGGAGCATTTTCCCTTATGCTCCTTGTTAATATTCACCATTTTCCAAAGAGACAATTTCCTGCTGTTCCACATGGCTTCACCGTCACGCTGTTTAACAGTAGATTTGGACCAACCTACATGTTACTGGGAAAAGCACTTTCCATACACTTGTTTCCCAACATTCGATTTCTTAAATCCACTTTTTTCTTACATCGTAAAAGATACAAAGTTAGGGCTCATTATGGCACCTAACACAGAAGAATTCCAACTGCTTGTCACCTTAGGCACGTTGTAGTTGGACACACAGCAGATTCTGACACACAGCAAGAACAACATCAGTTTGCTTTAAATGGGGCAATTACTCTGATTAGCATTCCTGCTAAAAAGTTCACTCTCTCACTGAGTAAATCGTCAGTGCCTTCTTTGTCACTGAGTAGAAAACAGCCTGTTACAGCCAAAGCCAAATTTGCAGCATAAATTAATTTTCATTTCATTCATTTAATATCAGATTTAATAATTGTAGCAGAAATGCTGAGTCACGGCCTGAAACAGTGGTGGAGCACCTGGTGGGAAAGCATAGCCAACCCATGGGAGCTCAGGTGCATGCAATGTACCTGAGTGACTGGAAGGGGTGGAGCCAGGATCCATCCCTTCCCAGAGCTCATGTAAGGGTTGGCAGTGGAGGTAAGGCTGTCTTGTTGGTGGTCATTGTGTACTTGGAACCTTCCAAGGGTAAGCAGAATTTTTTTTTGTTTGTTTTTGTGCCCACAGCTGCTGCATTTGAGCATACCCTCTCTTGCTGCAGCCTGGGACTTTGCTATCCTGCTATCATTGCTGTGCTTTCTATAGCGTTACAATAACAAAAGAATAGCTCAGAGATGTTACTACACATGCTGATAAACTTTAAAAATATCAGTGTTGTTAGGGAAATGACAATTCCTGCCTTGTTTCCAGCAGTAATTTTTCAGCTAAGCAATTACTGCACCTGTGTCTAAGCCACAAATGAAGGATTGTTTGTGATCTTACAGGATGAAAGTGGCGATAGTTCCACTCACCGGTGCTCTCCTATTCAGAGAGTCACTGGAGGTGTACTGCTATGAAGTGGTTTACAGTTGCTAAGATCCCCCTAATCCTCTGTAGGTTGTAGGTGAATCACTGCTTTTTGGGCTGTGTTTTTTGCAGCAAGTGCTAGAGTTCAGCTGTGACATGACTGGTTAGAGTTCTGCAGACTGGTACCCCAGCAACATTCCTGGGGTAAGCTAATGTAAGCTGCTATGCCTCGCTGTCAGCTGTCTGCATGTGGGGCAGCATCAGTGGGAGCCACAGGGAAGGTAGCCTCCAGCCTGTTGATGTTCTGGGACAGAAGATCTGTACCTCACATTAAGTTTGAGGGCAATCTTAATCTCTTCTCATTACCTATATTGGAAAACTGATGTACATAAAATAATTCACTTCATATTTACCATGTAAGATTAGGTCCTTCTATGGACTTACATTTCCTTCCACAAGTTAGACTTATTCCCCTGTAAGATTAGTCCATTTAGAAATGCCTCTTAGCTGTTTAGGAAAAAGTAGCTCTTGTGACCTTAAGGGAGTTAAACAGGCACAGCTGAAACAAGTTATTTTGAACTGGCTGACTTCAGGAACTGGCCTTCATCTGCAGGGATTTTCATCCCCAGAGGGACTGCAGGCCAGTGTATCTCACATCTCCTTTTCTTACACCTCGTAGGAACTGTAGAGTAAAACTATTTTTTTCTGAAGTTGCATTTTTCTGTGAGTAATCATATTTTGAACCGAGCTTTTTTCCTCAGTAACTCAAGTACGGGTTTTCATAGCAGAAGATTGCATTTCAGAAGAAGCAAGAGAAATCCTTTGGCTTTCCTTAAGGCAAATGTTCCTAGAGAACTATGTCATTCGGCTATAAACTGCCTGTTACTACTTTAACCTGTTAAGATTGGGGTGACTACCTTCCTCGCTTACTCTGACTTCTCACTGGTTTCATCTGTTTAGCCATTTTAGGCAACTGATGTATAAGATATTTTGGTTAGCAAAGCAGCTGAAAATGCAGTGGAGAAAGAGCTCAGCCAAGAACAAAGATTCCCCTGAGGTTCCAGGAACATTACTTGAATGACATGAACTATGTACTCTGTGACAGTTCTGCTAGTTTTGCTGTATGTGTGGGATCTGCATATGGCAAAAAAAAATGCTTTTTTTATGGAAAAAGTAAATTAAATCTGCATGCAGATGGCATCAAAAGATATTTAAATCCAAACTTCTCCTGTTTTCCTACAGGTGGCAAGTAAAGAAGTAAGTATGGGATATGGTTTTGATAACTATTTTTGAGGAATACTCTTCTGAATATTATAACCCACAAAATGGCATTGAAAGTTAAAATGCAGCAGCTGAACATCTGCATCAAAAAGAAACAAATAAAATTTAATCTCTTGAATTCAGATATACCAATAACCCATTCACTGGAAGATACTGAGGCAGGAAATGTTTCAGGAATCAGGAGATCTAAAATGTATGTGGATAGCTAGAGCATCCAGAATGTAAGATGAGATACAGACCTCCTCGGGCCAGATCCAGGACGCAAGAAGAGCTTCTCTGTGAAACAGTGATGAGGGAGAGTCTTCTTACTGGCTATGATGTCCAGACTGGAGGGTAGACACCTCTGATCCCACCTTACCTTGCAATCTTTATTTGTCTGTGGCAAACCAAACAGCTTCCTCTTACTTGTGATGCTAAGGAACAATTCATGTTTGTTACATTCTCTGGTTACAAAGCACCCTTATTTTCAACAGATAATATAAAAAGAACTTGTGATCAATAACCCAAAGCCCCACTTTGCCCAGGGAGCACTGGGACTGTCTTTGTTGCTACTTCCTTCTCCCTACCCTCCTTCCACATTTTCACATTTGTTTGTACACAGGATTGCTATGTCTTGACTTGATTCGTGAATAATATACTCGGTGGGATGTATGTATGTACGTTCTCTTTCCTCAGGGGCTGTATCCTGGCCTGACTTGTCTTCTCCTGGGCGAATTTCTCAGTGTTATGGACAGCTCAGAAATTCATTGTGGAGGATACAAAATAATTGTAGCAAATAACTGAAATGCACCACTTAAGAGAAAGTGATCATTTCTCTGTGAGTTTCTCACTCAAAGGAGCACCATATTTCTAGTACTGAAATACACCGCAAAAAGTGTAAAGTTGCGGGTTTAGTGTTAATAGCATACTGGAAATTAAAAAAAAACCTGATCATGAATATTAATATCAATAAAATAAGATTAACAACTGCCTTTTAAAACTTAACTTGGGGAGACTTTCCCGGGCTTTGTACATAGTGACACTTGCACACCTAAAAATATATTCAGACTTAAAGAAGAAAAATTGTTGTTTAGTCTGAGAATATCAGTGGGAAAAAAAACCAAATGTTTGGATGGTATTAAATTGTTCCAGTCCAAGTCTCTGTTAATCTGCAACATTTCCATGAGTTTTGCTTATCTTCTGGTGTACACACCGCTATTGTCTCACAGCAAAACATTTTTAATGCAGTGATAATTAAAAAATACTTTATTTTCATAGAAGCAAAGTATCCTTCTATGTAAGGTTGCCTCAGCCTGACAAAGCTATGAGATACTATACCTTGACAGTACTTCAGTGTATGATTATATTTATATTTAATAAATAAGACTTTAATTTTAAAACTTCAGATAATTTAAGAAACATCCGTTACAATGAAGAATATTAAAAGGTCTAGTATTTAGGAATCTATTCCCTACTAATTGAATGTGATTTAAGGAACATAAGTCCTATTATTTACATGCTTAATATAAATAACCTCTGTATTCTTACTGTGTGTGACTATCAAATAAATTTGCACTTGATTCTACTTTCAAGTTTAATACTAAAGAATTGCAAAAGATTTTGGCACTCAGCTTTAAGTTTTGCTTATTGTATGATATGTTTTAAAGCAAAGAAGTGCTAAGAATCCCGTTAGATCAAATGCAGAATAAATGCTCATGAATTAGATAACTCCCCTAAATTACTGGGGATGGTAGGGCTCTCCCTGCCCCCTGCTCTGCCTTTAGGTGATTGAGTCTGATTTCAGAATGTAACAGGAATGCAGCTGGGAAAATTAATTCCAGTAACCTATGAAACTAGATATGTAATTTTGACACCGAAGTCATTCAAGAGCAAGAATCCTTAATATAAAATTAGAGCAATAAATCTAGGGGTTTTGTCGTGGCTTCTTGTCATGCTAGTACTCCAAACAGAAAAACTCACACTGCATGGTACAGAACTGTAAACAGCATTTTAAATAACACTTCCTTCTTTTAGCTTTCCATCACTACGCTGCTGGGGTTGTGTGCTTCTACCTAGATGACTTGCCTTGAATTACACTGCATTTACCCAGAGATTATAAGCTCTGAGAAGATTAATTTGATTTAATCACATGTATTCTAAAATACTATGCAAACGAAAAACGTGATGAGAAGAGCAGTAACAGTTAAAATAAATACAGTTGAATGAAATATGCTATTTTTACATTCAAAATGTTTCCCCCTTCAATACTCAATCATCTCTTTAAGATACAATGAAATGTAATTTGAATTAAAGCAAGTTCTGTTGTTGATTATTTTCCAGTTATCTCATAGGAAAGTGAACTTCTGCAGATAATGTATTTTTGAAATGCTATCTACTTATCAATGTGTAGTTTAACTTCTAAAAGTAGGCAGATTACCATTCTGATTACACAATTTTCAGAGCGCTTGGTTTCTAAAATCTCAACATTCTAAAACATCTAAATCGCCTATTTAATTTCCAAAATTAAAAAGAAGCTTATATGTGAAATCACTGGTGGAAAAAACCCCCCATCAGCTGCAAATTCTGCTTTAAAGATTTTACAGCTGCGTTTTTCATTGTTTTATTTTCTCAAATGTGGCATATGAAGCACTTCTTTTGTGCCTCATTCTTCAATCTGAATATTCATTCCTACTGAATTAAATTTTTCAAAGTCTATAATAAGCTGATTCTTTGATGTTAATTTTAATAATGGTGAACTTAATTTTTCAGTGTTCAAAAGAGCTTATGATGTTGTGGAGTTGTGATGTTAAACAGGAAACACGGGGTAATATTTATCAAGGAAACAGCCAAACACATATAAAGTGCAGAATGCTTGGGACATTGCTCATCAGTAGATTCTTTTCTCTTCTCTGGTTAGCTACAGCAGCTGATGATTCTTCAGCTTGCAGGTACAGTATCAGTAGTAGAGCATTTCTTTTGTGACAAAGGAATAGAAGTTGCCCTGGAGATTTTTAATTAACTTTTCTCCCTTATCCCTGCCTGCTTATCATTTCAGTAGTTATTTAATCTTCACATCAGATTTTGGATATTGTTCCTCAGAAATGTCTTTTTATCTCCCCAAATTAGCATTTCAGCAAAACAAGGTTTCCATAGCGCACTACTCTGGCCACTTTTTTTTTAAAGGTACAGTTTGTATTTACAACCATTAACAAAGCCTTAAATATTAGAAGAATCTTAAAGGGGAACTTGTATGAATTCTGCAAACAAAATAAATAAATATTCCGAACCAGAGAATTCACGGTGACTACTTTCCCGTCTTTAATCAGCCTAAGATCCTTCCTTATAACATTTTATATATTTGTTTTATTTATTATTTTATACCTTTTATACATTTTAACTGTTTCACTCGACGAATTAAGGTGATTAGACGTTTTTTGGATGAATTGAAATCATTTAGACTAAGATTTAATTCAATACTGTGCATTTAGCAAATAAATGTACCTTGCAGAATCTGTTTAATGTGCTCATTCCCATTTTGGAATTGCTAATTCAGCAAATTGGGCAAACACATGGTTGGTTTTTTTTTAATATTAATACAAGAGAACAAAGTTGGAAGAGGGAGAGAGTGCTAGTAAAGACAGTCGCATCCCTAGACATCAGAAAATGTTTTCATATACTGTTGTTTTTAAAAGCAAGAAATTTATCGTCTTCAGACCTGTTAATGCCATTCAACTAGCAGACAGCTTTTAGGACTTTTTTTTTTCTAGATGGATCATAGATGTCATAAATGCTCACAAGAATGCAAAATTGGAAGCTTTTCCTAACTTGAAAATGGAAGGAGAGTTTAAGGAAATATGATTTACGGATACAGGATTAATGCTGTAAGCTAGAGGGAGCTCCACCACAACGGAATAAAAAGGTTCAGCTTCATTTATCAGTGTGCTTTCTTGGCTTTGTCTGCTTCTGAACATGAAAGACCCAGTTTTATTGCAGATATTATCTACACCATTCTGTGATATGAATGTTATTGTTTAAACTGTTGCTGAGACATAAAACAGCTGAAATCCTCCACCAGAACCATATTTATGCCAAACCTTTTGACAAATATACAGTCAGCAGTCACTGGTTGTATTCTTTTTCTATTCACCGTCATTGCCTTTGTCTTCATCATAATACTCAGCCATCTTTAATGAAAGCACATTCTCTGTAAATCCAGGGTGCAGGTATGCTTCAGGAACAGATCTTGTACCCTTAATTGTGCAAGTTAATGTCCATCAGGTGTGAAAGAAATCTGGCCAAATTCCAAGCTCTGCATCTGCAGGCACTAATATCCTACTGTTTCATTTATTTTGCAGTGCTCTTTCCAGAGTAATTTACACCATCAACTCTCCCTACTGGAAACCTATTTTAATCCACAACCGAGCTTAAAAAGTGATCAGCAAAGTGAGGTTTGTATGACCTGCTTGTAAAGAAAGTGTGACTATTATAACTGGAACACTAATAATCTGCATCCTAGAGAATGAACATCCCAGGTACAAAGCGATCTACTGAAAGTCCCAGCAATTCTTTACTAAGCTTGCTACCCATTCTGTAGTACTGACAAAAGGACGGTATTTTTCCACTGTTATTATTAGATACAACTTCAGTATGAGAATGTTTTTTCTAGTTTTATTAGAACCCCTGCCTCAGCACAATGTGCACTGAACTTTCCTAGCCTACATTTGAGGTTCTTCTTGTTTACCTCCTGCTCTTTGATCTAAACAGATGGTATTGCTCTAGTCATAGAAATAGTAAGAATTCACCTCATATCTTCTCATCTACTTTTGTTAATGAAATATCACTTCACAAAGGAAAATGACAGCTGAAACAATCAAGGCGAGGTTGTGGCTGAAGGAATGAATTTTATTTTGTCTATATGGAATGTGTATTTCATGGTGAATCATTTATAAATTAATTTGGCATCTTTCTTATTTCTGGAATACCCATAAGCAAATGATGATCTCATTCCAGTTTTTCTTTTGTGTATTTAAGAACTTTAAAATGTAATTGGCCAACCCTCTTGTCCTCCTGCGTTAGCACAGTGAAATATGGTTAGTCATAGCATTCTATCAGAAAATAAGATCTCCAAACAACATTGCTGCAAATGTTCTCCCGCTATAAATTTAAAGTTTGATTTAAGTAGATGCTGCAAAGAAGACTTCAACAATTTGTGTATCAGCTTTAAGCATAAACACTACTAGACTTGACCTCTTTTCTGGAGAAAGGCTGTAACAAGGATTAGAACTGGTTCTGGTGTCAGCTCAGGGAATAATGTTGTTCCACAAAGCCACTTTTCTGTTTCCACCTGGAGAAAAGATTGTGGTTTGATTTGACACATGAATCTCAAACATGGCCTCTTACTCTGGGTGACAGGACTGGCATGACCCACTCATTCTGAACCCTGTGACAAATGGATGGTTGATAACAAAGCTTAGGGTTCTTTTAGTTCACTGGTGGCAGAGAGAAAATTGTCTGACTTTGAAGGACTTACATTCACACAGTTAGATTCTTGCAGCTATAAAACTAGTAACTAGACCTTAAAACAATATATACTTATTAATCTTACGTGTTTTTTTCTCTACTTTGCATGTTTCCTTCCCAATTTCTGAAAAATGCCTGAGTGAGAAAAACAGGATGTCTTTGTTTCCCCTATCTTATGGGACTTATTTCTGCTCCTTTTGTAGTCTGTGGTAAATTCCCTGAATTATTCCTTACACAAGGGTATCTACAGACTGGATCACCAGGCTGAGGCCAGTGGGATGAAGCTCAACAAGACCAAGCGCTGGATCCTGCATTTTGGCCACAGCAACCCCAGGCAATGCTACAGGCTTGGGGCAGAGTGGCTGGAAGACTGTGTGAGAGAAATGGATGTGGGGGTGTTGGTTGACTCTTGGCTAAACATGAGCCAGCAGTGTGCCCAGGTAACCAAGAAGGCCAATGGCATCCTGGTTTGTATCAGAAAAAGTGTTGCCAGCAGGAGCAGGAATTTTATGATCATGAGCATAATTACCCAGCTATCTCAAGGAATATGTGATTCTTCTGGGATTATTTTGTGTTTACTCTAGTTGCAAAATAGACAGAAAGCTAAACATGCCCTTATAGCAATATGATACCCTGTATTAGAAGAACTGTCCAGTGAAATCCAAAAAACTACAAAAAAAAAGAAACTGGATTCAAAGAAATTCTCTTGTTCTTGGGTAATGAAGGAATAAAAAAGTAAGACATTCTTTCATTTCAAGAGAAAGCACTGCTTTCTTTTACCTATCTGTACATAGAAAAGCCTCTGTCATGGTACCGTTATTGCATGCTACTTTTCTGTAACGTGTTTCTTATACAGCAGTGGAGAAATCCGTGTATAGTAGCAGTTGCAGCAAAGACATGGAACGCTCTCTGCCTCCATTCCTGTTACTCACGGAAGGGCAACTCAAGGTGAGGTGCCAACAACAGGTGGTTTTGTTTGCTTGTTTTACTACAGATCCTTAATATTTTCAGTGTCCTGGGAAAGCTGTAGTGAGTCCGTGTTCCGATTATGATGGTATGTGAAGACTTTGCTACACCATGGGGAAATAAAAATCATTGTATTTCCAAAAGTCAGTTGTACTGTGAAGAGGTAGGCATTTTTAAAGGACACATCTGATCTTGCCTGCCCTATTCTTTACTGGCTCAGAGTGGGAGATGGCTTAGTGAAGAGTACGGTGTCAGAGTCCAGAGTACCGTTCTGCTTGCACAGAGCTTTCTGCTTGCTAAGTGGTACAGCTCTGCTTCTGACTCTGGTGAAAGCCGATGAAAGTTTGAGCAGTTAGCTTTTGCAGTCTTTACTGTTACCTGCATCTGGATCAGATCTTCATCTTGTGGGGATTAATTGAAAGACCATTATCTGCTTCAGTGGAATCTGGAGGAAGATCCATATGAGCAGCAGGTCCTTCTCAATAAGCATGTAAGAAATGTTTATGCTTCTGATAACTCTGCAGAGCTGGCATTAATTTGCAGGTCAGGATATTTGTTTCCAGTAAGATGTCTGAGCTTGTTTCTTAAAGGTTTTTAATTTCTATAACACAAAAGCAAAGTGCTTAATAATTTGGAAATATCATCAATGATCACATGAGAAAAATGATTTATTTTGAAAGTATTTTTTCCTTCCATCCTCCTATCTCTACTTGAAATGAACTTTTACACTATAAAGTGTAGAAGAAACTCACACTTTCCAGTGTAGAAGTTCTACAGAAAAGTGTTTCCTACAGAAGCAGTAAAATACAACTAGTGCTTTCCCAATGAGTTAGGGTTGCTTACACTAATGTTTACTAACATCTGTCCTGAGTCTATCTCTTTATTCTCTCTTATTTCCTTAAAATATGTCAGAAAAACAGAATGTGATATCACAGTGTTGTGCCTTTAATAACCATTAAAGTCTTTTATCTGAGAAATTATCTCTTTGGGTTTTTGCATTATTTTTTGCGTTATTTTTTGTTGTTTTTTTTTCTATTTAATATTAAATATTTCAATACTAACATGTTCTTACTGGCTTTATGAACAAACATGAAGAAGCAATTCTTAGAATCCATTATCAATGCACAGACGATAGCCACTGTTTCAGTATCACAGTAACAAATAGCTGGAGGAAGCAATATAGCCTGAAAGGTTTTCCTAATGGTAATTGCAGAGTTAGCTTGCTGACAGTCTTCAGTTTGTTTTCTTGGTTTGCTGAAAAGTCCTGCTCAGCACCTTTGTGAACTGCCTAAAAACAATAAAAGAAGCTTTTAAACTGTGTTTGTTTCTTTGGCGTATATGATACTGCCTCAGCCTTCTGATACAACCACTTGGGATGCAGCATTCATAATGCAGGTTTCCTGTCATACTGGCACCTAGCGGGTTGCCATAGTGACAGACATAAGAAACATTACTTCAGAAATGTTGCTTTATTAGAGTTAAAGTGCATTTTGAAAAAGGATCCAATTTCAAGTTACTCTCTGTGTTTCATACAGGAATAAGCAGAATTATTGACTTATACTAATAAGAATTATTTTGAACCTCCCCATCCCCCAACATATATTTAAAAATACGTTGCGATGCACTGTACATTCTTGGCACTACTTTTAAGTAAAAAAGGCCAGCATTCCTCCATCTTTATCTCTCTCAGTACTCACACTGCTGTGCTACATTCTGAACTATCTGCTTTCAAACAGAGCGAAAATCATTAAGTCACTGCCTTTTTCAACATGCCATATCTTTTATTTATAAGGAGCATCTTACTTCAGACTCCATTGATTTTGCTCACATTAATGTGGAAGAGACACAGAGGGGGACATCAAGGGAGATTTCTGAGGTATTCATGCCTACGTCATGTTTCAACGTATTAATCAAATAACAAGCATTTTTTAAGCAGCAGAGCTGCCTAGCAGGTCTGTGCTAAGCAAATCTCTCAGATCTAGGATGGGTTTCCCCACATGAATGTGAAGCCTATGGAGATTCAAACTGCAAAGCTCATCGGCTATGCCCTCACCCTGCAGTGCAGCCTCCATGACACAGCTGGGGCAGCCCTGAGGCTACCAGCATCCCACCTCTCCTCCGATTAAACCTATCCCCCCCATTCTGCCTAATAAACAAGATTAAAGGGTGTGCTGGTGAGGGGGAGGAGCTGGAACACAGATTAGAAATAGTGGAATTGAAGGTCTGCATGGGGAGCATTCAGTCCCCTGAGAGTCTTCGGGCAGCGGTGCTCCTGTCCCTCTGGTTGCAGGTGAATGTGCATCCATGTTCCTAGCAAGTGCAGTCATAGAGGCAGGCTGCCCTGCTCCCTCTTTGCATGCACGCAGCACCAGCAGGTTATCTGCCAGCAAGCGGAAAGCATCTTTCCATAGAGCACTGCTGAAAGGTCTGATGTACTTCATTATTGCTAATTGAAAATGTGCAATGGAGGTGATGCAGATTGCCGTATAGGGCCTGGCTCTGTTTGTTCAGAGAAACAACAAGCATTGTGCCTGGTGCAGGCAATTGTGAGTACACAGAAATGGAAAATCTTCACTTTCTTGAAAGTTGTGCCTTTCCATCCCTGTTAAATATGATTTTGTTGTGCACAGCAAGGAAGCAGTTAAACCACTTTGGAAGTACAGTTTGTAATTCACAAGCATCGCTAGCTCTGTATTTAAAGCTCTAGTCTGAAATGACCAGAAAAAGCCTATTTTACCTCAATAGCTAAAAGCTGTCCTGTCTGGAAATTCTTTTATAGGAGAACAATTGGCAACGATTAATACTGTGATAAGTTGATTGATTGCCTAATGAAAGAAGAATACAGGATGAAACATTCCTACCACTTCTTAAAACAGAACTTAGATCTGCACCTCAGATTTTACAGCTTGTTCTTCCACGATCTTTCCTTTCTATTTCTGTAACTCATGGACGGAAACAATGACTTCTGTAGACACTGGCAAGGCCTGATGTAGCATTCAAATCCCACGCTGCTGTGCACTTAGATACATTTGTGCTGATGGTTTACACTGACCAGTTAGAAGGAGTTGATTTAAAACCTAACTAGCGCACTCCTTCCAAATACAATGCCCAAATCAGATCCCTTGAGAGAACAGCTTTACTGTTGTAACAGCTCTTTTCTCCTCAGCTGCTGCGACCCTTTGCTTTCTGGACTGGGAACTTTAATGAGTTACTCTAAAACCTCCTCACTGAACTCCATGCTCTGAAGGCTGATGCTCATCTGTAAGGGGGATTACACTTCTTTACTTTTTTCGCTCATCCCTCATCTTTCTACATAACTACACCTGGATGTATTTCCATTTATTTGAGACAGGGCTTGAAGTACCAGTACAAGCAATAAGTGTTGGATTAATTCTTGTCTAGTGTATTATGAATCTCATCGCATTAAAAAATAACACTACTACCTACTGATGCAAAATTCTTCATGGCTTTCCTTTGAAGAACAGCTGATAACAGGTTTCCACAGTGATGCGAGGAAAAAGGTGGTATCTTGATGCCTTGGTTCTTTCAGAAGATTGTCACAGAAATTGAATCATAAGATCCTGAGTAAGAGCTGAGTCCTGGTCCAGCTCAAATTTTCACGCCTCTCATGCTAATGCTGATTATAGTGATATAAACTGAAGGGAGTTTAGTAAAGTCACAGAGATATGAAACTGCATACTAAAGAACTAAGGCCAAAGGCTCCAAGCTCCAGAATTTTGGATTAATTCAGGCCTATCAGTGTCACCGTCATTTAAGTAGGTGCCACGAGGCAGTTGTAGACTGAGATGACAAATGATTAACATAAAAGTACGGAGCAGTAAGAAATATTTTTTTCTATGGAAACTCAATTTAGTATGATTTTTGGTTTACAAGACATGTCAGAAAATAATATTTTCCATAGAAAGAAAATGGGCTTCTAGTTTATTTAAAAGATGGAGCTATTTGGCTTGGATAAAATAAGATGATTTTTCTTTAGGACCTTGGAGAAGATTCTAATTCAATGGGCAAGCTGAGTTTACACTTAAGCAGCATGGAAACGGAGGTATTTGGACATACCTCTGTGTTTTGCTTGGTTTTTGTTTTTTTTTTTTCCATTGTAATTTTCCTTTTTTTTTCTTCTCATTTAGTTAAGCAGCAAGCAGGCAGTTAACTGCCTGTGCAGTGCTGTGAGCGTGCCTCTCTGGATGAGTGCTGGCAGCCTTTGTAGGAGCTCACCGGTAAGATTTAAGCAGCAACACCTTATACAACATTTCTTATTTTTTATAGGCATCAGAGCAATTATTCAGACTTGCCGAGCCATTTCTTACTTTATACTACCTCAAAAAAGTCTTTCACAAAGTACTGAAATGTAAGGAAATAATACCATACAGTTGTGGGTAGTGAAGTACTGAATCCCCATATCTGTGCATACTGAGATACCCAAATCTCACCTAATGCACAGGTGGAAAGATGCCAAATTCACTTAATAACTTTTAATGTCATTTTACAGTGTATGTATGAATTACTACACAACTTCTCAACTGAAGTTGAATACAGAGATTAATTTTCTTCTCAGTTTGTGCATGTGTGTGTGTGTGGAGGGACATGTGGTATTCTAACCACAGTGCCACAACGACTGCCATTAAGTGCATGTCTAAATAATCATTGAGAGAACTGCACAGGAGTGTTTCCTATTGCCGTTGTACTCAGGCAACATTTGAACACAATTCAGCTGTGTTGTGGTAGCTTTGTATAGCAATAGGAAAAGCTTATTTCTGTGATCAAATGATCTTTACACAAAATCTTAAATTCTGTCAATAAAATCAAGCGCACCAACTTGATTGTGATGTGACACCAGAGTCCGGTAAAAAATAATTAACACAGGGAAAACATCCCTGTTCCTTGTCTGGAAAAGACTGAACCTTTTTATTGAAACTTTAAAAATAAGAGCAGAAACCTGCCATGGAGCACTGAGAACGTACAGCTTCAGTCTGGCACAGGCATAGAGGTTACAGTGAAAAGAATCTGGAGCTGTGGTTGTGGGTGACCATCAGTGGTCCTTCTGAAAGGCGGACCATGATTTGGGCTAGTTCCTGTATAAGGTGGATGCAGAGCTAAGGAGCATAATTTGCTGCAGTTTTCACCAAAGCCCGTGGAAGAAAACCTGTCTTGAAAGAATGCTCTGAAAAGAGCAAAGTGTTTGACATTAGGAGAGACGAAGCTCACAAAGGAACTAACTAACTCTTAAATCTGAGTCTCAAACTGTGCTCTGGCTTTCGTCAGGTATGGGAAATAGCCTGAAAGGAAGCAAAATGTGTCAGACTTTATATCAGATGATATCCTGTATAATCTCATGCAAACTTTGCCTTTTCTTTCCTTATATCCCTGCATGAAGCTATATGTTTGTGGTTTGCTGTGTAATTAGTTTTGGTGCTGAGAGAGGACAAGAGAACTTCTTGTTAGATGGATTAAAAGGATCTGTGCTCTACAGCATTTGAGTGACAAGAACGACGTCAGACCAGCCTGTTGTCAAGCTGGGAAGAAGTGACAGAGCAGTCTGCACTGTCAGAGCGAGACAAGTTCTCCCACTTACTGAGTGGCAAGAGGCAGGCATAAACTAGCCCCTTCAAAGAGCAACCACAGGTGACTGGGTCAAACAACTGGGGCAGAGCCAATAGAAGTCAGCCCTGTAAGCAAGCAGCATGATTCCTCTCCGCCTCACTGGAAACTCTCCTGCTGAGGCTTGTACCTACCCATTAGGAGCATCAGAAAATGCTTTCAGATCTAAATGGGGGAAGGGGAGAAGGCAGGTACCAGCTTTGATCAAGTATTTCCTGTGTCGTAGACATTAATTTGGAGTAATGTTTACATTACCACATTCAGTAACAGCAATTCTTGTATAGTAAAGGAGATTGGAAATCTAAATACAATGAGAAAAACAGAACTCCCTTTGCCTTTGTTACTTCAAACAATGGATTGTTTTCTTCCAACTTTTATCCATTGCAGTGTTTGGGACAGGGGGTGAAGGCAGATGCTCTGCAGCCTTGCACCTCCACTGCCTGCTCTTCAGTCATAAATTCATGCTTTGTTTCAGAGCTGTCTACGTATGTTTCCCATGTCAAACATGAACAAATCTACAGCAAGTCCACATACAAGCAGAGAAGATCCAGACAAGAGCTAGTAGGAGCTGCAGGGTTACAAGTAGTAGACAGAAGGATGGCTACTGTGTCTTCTCCACTATGCCCAGCCATCGGCACGTGGTAGTGCAAAGTGCATCCGGGGCTGCGCACGGGTACACGTGAGCTTCCCCCTTCATCCCATGAAGAGCGGGCATTTCATCTCCCCCGCGGTTTGAAGAGCGTACACGACTCTCTGTGGGGCAACTCTGCATTCTCCCTATTCGCATATGCAATTACAGGCACAGACTACTATGTCAAATATGCGTCTGTAGCTATAAAAGTATCGACAGTGCTTAAGCAGCAGATGTGCTGTGACTATGTCTGACAATGCAGGCTAGTATAATCTCATTGTTACCTTATGTTCTGCAGGTCTCTTTGTGATCTTCTTATACCTAGATTGTCGGCTCTTCATGGTGGATAAAAATGACAGCAACATTGGTAAAGCTGCGGTTTAGATGGGTTAGTGTGTGGTAGAAAGATGTTTCCTAAAGCAATGGTGAGACTGATGTGAAATGTATATGGAGTAATAGGGCAAGCATGGCAAAGTAAGTGATTTAAATGCTCTAAAGAGGAATGAACAGCTGTGTAATATTGATGCGGGAGATGAAGAAATAAATCATTTGGTGATGATCAGCAAAATGATGGCATGAAAATAACCAGCAGGGTGACCGCAAAACCAGACATGTGTGAAGGGTGAGGCTCAGCATAGTAGCATCACAGCCATTCAATTTATAGTAAGAGTGCTGAAGTTAGGAATTGCATGCAAAGTTGTCAGGGCACATATAAGCCATAAAATCTGCAGTTTCTGGTTACAAAGTGACAATTGTCTTTTCTTTTTTTTTTTACTCCTTACTATATGACTCTGAAATGTGGACAAGTTAGCACAGGAACATCAGAGGAACAAGAAATCATTAATCAACAATACCTCCAAGCTATTATGCTTATAAGTGTCAAGACAAAACTCATGAGTAATGATTTTCTGCAACACATTTTCATAAATGGTTTTTAAAAAAATATGAGTTTTCTGGACCACAATTTTTATCTAGCTGAAAGACATGAACTTGTTAAAGCACAATATTATTGTAAAGGACAGAATATAAAACGCGATAAAGAAATGGAAGACCTGGGAAGAAGGTCTTGTCTATTGTGACTTGGAGCTTAGCAGCAAGAAGTCCTCAGATTCCACTGACTAATTGGGAATGACTTTCACACATAGGTTACAAACCAGAGAAAAGGGCTTCTGCACTCACTTGCCCTGTTGTGGGGTAGCCAAAACTCAATCAGGCTTTTCATTATCATCTTCCAACTCACAGAAGCCTTTGAATAACTGAAATTTGTGGTGGACAATTCGCCTAAATCTTCTACGTCATCACAAATTCTGACTGCATTGAGTTGTCTCTAATTTAAGAACATATTCCAGTTTCCTGGCTAAGAGCTCTAACAGATGGCAGGTGGGCATCTGATAGTTTCCTGTCACTGACTATCTGCAATAAGCTGAATGAACATTAAATGCTTTGAATACATTCTACTTCTACTACCACCTTTTTATCAACTGAAAATAAAATTTATTATTAAAATTTTCCACAGTAGGAATTTCTTCATTTTATTTGAGATAAACAAACACTTCAGGAGAAGTTGTATCATCATGAAGGGTCAGAGTGGCAGTTCTGTAAAACATTACCTTAGGAAAAAAAAACTAAAACAAACTTAAAAAATGAGATAGATTAAACCAAATGTTCAAAACTCAAATAACCAGAAAATTCTCAGCCTTATATAATTAAACATTCTTATATTATCAGCTATTTACTTTCTGTAAATTTTACAGTTTGCATTTTATACTCTTAAACCGTTGCAGTGGGAAGGAAAAGGAGCAGTTAAGAAGCTGTGCCTGGATGCTGTCTTTGGTTAAGACCTTACTGCATATGTACATTTGGAGTCAGGGCAGCGGCTGCATGTTGCAAAGGTCTTGGCCTTAGCAAGTGCTGTCTGCAGGAGCTGCTGCTGTTCTTTGGGCCCAGGCTATGCCACAACATTTGAACGTGAGCTGACAGTAGCAGTCAGATGTGCCAGTGGCAGTGGTGCATAGGAATACCCTCAGAAGCAGATGTGATTTTTTCTGAGACCAAGAGGCGTGTGACACAGCTGTGCCTGCCAGGTAGCTGTGAATTCCACCGCACAGCAAAGCCACTACCTGTACTGCGACCAACAGCTCCTTTGGAGTATTTTGGTTTGTGAAATGTCACTCCTTCATGCCCGGCTGCAGTCAAGGATCCTATGTCCTTATCTTGACATTAAAGGAATGGATTTAATTGTCAGTCCTCTTAAACAAGCGTTTAATTCCATTCTGTAGGGAATAAAGACACTCTTAAATAATTGAGCAGCTAAGAGATTGGTTATTTCTGTTTTCATTGCCCATATTGATTTAAGTGTAGTTAATCCTTTCAAATACCCATGTCA